>CM042140.1:57528649-57571149 GCA_023376005.1 Doryteuthis pealeii | reverse complement strand
CAAAAAATTAACGTTCCATTCATTGTTCATTCAATTTTGGTAAATACAGCTTTAATCTCGATACTTTTATGACACATTATATATATATATATATATATATATATATATATATATATAGAGAGAGAGAGAGAGAGAGAGAGAGAGAGAGAGAGAGATAGAGAAATAGATATATAATGAATTTGAGCTTATTATCTTGTCATGTAATTCAAATCAATATGATTCAATTGCTGATTCATTATTGAGAGTTTGTTCACACGTGTATTTAACGGAATTTAAATGAAATATCATCTTGTCAGTTTTACAAATTTTACATCGTTGAACTAAGACCTCCTAACTGGATATTTATGTAAGCAACAAAGGATACGAACAAGCTGCATCTGGATCTGGATTTATGTGCTGGAAAACCAGCAAAATCTGGTGTCATTATAAAATCTGAGTTAATGGTAATTATGTTTTGGCCCCGAAACTATGTCTGAGCCTCATGATATCATTTGATGAAGACTTTATCTGATGTATAACTGTTCTTCGGACAGCCGCATGTCTATATACTATTATCATATATATAACAATACTATTATCATATATATAATGAAATAATTTGGGTTACTATATCCCGTAATATGATTGGGAAATATGACTGAAAAAAGTTGATAATAAGATAAAATATAACTGAAGATTATTATTGAAGAAGTATCGTGACTTTACAATCTACTTTAATTCATTCTATTCGGTTCTATTTATTTACAAATATTGTCAATAATAATACGTTTAAAATGAGACTATTAAAGAACCACCCTATCGGCTGGGACTGTAGAACATGTCCTGCACCACTACAGAGGTAATACCACCATATGCAACCTGTTGGCTGGGGGTAGTGACCCTAATTTCCGAGGATAGTATCCCTACGGCTAGACCATACGTTTAAAATGAGACCTATTAAAGAACCACCCTATCGGCTGGGACTGTAGAACATGTCCTGCACCACTACAGAGAGGTAATACACCATATGCAACCTGTTGGCTGGGGTGGTGACGCGTAATTTCCGAGGATAGTATCGTGGTAGCTGAGCTGTCTATGAACAATGTGGTCCAGTTATATGCAACACCTCACCTATGCCATTACTTGGGCTAGACGGGCGTTCGGAAAGGTCCCATACAATCAATATTTCGGCCATGTCAAGCCCTAGTACATATATGATTGTCCCGGCCATATTCTTTAGATTAAACTCATGGCAAACATACAAACCTTTTTATCAAATAGGTGCTAGAAGGTGCTGAGAGTCAATCACCTGTTTATTAATACACTGCATCTAGTAATGAGGTTCCAGTCTTGGAGCATCCAGGTCTAACCTGACCCAGAGTGATCACACCTGTAAGGATGCCATTCAAGGATTAAATAGATCTGTTTGCAATTTAATGAAAATTATTTCTACCAATTTACTGATACACATTATGTAAAGGAAAAATCTAACATAAAATTATTTCTGCTAATATATGGACACAAATTGAGTTAATAAAAATGATTTCTACGTTTTAATGAATCAAAACAAAACAACAATATATACCAACAAACTATTCGATTATAAATCGCATATATATATATATATATATATATATATATATATATATATATATATATATATATCATGCCAATACGTACTTCAATATTACTAGCAGTATATGAATACCTCCCTTATGTTAGGCATAATAAGGATACTGACAGCACGGATTCCCTTGATCTTCTCTGGTCCTTAGTCTCTATCAGTCATTACTCCTGGCAATTCATTGTCAAAATATCCAGTTTCCTTACATTGATTTTATATGCATGTTTTTGCTGGAGTGTCCATGTGAGAGTCCACTTATGAATTCATACTTATTTTCAGCAGTGTCCAGCATATCTTATTCGGCTTACTGGTATGGGTTGTAAGTGGGCGTATAGCAGTGTTTTCAGGAGTAAAGTATCCATAATTTGTTCAAAACAGCGTGCGGCATAATTGTTTAGTGTCCATCTAGCCTTTTGTCCAGCCATTTCGTTAAAGTGCAAATGGTGCAGCCACACAGTGGTATTGACACGGCTATGAATTCCCGTTTTATTTTATCAGGGAGATCAGATTTCCATATGATTGATAACCTGTAAATAGCAATCTACTATGATGCATCCCATGGTTTCCAATGCCCAACACTTATATTTCCCCTAATTTGATATCCAGTGATAAGCCGTTGAAATATTACTCAATGATTAGGGGGGATAGATGTTTGAATAATGCGGGTTTGCTCCCTCCCGAGTGCGAGTAGTGTAATGGCTACCGTCGTAGGAAATGGCCACGGTGAGACGATTTCAAATCCTGAACGAGGCTAGTAGCATTTATAAGGCTAATACCATTGGGAGAGGTATTTATCCAGCTATTCTCCCTCCAACTATGGATAAATAGTAGAACAGACTGGACTCTAACCTTCTTATGGCAACCGGTATAAGAGAAGGAAAACTCTGAAGTGAAACTTGTTAAGCTTCACTTAAAAATTGACCTTGTGTCACATTCTGCACATGCAGAAAGGTTCGCTAAATACATATAAGCATCAACAATAGAAACAGGTGATTAAATTCTTCGATCAATTCCGGATAAACTCTTATAGATAATGTACAATTTTATGGTGTCAGAAAATGTTGTGTACCTTGTTCAATAAGCTAGGCAAATATGCCTTATTTTCAATGAACACGGAACATAGTTTATCATTACTAGAAGCATGTATTTGGGACATGTATATCTGCATAGTGGCTTAGGCTCAGCCATTGAATGGCTTTAAAACAAAGAAATCTCTATAGAACACATTTTTAAACATCAATATTCCATTTTCCACTATGATATGAAATACTGAAAGAAGACTAAAAAAAAAAAAAAAAAAAAAAAAAGAAAAAAAATACAGGGGAGAATTCGTTTGACCTGTATTTTACTTTACATGCAGCAGTTTCTAAAAATTCAAGTAAAGAATATTTAATTGTCAACAAACCAATGAATAAATAAATTAATAAATAAATAAATAAATAAATAAATTAATAGAAGCCCCCAAAACAAGAAGACAGAAATTGAAAGAAAAACAAATATATGGATACTTCAAACGACAAATTGAGGAGGTTCCACATGAAAAAACCTGGATATGATTAAGAAGAGGAAACCTCAAGAGAGAAACCGAGTCATTTATAATTGCTGCTCAAAACAATGCCATAAGAACAAATTATATCAAAGCAAAAATTGATAAGACACAACAAACAGCAAATGTAGAGTGTGTGATGACAGAGATGAGGCAATAATAATAAATTATTAAACGTATTAAGCGAATGCAGCAAACTAGCACAATGAGAATATAGAGCTGTAAAGGTGGTCGACAAAAACCTAAATTTTGAGCATACAACAAAATGGTATATGCATAAACCAGAATCTGTTCTTGTGAATGAAACGCATAACATTCTCTGAGACTTTGAGATAAAGTTGGATCACCTTATCCCAGACAGAAGACCAGAACTAGTTGTGATTAACAACCCCCAAAAAAAACCTTGTCAACAGGTTGATTTCTCAGTTCCAGAAGATCATAGGGTGAAGATGAAAGAAAACGAAAGGATAGGCAAATACCGAGACCTTACTAGAGAATTGAAAGAAAAAAACGGTTGTATATGAGGGTCAAAGTGATATAAATAGTAGTTGGGACTCTTGGAACGGACCCCAACAGCTTAGAAATAAGACTAGAGAACTGGAAATTAGAGGAAGAATTGAGACCATCTAGACAACAGCATTGTTGAAATCAGCTGGAATACTTAGGCGAGTCCTGGAGACATGAGGAGACTTGTTATTACTCAAACTCCTGTGAAAGTCCACAAGCTAACGCTGGTGTGAAAGACTAATAGTAATAGTGATAAAAGCCCTGTGTATGATCAAGAAAGGTACAAATAAACACATTAACAAGATTACTGGCAGTCTTACCCTATATGAAATACAGGAAAATGAAAAAAGAAAACTAAAAACAAAACATAAAAAACAACATAAATATATAACATGCATGTACTTCCTTCCTTCACCCTAGGTATTGAGTAAAGACCCGTTGAAGGTTTGTAAGAAACCGGGAGTAAACCTGGTAAATAAAATAATAATAATAATAATAATAAATTCATATTCATTCACAATAGATTGGCCCGACAATTGAGCCTATTCCTAAATGAAAAAAATATACAGGAATGGCTGACGAATGAAAAAAAACTATCTTGATCAAGAAAGGCCCTGAAAAATGAACCATCTTCAGCAACTATAGGCCAATAACGTGCCTTGCCGTGATGTGTAAAATTTTAGCCGCACAGATAAAAGACGGAATCTACTACTCGCTTCATTGCCGTGGACTATTTCCGGAAGAACAGAAAAGATGTACAAGGGAACAAGAGGAACAAATTATTTTCTCTCTACAGAGGTTAAAACAAGGCGAACAAATCTAGCGATGGCATGGATTGATTGCAGAAAGTCATGACATGGTCCCACAAACTTGGATTCTTATAAAATGCATCACTAAAGCCATGGAAGAATTGGAAAGTAAAATTAACAGCAGGAGGACAGACCTTGGCAGAGATAAAAATACAAAGAAGCATCTTCCAGGGAGACTCCCTTTGACCATTGCTATTTGTTATAACAATGATGTATTTTAACTATATTCTTAGGAAATGAACAGGGGGTTACAAATGTACTAAATCAAAGGAGAAAATAAATCCCTTATGCACATGGATGATGTCAAAATTTTTGCCAAAAATGAAATAGAACTGGAAACTCTTGTACAAACCATAAGAATATACAGCTTGGATATAAGAATGGAATTAATCCTTGATAAATGTATTATGATCGTTATAACAAAAGGAAGAAAGAAAAGAAACAACGGAAGGAATAGAACTACCTAATCAGGAAGAAATAATCACTTTTGGAGAAAGGAAATTTATAAATACTTGAGACTACTGGATACGGACACAAAAAGAAATGAAAGAAAAATAGAAATAGAGTACATCAGAAGGTCAAGAAAATTTCAAGAAACTAAACTCTGCAGCAGAAATCAAGGGAATAAACGCTTGGGATGTTTCCCTTGGACCATTCTTAAAATCGACGGATGGACCAAAAGACACGGAAAATTATGACATGCACAAACCGAGAGAAGACAGACAGACAATATGTATCAAGAAAAGAAGGAGGGAAACGTTTCGCCGGCTTGAAGACTGTATAAATGCGATAATTCGAGCACTCGAAGAATACTCTAAAAAAGAAAAGAAAAATTCATAGCTGCAGCCAGACCCCAAATCCCCCCCCCCAAAAAAAAACAACAACTAAGTATCAAGTTTCCAGAGGTCTCCATGACACTTTTGAGTACACTAGCTGATTTTAGCAATGCTGCTCTTTGGATGATCTCGTCTCTTCATCTGATTTCCAGTTCCTACTTTCTCCTCTCCAAATATCTTGTAATCGTTCCAAGGATAACAATAACAATTGATACCACTTTCACCCTTATGTGCAACAGTTTCTTTCAGTACCTTGGTAAGGTCCAGTATTTGTCGATCATTTCACTTTCTTTCGCTTTCACTTAGTGATTCACCGGGACGACAAAATCTATTAGATGACAAATTTTCTAGTTTATATATATATATATATATATATATATATATATATATATATATATATATATATATAGTAACTTATAAAATAGCGGAACGCACACTATCATTCACTTTTATAGTTACTTCCCCTGAAAATAAAAGATCTTAATAAGCACATATCATAACCTACATCATCATTATTAAGTTACAAATTGAATTGGGATTGTATTATTCTGTATGTGAACATTTTTGACGTTACTGCGCAAGTAGAAATCGCGTTAAGTTATGCTATTTTTGCAGAGCTTTGCTAGCATACATACAGAAATCGGATCCTTATAATATAGATTATAAGTGCAACAACAAACACATATTAGCTCAGTGTACTTGCTATCAATGTGTCTGTAAGTGAAGCGAGTTTGATTCCATTAGAAGCCTTCACTTTTCCTATATATATATGAGTCAAATTTCTATAATTTTTATTCATTCACTGTGTAATTTATTTTTTTAAAATTCTTTATTCGTTATATTTTGTGTTTATATTTTTATTTAGCATATACACGATTTATTCAATACTAGAATGCAAACATTGGACACAGGCCCTGAACCAAATAAAAAACAAGGTTTCACACATTTTTTCCTGTTTTCGTTTAATCTGTCACAAAGAAATAATAATAACAATATATTCAAACACCAATATTTATAAATTACCCCACTCTTTCTCTTCAGTCTTAATTTGTTTGTTTTACTTTCTTTCCTTTTATTTTTTTGTTGTTGTCTCGTTCTTCACACACTTATACATACGCTACCAAAATTCCATTAAAACCCATAACTACGTCGATTCGAACTACTTACAAATATAAGCAGACAGACAGATGTATTGGTATTTATATGAATAAACTCACCTTCGACCGCAACACTCTACCTATATAACATGTCACAAATCTATGAACGTACAGTCAATCACGTTAGCGAGAAAACTCATTTCTTTTTACGTACGAGTTGCATCATTGTACATCATCTCCAGTGAACCTTTTTCCCAGAGGCAGACCCTCACAAACATGTTTCGAGTCTGCTACCTTGGAAGTCGGGAATGTGTGCGCAGAGAAAACAGAATGGGTCACAATGGGGTTGCCCACTGACCGTGGGACCATCCATCATTCATAAGGGGGCAGAGCTCTAAAAAAATTACATACATAAAATCTGTAGGAAGAAAGAAATAAGAAGCAAACGAAGATGAAAAAAAAAGTGGAAAACAAAATTATGACAGAAACTGAAGAGGAAAACAAGTGAAAACTATAAAAAAAAGCAATAATGAGTTCCCAGAAGTGTCCTTCTTTTTCTCTAGTTTCTCTACAAAACAACCCTTCCTCTTAAAAAAAAATTCTCCCGCCAAAATCCATCAAGCTTACGTTCATCTATTGATTATTTTTGACAAGTGTATGGACGCGCATGCGCGCAAGTGAGTGGGACGGTGTGAGTGATGGTGATATGTGGGTAGAAATACCAAGAAAGGAGTAATAAATACATCAACGAAAACGGGAGGAACAAAGAAAATGAGAACAACAAGAAAAAATAAGTTGAACAAGACTTATTAGAAAATGCAGTTAAAAAGGCAACAAAGACGTGAAAGGTAAAAAGTCAAATATAATAACAACTCGACTGCAATACAGAAAGGAACCCATGCACACGAACACGTTTACCCATATATGTACACATATTAGTAATACATACACACACTCTTACACACACATATTTATATTTGCAAATATAATGTGCATTTAATATATATATATATATATATATATATATATATATATATATATATATATATATATATATATATATGTATGTATACACTTGTATTGATTTTGGAAGTTCTTGGATGACCAAAAATTGGGAAGTTTAAAATTTTAAGAAAACGGGAATGACCTGGAATAAGTCTTGAATTCAAAAATTAATTAATGATTTCCTGACCTTTCGGGAGTGGCACTAGTAGAGTATATATTTATATATTATAATAGAAAAGATGCAGAAACACGCACAACCTATCAAATATCGGACATATTCTGCCAAAATAATAATTCAATGCCTGAAGAAGACAACAGATCAGAAACACGTGTCGCATATGTAAGATAAACAGAATTAAAAAAAAATTCTGAGAACATAATACATTTTGCAGACCTTCTTTTTTATAAAATACTTATATATATACACATAATTTTTTTCAATGTTACAATTCCGAATATTTAATACGCATTTTGTATTTATTTACATATACATATGCACACACACAGACAAACATACGCACGCACAAATATATATGTGTGTGTTTATGTGTCTGCGAAATTATAGTATATTTTTTCAAGAAGACAATAATGGTTAATTTCACGTGTAAATAATAATAATAATAATAATAATAATAATAATAATAATAATAATAATAATACACAAGAAAGAGCAAAGACAAATTACTTAGGGCGGCCAACAATAGTAGAAGTGACAGATGGACAAACAGAAAAACAACAAAGACTAGAAAACAAAAATGGAAAGAAAAACAATCATATGGACACTTCAAACGACAAATCGAAGAGGTTGCACATGGAAAGACTTGGACATGGTTAAGAAAAGGAAACCTCAAAAGAGAAACAGAATCATTAATAATTGCTGCACAAAATAATGCCATAAGGACAAACTATATAAAAGCGAAAATTGATAAGACCCAACAAATAGTAAATGTAGACTTTGTGGTAATAGAGATGAGACTGTAAACCATATACTCTGCGAATGTAGCAAACTAGCACAACGAGAATACAAAACTAGACACGACTGGGTTGGGAAGGTGATCCACTGGGAATTATGCAAAAAATTAAATGCTGACCACACAACAAAATGGTATATGCATAAACCAGAATCTGTTCTCGAGAACAAAACGCATAAAATTCTCTGGGACTTTGAAATAAAAACGGATCACCTTATCCCAGCAAGGAGACCAGACCTAGTGTTGATAAACAAAAAAGAAAGAACTTGTCAACTGGTGGATTTTGCAGTGCCAGCAGATCACAAGGTGAAGCTAAAGGAAAATGAAAAAATGGACAAATATCTGGACCTTGCTAGAGAACTGAAAAAGTTATGGAACATGAAAGTGAAAGTGATACCAATTGTGGTTGGTGCACTTGGAACAGTCCCTAGAGGATTGGAAAAGGGTTTGGAAAGTTTGGATATCAAAGGAAGGATTGAAACCATTCAAAACACTGCACTGCTGCAATCTGCCAGAATACTCAAAAGAGTCCTGGAGTCTGAGGAGACTTGCTCTCACTCAGGCTCCAGTGGAAAACCATCAGCTAATGCTGATGTGAAAACTCAAAAAGAGTAAATAATAATAATAATAATAATAATATATATAATATAATATATATATATATATATATATATATATATATATATATATATATATATATATATCCC
The DNA here is from genome assembly GCA_023376005.1 of Doryteuthis pealeii. Lineage (NCBI taxonomy): Eukaryota > Metazoa > Mollusca > Cephalopoda > Myopsida > Loliginidae > Doryteuthis > Doryteuthis pealeii. Next base: position 57,562,068 of record CM042140.1, on the reverse strand, counting down.
TAGATTATGTCGCAACGATGGCCCGTATAAATTCAGACAGAGAGTTGGACTAATGTCGGCGTGCTGGGTTTCCATTCGTTGGGGAGATTAAGATGGCGACAGGGTACTTGTTTGTATATTGAATAATTAGTGTTATTTAGGGTATAAATTAGAACTGGTGTAGTAGAATCAAATGTACTTGAAAATAAAGAAAATAAAAAAATAAAATAACATTTTTTTAAATTTAAATATAATATAATGAAATATAGATTTAATAGTGTTCTTTTTTTTTGTTGTTCTCTATTGGTCGTTTTAGTTTATGCTAATTTAAGTGATTTATTTGATTCACGGTGGTACTATATTTAATGCGTTTGCTCCCAGTCTCTTTAGTCAGATCTCAGCCCTGAAGAGCATTAAGCGAAACTTTTAGTAGGTTCGTCTGACTCATTAGATTTATCTTTTATTATATATATATATATATATATATATATAGAGAGAGAGAGAGAGATAGATAGATAGATAATCTATATTAATCTCTCACTCATTCTCTATCTTTCTCAAATCCACACACACACATACACACACATACAAACCCACACAAATATTAGCAAGCAACCACCTATGCATGTGCATACACACACAGGGAGAAACCAATGATATACAGATTTCTGTACTTCTAAGTATTCGTTAGTGTGCATATAATAAACTCATTACAAGACTGTATTGAGTTGCATTGATGCATATAGAGTAAAACTGCAAATGATAAAGAACTTAAAAAGTATCACAGTGAGAAAGAGATAGAGATAAATAGAGTGAGGAGGGATGGAGAAAGAGAGAGACTGTTAAAAGGAGAAAGAGTGGGAGAAAGGAGGTACTGATTGACAAACAAACAATAAATCATGGAAAACATTTTTAGCTAATTCCATATTTTTGGCATTTTCACATTACTTCCGGGTGCGTTCAATTTTTTTCCAATACATTTTTATATTCTATTAATCGTTATCATTTCCCGAGATTACAAAGACCTTACATGGGAGAAAATCTTTCTTAAAATTTATTCAAAGGTTTTACATTTTGCCCCAACAAAAATGAAGATATGGTCCGGAAAACTCACAAATAAATTAGATCCGAATCAGAAATAAAAAGAGAGAAAAGATTAAAAATATAAATTGAAAGAAAAGCAGAAAGAAAACGAAGACATTGCTGAAAAGTAGAGTAGAAAGGAAGATGTAGAGAAAAGTATATATTTTTAATGTTTGAAAAAATAAAACATGGAATTGTAAAAAAAAAAAAAAAAGAACAAAGACAAAAGGTATAACCATAAATAAATAGAAGAGATAAAAATTTGTTTATTTCAAGAAAGAAAGAATGTATGAATGGTATAGAAATGAAAATCACTTTTAAAAAGAAAATCATAAAGAAGAAAGAGAAGGAAATTGAAATACACAAATTTGTAGAAAAATAAAGGGAAAAACAAAGGAAAATAGACAATTAATTAAAATGAATATGGAATGAAAGAAAAAGAAAGCCCGTAAATCTGTCTATAATGTGAATAAGTTGGAATGGAATAGAAAGTGGCATGTTTTTTTTTTTTAAGATCTAGATCATGTCCCTCCACAGCTTCCCTCATCAGTAATGTGCGCATTTCCATGATTGTTCTTGGAAAATATGGTGGTGTGGTTTCCAATTGCGTTCTTCACGGTTTGAATTCAAAGTTTTCCTTTTCTATGGATACACTGTTCTGGGTATGACACAAATCTGAATCTGGTGGTGAGACTACAGTTTTGCAGCTTTGGGGAGTATGAATGTAGACACTCCTATATTACCATTACACCCAAATATACTCTGAACCGGAGTGGTAGTAGCTTCGTGTGTCAACTTGATCGGTCAGAAATAATGTTTAAATTGATTGTAAACATTATCAATACCTTGGCTCTTAAAACAATGATGTTGCAACTGAAGTGATTATCTGTTTAAGATAATTGTGAAGATACAATTTTGTAATACATATATGATTGGGCCATAATTGTTTAAACTGACTTCGACATAAAATAATCCAACAATGTTTGAGATGCCATAAAACTAATCATCTAACTAACCATTTAACCAAACAAACAAATATGACCACAGATAGTTTAACTATAAATGGATCTAAGATGGTATGCTGTACAAAAAGTCATTCCATTTGTTATTATACGAACTATTCTATTTAGATTTCTCGCGCCCTTGAAGGCAAATGACTGATGCCACATTACATGTGTAATGGTGCTACAGTTTCGTAGCAAGTAGGTTTTATAGGGTAGATTTTCTTGTCCCACGACCCTTGCTTATTGATTTCAGAGTTTTGTTCCTTCTCCCTGACTGATTGGCTTCCCAAGGCGAAATTGCTAGGCTACCTTACTGTTTACCAATAGCTGGGAAGCGAAAGGGGTTTCATGCTTTTCCAAAGGAGAATAACACGGAATGGAAATACAAACAGCCTCAATTAGGGTTTGGCTTGTCTAGTACATATCCCAAGCCATTATCCATTCGCGTGTTCGGCATACTAGTCAATGTTGATGTCACTCTAGATAGATTCAAAATGGATAAATAAAAAATCTAAATGAACTGACGAAAATCATTTGAACAATCTTGGCTATGTTAGTCACTTGAGTGAGTGAATCTTACATGAAAAAATGTTCTGGTTTTAGAGCATGTGAAATCATGAAACACCATCATAACTCATATCAAGTAGCAGTCTTCATCCAAAATGAGGTTGGAGTTGAAATGGTAGAAACAGAAGAGAGTATTTTACGATCTGCTTCTTCTAAAGAGACAAAAATCGGATTTTATTTTGAATTAATTTTAGAATGGAAATTGACATGTTTTTTTTTAAACTTTGACAAATACGATTCTCTACAGCTGCCTTTATCATTAATCTGGGCATTACCATGTCTGTTGTGAGGTTAGTGATTGGAATGGTTCCCGTTTTTTTGTTCTGTACACTTTGAATTCAAACTTGACCTTCTCCTAGATAGGTTGCCCATTGTTATGACTAAAAATCCCAGACGTCCTTAATATTTGATCATTCACAAGTTAAGTGTATTCATAGTTTTACCAATGACGTTTAAGCGAAGTGAACGCATACGAACATAAGAGACGTTCGAATGTGAATCTTAAATAAAAGTAATCTATTATTGAATATAATCGAAATAACTTTTCCTTGAAAAGGATCAGCCAATGATGAATTTATTTCAGCTATTAAATGATATTGTAAAAAATGTTGGCGTGTATCCTATTATTGTAGTATAAGGTCTCCACAATATTTAGAAAAAAACATGTATCTATTTTTCTAGATAATCTCCATTTTGTTTGACGCAGTTTGTAGGCACTGTAGTAGTTTTTTACATGCCCATGTCATACCAGTTCGCCACCATATGGTTGAGGAACTTCCTATATAACTTGTGGGCGTTTTTGATATCCATGTACGACTCACCATACGCTTCAGTTAATAGGTGATTAATTTCAATCGGTTTAATGCGTTTTGCATTCAAGAACCCAGAAACTGTTAGAACTTTACACTTGGTGGTAGTTTTATCAGAAACGACTGCTAAGCCAAGAATGAGCGTGACCTCAATGCACAGTAAACCTAGCAGTGTTGTCAATAGCCACAGGGACAGCTTTCCTGTGTCCTGCATTCCTTATTTTTTAGATTACTATAGTATATATATATATATATATATATATATATATAAAGTGATGTTGCCAGAATGGTGTATAGTTCCTATCAGCTGGGCATGGAAGGAGTATATCGCCTTTTCAAAAGTGCTAGACATTGGAGATTGTTTTTGATAAGGTAGAGCACCACACCTACCGTTTACATCACAGTTCAGATTACATAAGGTGTGCTACTAATGCGCTGTATACGGGGAACCCAGAACCTTGTGAGTGCTCTACCAGATGAGTTAAACCATCGATACAGGAAGATCTTATAATATCAAAATCACCTATATGCAATGAAAAATCCATTTCTCTATCCTTGCACCCCCCACACACACTCACACACACACACACACACACACACACACACACACACACATATATATATATATATATATATATATATTTACAGCCTAATGATGTAATGTTTTCTTTATATAATATCTTTCTATGTGTCTAATTTAAACACAAAATTTAGAATAAAAATTCCCATTACTTGTACAAACAGGGAAGCATGTGTTGCTTTAACCTCATGTATCGTGTTATATATATATATATATATATATATATATATATATATATATATATATCTACGTACTTTTTTACATACTTTTTTTACATACTTTCCATATATATATATATATATATATATATATATATATATATATATATATATATATATATATATATAATGTCAAGGTCTAATCATATGTACATTGTTGCAATAGGGATAATTCATGAATCGATTTTCTCCTAGGTTAAGAAAACAGCTTTGATCACTCTTCCATATCACTAGCTATTAGAAAAAAGTAATTCAAATTAAGCAGGAACCTCCCTCAACTGGTTGCTGAACGACAGCCAAAATGAATATCATTTTTTGACGCTTGTAGGAGGGTCGAAACTGATACTTTTTTGAATATAGGTGGAGATCAAATGGAAAATTGAATGACGCAACGTAGACCACTAGAATAATATATTAATATACATAATTAAATCAGTTTGTAGCCTTTAGTACCGATGCCACAGGTATTGTTACTGGTATCAAAAGAAACTTTATCATTAATTCAATGTAGTATCTTCTAAACAATCAAAGTTTGTAGTCGAGTGGGGATCAGATCAAACCTACGTGTGATTTATGAAACTTGGTTTTGAGCAAACCCTCACACGTGTCTGCTTAACACTGAAAACATTGTACTTTTGTAGGTTAAACAAATGAAAAGCAAATATTCATCGTGGCAGCAAAATGTGTTTAATTACAATTATCAATCCTACTGGGTTTTGAACAATAACACACATAACAATTAACTATAGACTCAAAATGAGAAAAAATCCCCAATTCTAAGTTGTGACTCTGTATTAGTAATTACCTCATAGAAAGACGTATTAGATTAATTTATGATACAATGTTTGCTATTCCAATTCACTTCTTCAAATGGCAAATAAGTCAGGTCGCAATGTGAAAAGGCACAGAATATTGGTCTCGAGATGATTATTTAATCCTCATAAATACAGTAGGCAACAGCTAGTCTAAGAATGATCAAAGAGATATCTGTGGCCAGCTATTATATAAAAGACGCGCAGACGCAAATTTGCAAATTGTTTCTATTTATTCTATCTTTATTCGGGTTACTAAAGGTCACATTTAAATGAAATTCATCGAGTTATCATCCGTCAATTATATGAATGCACTATGCAAGTTTAATTGTTTTACATGGAGTGGAAAATGTATGAAATATCATGCAAGTCGTTTTTGAACTTTCGACTGTATTGATTGACCCAACCCCTTCACAATGGGAAATTTGATACCCGGTAAAAATTTAAAAGTAAAGCTAATTTGAGTTTTTTCTTTTCCTAGACTGGTTTGCATAACCAAGACTATTATCCCAGTCCGTCTTACTATTTTACCAATAGCAGGAGGTATAGTACTTCGATCCATATCTTTCCCCAGAATCTAAGCGTGATGTAAACTGCGAAGATCCTCGTCCAGGATTTGAACCCGGGAGCCCTCGTCCCCATTATCTACAATGATAACCATAACGTATCAAACGCTTCCATATTTATGCAAATATCACATTTGATTCATTACGCATTCAATCTCGTTCATTTAGGTATCGATAACCATGATTAGAAGAAGAAAAAGAAAACAGGGATTTCAATTTAGTGTAAATAAAAAAAGATTTCATCTGGTGATCAAGTCTTTGTGAAATATATCATACACAAGAAAATATTTTTTTAGCAACTGAACAAGGTTTTAAAAAAATCAAAGAAGAGTGTTGAGCTTGCGCGTAATAGTTATTCTTCTTTATAGCAGAGGATAGTTGAAAATTAGTCAATAAATGAAGTAAAAACATCAATCAAGTGAAATGTGGTTTTACCTTATGAATGTGTAGAATATCATGAACCGATCAAAGTATTAATCAAAAGGTTTTAAGGAGAATATAAACAATATGGAAATTGTCGCTAAGAATCGGAAAAGAAAGTCAGAATGTCGGGGACGCATGACGAGGATAAAAGTCTTGGAGCATTTAACAGTAATTGGATGAACTGAAAACCAGATTAGCAGATTATACTGCAGGTAAATTGACAATGGATTGAGAAACAGGTATTAGAAAAACAAAGGAGAAACATTGGTAAAAAAACAAAAGAATTAAAGCTCAATAGATCCATTATTTCACCACGTATTGATATATATATATAAGTAAGTAAAGTCGTCGGGGCGGCCTAATGTCGGTATCAGCCATGCAGCGAGGGAGTCTATCCCCTTTTCACTAGCGCTAGACCAAGGAGATTATTTTAGCGTCTGAGGTGGGGCGCCACACCTACCATCAGCTCCTTACTTTACCGCACAGATCCCTGTGCTACTCATACTGAGTTGGCGAGGGCGGGTATCGAACTAGGAACCTTGTGGTTTATATATATATATATATATATATATATATATATATATAGAGAGAGAGAGAGAGAGAGAGAGAGAGAGAGAGATAGATACATAAATAGAGAGAGATGGAGAGAGAAAGACGGGAAGGCCTACTGAATTTGTATCAATCTTGTGTATTATTTTTATTAGCAAACATTGTAAATTAGACATAGTTTCAAAAGATTGAATCGCTACAACGGTAAAAGCGTGGTTTTTATTGGAAAGAATAAATGTAATCTTTAAAATTATTTTGAAGTTTCGGAAAGATTCCTGATCTGTATCTGCACTGATACATTGTATCAAAAGTGTGTCCCATCGTGATTAGTCTCTAGAGATTAGTCTCTGGAGTTACTGTGTTACTAGATTACGGAAGTACTCATTTTACCGAGACCATTTTACCCAGTGTAGATGCGTATGTCAGTTGATGTATTCTATCCAAGATGTTGCTGGGACTTACAATACAATGTCTATATCCCCTGCAGACGGGTAAAGCCCCATTCCTATCCTGGGTGTGACACTAAACTGCATCTGATGGTGAGGCTTAAAATCTGGAGTTCAAGGAAATATGGAGTACCCCTTTATTGCCATTAATCCCAAGCCCACTCTGACCCTGGGTGATAGTACCAATGAATGGCTTAAATAGATGTGTTTAAAAATTATTCGTATTCGATACGACCATGTACAAATATAAAACCCCATTACAAACAACTACACACAAATTGTAAATATGAACGTACAGGGAACGTCATTCCCTAACTTCTAGGCATAACATAAACGTAGACGGGTTGAAATACTGTTAAAAATAATCAACTAATCAATAAATCAGACAAGATTAGAAAATCTCGATTATTTTTTATGTTAGCGTAATGATAACCTTTATGTAAGTAAAAAGTAAAGTCGTCGGGTGGTCTAAGTCGGTAACAACCAGACAGCGAGGGAGTGTATCCTCTTTTCACTAGCACTAGACCAAGGATACTTTTTTCCTCTGAGGCGGAGCGCCAAATCTACCATCAGCTCCTCACTTTAGCGCACAGATCCATGTGCTACTCATACGCTGAGTTGGCGAGGGCCGGTATCGAACCCGAAACCTTGTGGTCCGTAGTCGGACGCTTTATTGACTGGGCTAAACCTACCCTAAGTATGAATATGTATTGTAGCAAAGAAGGAATTGTAAATGACCTTGTTAAAAAGATCCTCATTTGAAATCATGGCAAATAACTGGAGTTTCTTCAGGTTATCATGTACATCCTACAACAACCAGACAAATATAAATAATAAAGCTGGTGTCAGATTTTTATTTGTTTTTTCTCGAATGCATAATTTCTGCTGAACCTCAACACCTAAACAATACGACCAAAGGCGAATCATCTGGTTGTCTTATCGCGAGGAAAGAGCATCAATAGTCGCCACTCATTCATTTTTCTTGTTTTTCCTTTTCTACTTATGTCGACTACTTCATGTGCCAAATGCCAAAGGTTATAAAATATGTGTATTCACTTGTCCTGTGCCACAATGTCTTGGCCTGCCTCACCTATCTTGGCCTTAATCAATATATGAAGACGGAGCATCAAGTACCTTCATGCATCGCAGCGTTAGAGGGAGTGACGGCTAAACCGAAAATAGGTTAACATCATTAAGACATTGATGTTGGCAGGTACCCTACGTACATATAGCCGAGGGTTCTATAATTCGTTTTGTGACTGACTTCACTTGACTTTCTCGCCCCTCTCCATTTTCCGGTTTTTTTTCTTCTTTTTCTTCTGTGCTGACCGTTCTTGTTAAAATGGCTCAGCGCTAGTGAGATCGTAGGATTCTGCCAATGGGCAGAAACAAGCCTAACTGGATGCAGTGACACGCAATCTTCTAAAATTGCTGCTGGAAAGGAATAAGGGGAAGAAGTTTTAAATTTATTTTCTGATTTTCTTTCTTTTGTTTTTTTTATCTTCTTTTCTTTTCTTTTTCTTTTTTTTTAACGGAAGAAGAGGGTGTTAAGCTAGTCAGTAGGTTTTGCTTTGTTTCTTTTATTTTCTCTGAAGTGAAAGAGAGATGAAAGTTTGAGTTGCAGTGGAGAAAGTTGATAAAAATTGTCTGTGAAGATGGTAAAGATAGTAAAGAAAGGATTTGTATTTATTTAGTGTTCGGATAAGTTCTTTAGTAAGACATTAAGGGAGGGTCATAAAACGGAAGAAAATACAACAGTTTATGTAAGAGATTAAGAATAAGAATCATGGGAATAAAGTAAATAAATAAATGAATGGAGAGATAGATAGATAGATAGATAGATAGAGAGAGAGAGAGAGAGAGAGAGAGAGAGAGAGAGAGAGAGAGAGAGAGAGAGAGAGACAGACAGACAGACAGACAGACAGATAGAAAAAGACAAGAACGATAGATAGAGATATATAGTGAGAGAGAGGTAAAGTAAAAAGGAGGGAAGAGAGGGGGAAAGGGATGCGTGTGGTGAGAAGAGAGAGAGAGAGAGAGAGAGAGAGAGAGAGAGAGAGAGAGAGAGAGAGAGAGAGAGAGAGAGAGAGAGATATGGACAGATAGAAAGAGATAGAAAGTCAGAGACAAGAAAGATATATATATATGCATAAATATATAGAAGGGATAAAGAGGCGGAGATATAAATAGAAAATAGAAAGGAAGAAAGAGTATGTCTCTGTGTGTGTGTGTGTGTGTGGGAATGTGAAAGAGAGAGACAGAGAGAAAGAGAGAGTTTGTGTTTAGCTTCAGAGATGCGAAAAAAAGGCTTAAAGAAAAAAAAGGGAGAAAAAGAAAGTTAGGATGATGGATACGAAAAATAAATAAATGAAGGAAGGAAGGAAGGAAGGAAAAAAAGAGAGAGAGAAATAAAGTTAGCTTTATGGATACAGAAATATAGAAAGAAAAATAATACGAGAGAAACATACAGTTAGAAAAGAAAATGTAAATATAGATAAAAAGAAAGAATGACATGTTGCGATTGAAGTCGAAAAAAAAAAAAGAACAAGAGTAAATATCAGAAAAATTTTCGCCTGAGTTCATTTTCATGGAGGAGTAAGAGAACGAAGGAAGAAAGAAACCAAGAAGTTATATAATTTTAAGAAAATACAAAAGATAAAAAATCTTTCATAAAAAAAGAATAGAGCAAGCATCTACAAATTGAAGGAAGTAATAAATATAATGAAAAAGAGAATAAAAGAAGAAATAGCAAATAAAAGGAAAGGAAAAAGAAAAATATAGTGAGAAAGTTAAGACGAGGCAAAGATGAAAGGGAAAAGAAAACTAAAGAGAGAGGATAAAAAAAAGAAAGAAAGACGCGGGACGAAATGGAAAAAAAAAAGGTTTCGAATTTTCGGTCAATGAACGAGTTTCAAATAAATGATTAAAAGGATAAGATATGTACATGAAAATAATTCGAGAAGAAGGAAAGACAGCGATAATAAGGCTTGCAGCAATTTAACCTTAAAATAATAGCCTGGTTTTTTGGTTGTTGCTTGGAGGGGGTAAAATAAGATTAACAATTTTTGGCGCATGAGAAATAGAAGATAAGCGATTTTAGTACGAACGGAGATTTTAAGCCTATAAACTACAAACGCTATCTGAACATACTTCTTTGTATAAAATAACATGTTTTAGAACACACACACACACACACACGCATGCACGAACAGACACGCACGCACGCACCTAAATAAATATACACATATGGTGTAAGAGATAAAAAGATATGCACAAAATATTCTAAATTGCATTTACTCTTTAGAAGAATATTTAGAACAGTCGACATAATGCATACTTATAGGATAAAAAACACATTTAATGCCTTTATATAGCCCTCGCTTAGAGGACAACTTTGGTGGTTATTAAGCTCAATCCAAAACATTATCAATTTATTGTCCTTATATCATAATTAATTGCAAATGAGCCAATAAAAAGAGGAATTGCCCTATAATTAACAATTAAAATATATCTCCTTGAGACATTATATAGATATGAGTAAGCGCAAATGCAGAATGCGCAGTTAATACTATTGTTCTTGCAATAGCCTCAATCCGAAGTGTCATATTTGGTGGGTTATGCAATAACAATAAGAAATATATGCATATAAAATAGAATCCTCATATGACAGAGTATTCATTACATTTATTACTTTACATATATTCACTAAATATTACTTAGTCCTTTAGAAAGTAAAATTGTCGCGTTTTACATGAGTTCAAACAGCGACTTGTTCGAGTGTTAAAAACACTATTATCTAATCGATACATGTAATACGGTTGGCTTTATTATGAAAAGCCCAACAAATACGAGCTCTGTCGGCTGGACATAGAATATACCAACTGCACCTCTGCAGATGTGTAAAATGAGGCTACATGTTGTTTGTGTGTGACGAACCCTGATAGTTAATAACGTAATCTTGGAAGCAAATCAGTCAATGACATGCAACACTCCACCAGCTATTATCCCATTTATGAGTTAGATAGAAAAATGAGTTAATATGTGTTTAGAATTTTTTAAATTAAATTTAAAAATTCATTGCCCATCAAGAATGAACAAAACAAAACATCTTCGGCTTAGAATACCCAACAAGTGTTGACATGCCGTAAAATCCAAGCAACCAAGCAACCAATCAACCAACAATAAATAAACAATATTTACATTTGTTTTTGCCAGAAACTTTTCTAAGGTTTCAAGCTAATTTATTCTCTTTAAATACCAAATCTATGAAATGGGTAGACCAGTTCATATACATCGGTAGCAATATCTCAACTACTGTTCTCGATATTATATAAGCATTGGTAAAGAACAGACTGTTATCACCAGGTTATCAACCAAATGAATATCTGATCTCTTTGATAAAATAAAACGGGCATTCTTCAAAGTTGTAGTCGTGTCAGTACATACAAATACAGATGGAAACTACACAAGGATGCTGGGTGTTCATTTGAACAATTCCTGGAAACATCAACCTTCGAAACAGTAGTTTTAGACAGTTGCTTTCCATCATATGAACCATTTAAGAAGGGTGAACAAGACAGGATAGGTAATGCTGTGGAATAATGGACGAACTTATAAGCGACATTCTCCTATGGACCCTCACACATGAAGAATATGAAGACTTGCTGGACATTGCTGGTGAAGCAAGGATGAACTCATAAGTGACCTTCTGCGGACACCTACACATCAATCAGCTCTGTACAGATTTTGAATGCTGCATGAAGGACCTTCCAGTGGTAATGACCGATAGGGACTGTTGGAGAGAGAGAAAGGGAGAGTGAGAGAGAGAGAGAAAGAGAGAGAGAGAGAGAGAGAGAGGGGGGGGGGGAGAGAGAGAAATGGGAAAGAAAGAGAGAGAGGGGGGAGAAAATAATATATAAGCGTGTTGCCAGCACGACCTGATGATGATACTTCTGGTAAAGAAAAATACTGAGAATTGGCAGTGATTCGTCTACCGTGTTATTCAGACATTTTGGCATCCCATTTCATTTGATACTTTGTTCAGATATTTAAGAGGTTTAAGTATTAACCTAACCCCTCTTCACGACCAGTTCACACATCGTCAATTTTTAGTGGAGATTAACATGTTTGAATTCAGAGTTTTTTTATTCTCCTAAACCGGTTACCATAGCAATGTTAAGGGCCTAATCTTCCCTAGTATTTTACTCAGAGCTGGAGAGAGAATCCCTTTTCAAAAGATATAAGTTCTATGTGAAATGCAAACAGCCTCGTTGTGGATTTGAACTCAGGTCAACCTGTTTATTTCATACAACGATAACCATTACACAATGAGTGACATTTAATTCAGTCTCGATACTTTTTGGTCAGACCTCGTATTGAAAAAATCTATTATGGTGAACCAAGGTAGATAATCCAAGTGTAGATAACCCAAATACCTTTCGTGACAAAAGCATGTCAGACACCAGTAAATTTCATGTAGACTTCTCTCGCTGTTTACATTTACTCAATAAAAATGCTCATAAAATTGCATTGACAATGAATAATGTATTCAAATTCTTCATTTTAGTAAATCCATGATGTTCTGTCCTGTTACAGGGACTCGGAAAAACATCAGATTTTGGTTGTTTTAGATTGAATGATCTCTCTGTATCCAACATTTTGGGTGGAGAAGGGTTAAGCGATTGAAAGAAAGATGAACGTTCCTTATTTTAACTCGTATAATAAGTCACGACTGGATATCATGAACTCCAGGGAAATCTCCTTCTAAATGATTACCGCTGACCACTATGCCGATTTTATCCGTTTCCCCTACTAAAGCAACGTGGTTATGCGTATACATAATGTGACCTGGTTACATGGCCTGCACTCATTAAACTTCATGTAATAAGGAGGTGTTACATTAGAATCTATTTTAATGCTATGATGTTGAATAGATTAAAGACCCTTGTAAACTTGGCCTGAATATTTGTTTTAAATTCATTTTATACGTGTGCAATAGAAAGTAGGAAAACAGTTTTTGACACATATTCGTGGGCTTTGAACATTTTTGAAGTATGTCTGAGACTCACAAGTTGTCCGATGCTGTAACAGGTTGCAGAATCTTTTTTTTTTCATATAATAAAAATAGAGTGAACAATCTTAAACTTCTAAACAGATCATAAGTGATTGTTTGTATCAAATATCAGTTGTTATTCCTCATGGAAGTGTGTGTGCGTATGCGTGAGTTGTGTGAACTTAGGACCGGCTTAGCTCATTCGATCGTGCACTCGCATAGGAATCGCAAGGTTCTTGGTTCGATACCAGCCCTCGCCAACTCAGCGAATGAATAGCACACGGATCTGTGCAGTAAAGTAATGAGCTGATAGTAGATTTCACGTTCCACCTCAGATTAAAAAAACAATCTCCTTGGTCTAGCGCTAATGAAAAGGGATAGTCCCCCTCTCTGTTCGGCTGATACTGACAATAGGCCACTTCGTCGACTTTACTTGCCTAGATAACTATATGTTCTTTTTCTATGTGAAAATGATATTTTGTCAAATTGTGTCTTTTTCTTGAAAAAAATTTGCTTTGCTTATTTCATCTTAAATATTATTTTATTTAAAAAATCATTTTACTAAAATCATAAAGATGCACAATTACATTAAGTTATTTTGCATGTAAATTTCAGTTTTATTATATTTTATTGAACAATTTTAATTATCTTAGTAATAACATTTATTCCCACTATAATAATAATAATAATAATAATAATAATAATAATAACAACAACAACAACAACATCAACAATAATAATAATAATAATAATAATAATAATAATAATAATAACAACAACAACAACATAATAATAATAATAATAATATAATAATAATAATAATAATAATAATAATAATAATAATAATAATGTCAGCAATAATAATATCGGCAACAATGCTCAGAAGACTCCTCGAGACATGAGGAGACTTGTCACTCATATTCCAGTGAAAGGCCACCTGATTACACTGTTGTGAATAACTCCCAAGTAGGGAAATAATACTATACTAATACTAATACTAATAATAATAATAATAATAATAATAATAATAATAATAATAACACAACAACCTGGTGCATGAAAAGTAATAACTGAGTTATTAGTTTATTTTCTTATATCTATATATATCTCACGACGTGACGTTATTCATCAATAATTACACTGAGTATGCTACTTAAATTCAAATTCAAATAAAATGATGTGGGATCTACAAGATATTGCATGATTTGCTATCAGGTTCATCATGTAAATCCATGGGTGGTTGCATTAATCCTGTCGGTATTAAAATAAATTCTCTGTCCACTCTGATATGTAAAGAAACAACAAAAAGGACAGAAAATAAACATTCCCCATCCCTTTATATGCGTACATATAAATACATAAGAGAAGAAAAGATAGATATACCTACGAATCCTTCAGCTTATTTACTTAAAAATATTGTGTACTCCAATATAGGACACTGTCTTATTTAAAATTTCAGTGACGTACAAGAGTCTTTATCTGTGAAGTTAATCACTTGTTTTGATTGATTGTTAGATTAACCGAGGTGAAATACAAATACTCTACTTTCTCAAGTGTTTGTATAGACATATATACGTAAATATGTATAGATTTGAACAGCATCTTGTTTTGATTCATGCAATATTGCATATGTATATAAATATGTGTGTGTATATATTTTGTGTGAGTGTGCAATCGTGGGTAAGGAGATTCATAAGCAAATATGCGTGTACATATATAACTGTTACATACATATAAGTGCAGATGTTAATGCTTTTCAATCTAGATGAATCATACACACAAACGCTAACATACACACACACACACACACTACACACACACACACACACACACACACACATATATATATATATATATATATATATATATTATACTAAAGCTGAGTTTATCAACCTTCGCCAGCTAAAGGATTTTTTTTCTATCTATGTTATGGACACAATATTTATACTTAGATATTCCTTGGTTTTAGCACTACCCAGTGTTTGAAAAAAAATCAGTTTAATTGGTTTAAATTAGGCGTAATTAGCAATTAAGTCAACAACCGACCAATCCCTGTCTAAATTACACCCTCCCTCTATATAGAGTTAACGTGAGTGGGAGTGTTAACGTGAGTAGTCGAGTTAACCGTAGTGGGAGGCCCACAGCCTGTAAAAAATCACCTCGAACTCGAACCCCCTCCTAGCACCTAGGAGCACAAACTGACTGCTGATACTGCTTGCTTGCTCTCTCTCTGTCTGTCTCTCTCTGTCTCTCTCTCTCTCTCTCTCTCTCTATCAGTGATACTTATACTAATACTTAAAATTTCTTAAGAATGTAAATAAGACTGTCGTTTGAAGACGGTCGGAAAATTAAAACGAAAAGATTGTTTTTAATTACGTATTGCTTAAAAGAAATAAACAGCAAAAAAACCCCAAAAAACAACAGATTACTATACATTTAATGAATTATTGAATCTATTATTGAGACATATATATCTATTTCAATCAGTTCATTATCTATCTATCTATCTGTCTATCTATCTATCTATTTCAGTCAGTTCATTATCTATCTATCTATCTATCTATCTATTTCAGTCAGTTCATTATCTATCTATCTATCTATCTATCTATCTATTTCAGTCGGTTCACTATCTATCTATCTATCTATCTATCTATCTATCTATCTATCTATTTCAGTCGGTTCATTATCTATCTATCTATCTATCTATATCAGTCAGTTCATTATCTATCTATCTATCTATCTATATCGGTTAGTTCATTATCATATAGTTGTTTGTGTTAGTATTGCAGTGTATAATTTCAATTAAACTTAGTTTAAAAAAATATTTAGTATTTGTATAGTAATTTGAGTTTTTTGTTTATTCTTTAAAGCAATACGTAATTAAAATCAACCTTAATCCCCTAAAACTGTAGCCCAATTCGCAAAATGTTAATTCATAGACTGTAGATAAACTGTTATTGGGGACCACCAAAAAACTTTCCGTTTTAATTTTCCGACCGTTTTAAGAAGTCAGACAAGATTCGTACACTAGGTGACTTAAAATTGTTTTCCTGGCTGTAAAAAAAATTAAATACAATTTATGTCATGTTTTAATATAGATTTTTTTTTTAATTACTTTAATTATCAATTTTTAAAACTTATAGGGTCAATAAATGTGAGTGAAAATTTAGGAAGAGTGTTAAGAGTAAACCTACTTTTATGCTTATTTTACCAGCTCTGTAAATATTTCTTATTGAATGCAATTAATGTTAAAATAAAAACACAGATTTAACACAAACGTTTATTTATATTCATTTATATTTATATTTTGTGAATGATAAGGATACCAAAACTTCTTTTGGTATTATTCGCTGGGTTCCACCTCGGCCTCCTGCCTTAAAAAAACACTAGGCGGTGATAGGTAAAAAAACAAACCCACCTATGAATGAAGTCTCTAGCTGAAGCGGTGCCTGCTGTATATGAAAAAATAATTTGTCGATTGAATTTTTGAAAATATTAAAAAGAAAAAAAAGAAAAAATAGCGCTTTAGGCGTTTTATTATTGTGATTTTTTAATAATCTAACCCAAGCTCAATGGGTGACCCAACGGGTCACATCTTTTCTAGTATATATATATATATATATATATATATATATATAATATATATATATATATATACTGTAGTGTGAGATGGTCACTATTTCAGCTTTTGCTGGAATGGTGTACCAAAGGCAGTATTAATTGGTAGAGTGCTCAATATAAAATAGAGCTGTTATATAATATAATAAGATAAATATATAGGTTTTACATATTCCTTTGTCACCCAATAAATAGATATGTAAAACCTATATATTTATCTTATTATAGTATATATATATATATATATATATATATATATATATATATATATATGTAAACACGGTATGTTTGGAATGGCTTTTTTGCCGACAATTTTTGGGAGAATATGTGCTTAATTGGAGTCGTACCTAATTTTGAAAATTAATTAATTAATAATGAATTAGGCGGGAATGCCTATTAAATGTATGGCTAAACAAATCGAGAAAAATCAATCTCTGTATGTACATTTCGGCCTATTAGGCCTCATCAGCAGAGCTATAGATAGGATGGCCGCCCTGTGCGTGATTTGAAACCGGACTGCCAAGCTGACAGGCCGATATCACAACCCCTACACCAAACGAACTTATCATATCGTCGTGTAATAAAAGTCACTGAAGAGGAATATTAACCTACTCTAAACAAATCGTAAAATCTAGGAAGCTCGTTTGGTGTAGGGGTTGTGATATCGGCCTGTCAGCTTGGCAGTCCGGTTTCAAATCACGCACACGGCGGCCTTCCTATCTATAGCTCTGCTGTTGAGGCCTAATAGGCCGAAATGTACATACAGAGATTGATTTTTCTCGATTTGTTTAGCCATACATTTAATAGGCATTCCCGCCTAATTCATTATTAATTAATTAATTTTCAAAATTAGGTACGACTCCAATTAAGCACACACACACCACACACACACACACACACACATATATATATATATATATATATATATATATATATATATATATATAGAATATCATGGTGTGTACGTGTCGGCTTATAACTTAGAAAAGAGATGTTATTCAGATTCCAAATCCTGCATACACCTTAATATCTTATAACTAAGAAACACATCAAATTTAGTTATTGATTTTTAATGATTAAGGGATATAATCAATTAATTAAAAAAATCAAACGATTTAAGGAAAGTGTCGTATGGCCGCTGCTGTTGCTCACGTTGCTGCTGGCTATATCAGCAGTGATTAAAATTGGCTGCTACAACTATTACTTCGATTTTGAAATTCCTAAAATAGTAAACATAGCTCTATTTCTACTAAAACTAAAAGCCAGTGCATATTTAAATATCACTCTGAATCCATTGGAAAAATTTGAATCAAATGCATTTTCAAAAATTAGATATATAAAGAGACAAAAATTAAATGAAAACATTTTTATCGATATTTTTTTCGACTGTTTTTTGTGACTGTTTATAAAAGTCTCCGAGAAAACTGTTTTAAATACGGTGGCTGATAGGTGCCCAGATTGATAAACAAAAATTACCAAAAAATCAGCGAATAATCTGATTTTAAAATAAATTTTCAGTGTTTAATTATTAATTAATGAATTCTATCGTTTAAATTTCTGAATCGTTTCAACCAAACATATTCAATGGAAAAACATCTAAATTCTTTAATCTTTATGCGCCCTGAGAGCAACAATGTATATACATAATTAATAGATAAAATTCATTTAAAATATAAATTGCTTAATTTTGAATTTTAAATTTCATATTTTTAAATGATAGAAAATGAATATTATTCAAGCCTACTTTAACATGGTTATCTAATAATTTTTGGTGATAACTCAAATGAAAAATTAGGCCCTCAATCTTTTAAACAGAAAAAATACCAATGTATAATTTTTTAACTGATAATCTAAAGGAAAATTATATTTCATACAAAGCAGAGCAACAAAAAAAATCTCCCAAAAAATTCAAAAAAATTTTTTTTACATTAATTTTCATATTTTCGCTACTAATTTTCTACCAAAGTCGGTCTTTTAAATTTTGATTTTTGTTCTATTCACACCTTCGGTCTTTTGTCTCTTTATATATATTGTAATTAATTTCAGTTTTATATAAACCCACCAATATTTTGCCCCCCTCGCTATCTATCTATCTCTATCTTTCACTGTGTAATTGATTTCTAATATTATAGTTTTATTCTCAAACGTATCATGTTAATAACTGTATTTTTTTCATATGCGTTCTCATTTAGTTTCGTAAGTTTTTCTAAAATTCAATACCGTTACATTTATTACGAAACTAAATTAGAACGGATATGAGTTTAATGATGTTATAAACTATATATAAGAATATAGAATTATACATAGGATTGCTTTTAATACGTTTGAGAATAAAATAATTACATTAGAAATCAATTACACGGAGTAATTAATTATTAAATCCGTTATTTTCATAAAAATCTATACGTTAGATCACTTTAAATATATATTAAAATACAACAAACTACATATAAATCAATAATACCGGGCATGTATTACTAAAACTTGTTTTACAAAACACCGTGGACCATCCATTGTTACGTACTACTTTCTGAGTATCTATCTCTCTCTCTCTCTCTCTCTCTCTCTCTCTCTCTCTCTCTCTATATATATATATATATATATATATATATATATATATATATATATATATATATATGTATGTGTGTGTGTGTGGGGTGTTTGTACGTGCGTATAGGTTTGCTTTTTTGTCTGAAGAATTAAACATCCGTATTGACTTATTCGACACTCTGTATCTTAGTATATATTTTAAGTGCATCTCTCTGATGTGTATTATACGTAATAGTTGAAACCCGGCCAGGTTGCATTTTAAACAAACGGACTACATTTTTGGAAAAGCATATAAGTTAATAAGCATCATCGGAAGGTAGTTTGCTCAATATCATTGATCTAGCATATATAGCTATGTTATGATAACAGAGTCACATAGTCCTAAATGTTCAAATAACTTGTATTTTTAGTACCATGCTTGCTGACTGCCATACTATGTCCGATGATCCCATAGCTAAGAAAATGACAGTCACCAGTCTAGAGGATCCTTATAATGATCGTTTCCCCGGAAACTTGATCTCTCTGTGACCGTAAAAATATATAAACAAAGTTATATATATTTAATAGTTTAAAAACACCAGTCCCGCTACAGCTGTCAGTGGCCGAGGGGATAAAATCTCAGACTGGCAAACAGTCAGTCTGAGTTCGACCAAGGAAAGTTGTTGTGTCTAGCCAAATTGAAGAGGCGTGAAACACCGAAACACGTGTCTGTGGATGACTTATTAATATATATATATAATATATATATATATATATATATATATATGAGGAAAAATGAGTAAAGAAAAGAAAAGTAAATGGATAAAATGAATTTAATCGATATCACATTAATCGATATCACTTACACATGTGTTTCGGTCAGTTTATGAGTGTGAAAATATTTCGCACACATACAAGAATCGACCTTCATCAGAGTGAACATTTATTTTTATGAAACACATGTGTAAGTGATATCGATTAATGTGATATCGATTAAATTCATTTTATCCATTTACTTTTCTTTTCTTTACTCATTTTTCCTCATAGTGTCGGATTCAATTCCTTTTCCATTTTTACATATATATATATATATGTAGAGAGAGAGAGAGAGAGAGAGAGAGAGAGAGAGAGAGAGAGAGAGAGAGAGAGAGAGAGGAGCCACTAAAGCAAATAAAGAATGGGCATTTTAACAAATAAATTGAAATTTTTGAAAGTCGCATGTACAAAGTGTTTTAAAATGAGAAATAAAATGAAAGTTTCATGAATGGAGGTAATGTCTTGGCTGGGCCAATAACTTTTCTGCATCACATCGTATATATATATATATATATATATATATATATATATTTACGATTTGATATATATACAATGTGATATATATATATGATGTATATATATATATATATATAATATATATATATATATATATATGATTTCATATATATATATATATATACATATTATCTATATATATAAAAGGAGTTTGGTATGTACGTGTGGACGTATAACTCCAAAACAGGTGGTCATTCAGATTTGAAATCTTGCATACACTTTGATACCATTCTAACTAACAAACACGCAAAATTTGGTTATTGATTTTTTATTAATTAAGTGATATAATTAATTAGTTAAGTCAAAATCACCCAATTAGTGGAGCTGTCCGTATACCAGCTCCTGCTGATAATAAGATATTGTTCGCTGCCTGCTTTTTGTTACAGTGATATCAGCAGTGAAATTTAAT
The DNA here is from genome assembly GCA_023376005.1 of Doryteuthis pealeii. Lineage (NCBI taxonomy): Eukaryota > Metazoa > Mollusca > Cephalopoda > Myopsida > Loliginidae > Doryteuthis > Doryteuthis pealeii. The sequence continues at coordinate 57,541,092 of CM042140.1, read as the reverse complement.
TTTAGTGAATAAATTTCGCAGTCTAAGCCGTTCAGCTCGGAATTCATCGCCTATTTATGGTCCAATTTTTAAAATATTTATATGGTTGGAAAGAAAATAAAATAATATTTCTAAATATTTAATTTCTATGTGTTTTATCAATTGAATTATTTTTTTACAGCGAGTAAAAAAAAGAATTTTTTTGCTTCGGACAGCTGATAAGTATGATTTTTTTCAGACTAAATTTTAACGAAAAGTCAAATTCTTTTTTCTCGCCGATTTACGGTTCATCTTTAAGATATTTGTATGATTAGAAATGAATAAAATAATCTTTCTAAATATGTGATTAGTATGTGTTTCCATACATTGAATTATTTTTTTTACAGTGAATTAAATAACAAATCAAACGAAAAACTTTAACGATAACCCAATTTTTTTAATTAATACTTTCATTTTAGAATAATCAGTATAACTAAAATCTTTTTTGTAAGAAACAATTCATGAAATAAACATCTTTCTATCCACAGACGTTTCATGCCTGAGCACTATTTCTTTTTATTTAAAAATTAAAATTTACATAGTTATGCAGTTTGTAAGGTCGATTTTCCGTCGTTCGTCAATGTAAACAAAACCTTTTTTAAAAACTTTGAGACTCTCGAGTTACAACGGACAATTGGGTTACAATTAGGTTTCTTCGGTAGTTTCCGTAATCTAATGTTATTTATTCGTAAAATACGATCCAAATGATATTATATAATGATATCATTATTGCGCACTATTCTGTATTTGTACCAAAATCAGAACTGTAATTTGATATTTAAATTTTAAGCACTTAAAAAGTATGTATCGTTTTTTTTTTTCATTTAGTTTTCTTTTCCTTTCGTAATGTTTTCAAGCCAGTTCACTTTTCGATTAAAAAAATTATATACTATAGCAAATAGTATAGTACATTATTTTCCTTAAATTGATATCAAATTTATAATATAGTATACTATAATAATTTGACATTCGATCGGCTACGCTATGGATTAATAGTGTTATTTTTTTTAAAGATTATTCATCGTTTTACAACAATTTGATTACTTTATTTAATTTTTATTTTTTGAAATATTAATTTGAAATTTAGCAAATCGCGTCATTTATATTTTATTTTAAAAATATAGTTAATCATTGAATTAAAATTTCTTACTATATCATCATGTGTTGTCATTCCCTCAATTCTCTGACCTCTCACCAGGCCGGATTAAATTAAAATCTTTTTTATGTGGTGATTTTTATGGGTCATCCTGCGAGGATCGAACTCGCCATTCAGTAGTAATAGATCTGCAAACGATTATTAAACCATGTTTTTATATCCTCTACCCGGTCTTCGCCGGATAGCAGCTGCTAGTATATATATATATATATATATATATATATATATATATTGCGTATGTATGTGTATATCTAATGATTTATTTTTCATACGAATATTGCACATCCTTATATATCCACACACACATACTTATAGATAAATATATGTGAACATATCTGCTTGTCTTTTCAGCCTCACCATGACCAATAATACTTCATATTAACGTTTCCATGCAACTCATATTCAACATTGAGTCGTATGTGCAAAAGCCTTTCCTTTCTAACGTCGATCGCTCATTCGGTTTGTCTCGTAATTCATGCATCCACACATAATCAGCTTAGTTCGCTTTGCAGCTTTCCCGCTGAAGCCACAAATCCCACGGGGCACAGATATAGAAACAAAATGGCGTCTGGCGGGAATGGAAGGCGAAAGAAGCTTGCAACAAAATAGCGTGAGGGTATCGGGAAGGGAGAGTTTCGATATGTGGAAACAAACAAAGAGAAACACTCAAACAAAAAGACAACAAAAAAAAACAAAACAACAAAAACCAAAAACACAACAAAAAAAAAAACAACAAAAAACAAAAACACGCAGGATGGATAGCAAAATAAAAGTAGAAAATTGGGAACAGAGGAATGGGTGGAGGAAGAGAAGGAGAAGGAAAATCAGAGGTAGGATAGGGAACTGAGTGGTAGTTGTGCGTGAAAGAAGATCAAAAATATATTTTCTAAAGATTGTCTGATAGCAATAAAGCAATGCAATTTCGAATCCTAAACAAATAAGTCTGTCCGTCTCTTAATTTTGCGAGTCCATTTTTCTTTCCGATTAATTCCCCTGACACCAAAGCATTCTCCTCCCATTAATTGTTTTTTTTCTCTCTCTTTTTCTCTATTAACCTTTTTGCTTTTTTTCTATTTTTTTCTTTCATTTGTGTTCGCTTCGTTTCTCTTTCTTCTCTTTAATCTTTTTGTTTTTCACTTATATTAGACTGTCTCGATTGTTTCCCTTTTTCTTTCCGATTAACTTTGTTTCCTTTTCAGTTGTAAACTTATCTTTCTTCGTTTCTTTCCAGTTCTACTTTTCATCTTCATTTTTTTCTTGTCCGTATGTTTTTTTTTATTCCAAACATTACTTTTCCTCCATTAATTTTGATTGGTATTTTCTTTCATCTGAATTTCAGTTGCCATTTTTTGTAGCATTTCATTTGAGTTGACGACACTGAGGAACGGCGTGAATAGGAAATAATAAAGGATAAACTTTTGGTGATATTCGAACTCACGTAACTTCAGCTACTCAAATCTATGAAGAGCCATCGGTTCACACGTTTAAGCCGTTTAACCTCATCACTTTTACACGTTATACTCTGATCTGCCCGGTTGTCCTGCGATACACCCCTGCAGACGTCAAGTTCATAATCCTAGGCGATTTAAACGACTGAGTTTTCCCGGGATTATGTAGCCCGAACACATGTGCTTGGGGGAAATGGCTTTGGTAAGTGTAACCAGAACGGGTGCATGCTTTGAGAGTTTTACGCGGAGCATCAGCTCACAATCACGAACACCAACTTCTAGCGGGAAGACAGTTGGAAAACTACCCGAATGCATCCTCGATCCAAGAATTGGTACCTCATTGACTGTTTTAGTGCGTCAGCATAATCTGAGAGATGTATTGCATACCAGGGTGGTGACCAGAGCAGAATGCCACACCAACCATCGCCTCTTTCGCTGGAAACTCAGGCTCTATTTTAAATCAATTCCCAATCTTTCTCAATTAGATGTTTATCTATATCATTTTTACACGTCCTCTTTCATTGCCATGTTATACACTTGAAAAAGGCATAAACCCACTCTCCCCCAGCTATGGCATAAATAATACACCTACTGTTAATCTATAAGGTTGGATTTAGTATTAAATATCCCACAAAGACTGATATGCCTTCAAACAAAGAAAACAAATAAGACCAAATAGGATCAAGCTTTTCTTTCCTTGAACCTAATTTAAAAAAAAGCAATAACACATATTTGAATCCTTCTTAAACATTTCTATCTTGTTAAACTTAATAACACATATTTGAATCTTTCTTAAACATTTCTATCTTGTTAAACTCAATAACACATATTTGAATCTTTCTTAAACATTTCTATCTTGTTAAACTCAATAACACATATTTGAATCCTTCTTAAACATTTCTATCTTGTTAAACTCAATAACACATATTTGAATCCTTCTTAAACATTTCTATCTTGTTAAACTCAATAACACATATTTGAATCCTTCTTAAACATTTCTATCTTGTTAAACTCAATAACACATATTTGAATCTTCTTAAACATTTCTATCTTGTTAAACTCAATAACACATATTTGAATCCTTATCTTGTTAAACTCAATAACACATATTTGAATCCTTCTTAAACATTTCTATCTTGTTAAACTCAATAACACATATTTGAATCCTTCTTAAACATTTCTATCTTGTTTAAACTCAATAACACATATTTGAATCCTTCTTAAACATTTCTATCTTGTTAAACTCAATAACACATATTTGAATCCTTCTTAAACATTTCTATCTTGTTAAACTCAATAACACATATTTGAATCTTCTTAAACATTTCTCTTGTTAAACTCAATAACACATATTTGAATCCTTCTTAAACATTTCTATCTTGTTAAACTCAATAACACATATTTGAATCCTTCTTAAACTATCTTGTTAAACATATTTGAATCCTTGTTAAACATTTCTATCTTGTTAAACTCAATAACACATATTTGAATCCTTCTTAAACATTTCTATCTTGTTAAACTCAATAACACATATTTGAATCTTTCTTAAACATTTCTATCTTGTTAAACTCAATAACACATATTTGAATCCTTCTTAAACATTTCTATCTTGTTAAACTCAATAACACATATTTGAATCCTTCTTAAACATTTCTATCTTGTTAAACTCAATAACACATATTTGAATCTTCTTAAACATTTCTATCTTGTTAAACTCAATAACACATATTTGAATCCTTCTTAAACATTTCTATCTTGTTAAACTCAATAACACATATTTGAATCCTTCTTAAACATTTCTATCTTGTTAAACTCAATAACACTTGAATCCTTCTTAAACTCTTGTTAAACTCATAACACATATTTGAATCCTTCTTAAACATTTCTATCTTGTTAAACTCAATAACACATATTTGAATCTTCTTAAACATTTCTATCTTGTTAAACTCAATAACACATATTTGAATCCTTCTTAAACATTTCTATCTTGTTAAACTCAATAACACATATTTGAATCCTTCTTAAACATTTCTATCTTGTTAAACTCAATAACACATATTTGAATCCTTCTTAAACATTTCTATCTTGTTAAACTCAATAACACATATTTGAATCCTTGTTAAACATTTCTATCTTGTTAAACTCAATAACACATATTTGAATCCTTGTTAAACATTTCTATCTTGTTAAACTCAATAACACATATTTGAATCCTTGTTAAACATTTCTATCTTGTTAAACTCAATAACACATATTTGAATCCTTCTTAAACATTTCTATCTGTTAAACTCAATAACACATATTTGAATCCTTCTTAAACATTTCTATCTTGTTAAACTCAATAACACATATTGAATCTTAAACATTTCTATCTTGTTAAACTCAATAACACATATTTGAATCCTTGTTAAACATTTCTATCTTGTTAAACTCAATAACACATATTTGAATCCTTCTTAAACATTTCTATCTTGTTAAACTCAATAACACATATTTGAATCCTTCTTAAACATTTCTATCTTGTTAAACTCAACAGATTTGTCCTTGTCTTTCATTTTACTAAACATTCCTAGCAAAATTCCATTTCTAGATTATTTCGTATTGTTTAGCTTAATTCTCAGTCTCCGGCTTTACATCTCTTTGTTGATCACTATTTCAAGATGATCTTTTGTAATGATTGAATAAGATTTCACATTCTTTTACTGATCTGTGTTAGATGTAACGGAAAATATATTTTATAGCCTCGTCCTCCCACAACACATACTTATTTAAGGTTAATCTTAATTCTGCTGGCTACCCGGCTATATATATTAATCCTATTAGTAAACCCTTGCGACAAGAAAAAAGCCCGGCAAATGATTTGTTAGTAAAAATTATACTACAGAACATTGCCTGAGAAAAAAATGAAAAACAGAAAAGAAAGAAATTCGCAGTAACCGAAAATAATCGATTAACAATATAACACTTGGCCAAAAGAATATATATATATATATATATATATATATATATATATATATATATATATATATATATATATATATAAGCCGCTAGGGTTGTTTAAACCTAAAATGTAACGAGTGCTCGATACCTAAGTAGAGCCAATAGTGATGTTAATCCTAATGAGTAAGTTATACTTACTAATATTTTCGCTTACTAGCTCATCAAGGCAAGAATCTGACTAAAAAGACTAGGATCATCCGTACTTTTATTACAAAAATTAGTCCCACCATGATCCAAGCAAATTAGCATTACAAAAAAAAGTACATAAAATGAAATAAAACAAAGAAATAAAAAACAAAAAAAAAAAATGACAAATAAACGTTCTAAAATTTTTATTCATTTCATTTTCCTATTCCTATATTTTTCCTATATATATATTTTCCTATTACAGATTTATTTATATATTAAGATTTTATAATTAATTACAGTACTTTCACGTATACACTCTCTTAAATGACTATTACACTTGAAACTATACGAGAAACTACAAGTTCTGACACTATCATGGGCTCATTCAACATTTTGTTTGTTTAAGATCTCTTATGTATGTTTCCATTGATATGTATATAGGTTTTAATCTATTTGTTTTATTTTTATTTTACATATTTAAAAGCAGAATTGCGTACAGAGAAACATTTATATCCATATACAACTATGTATGTTGCTTTCATGTGTTTAAAATTGAAATATGTAAGAGTGTTCAGATACATACTAGAAACAATTAGTTTTATATTTAAAACACACACACACACACACACACACACACACACACACACACACACACACACACACCACACACACACACACACACACACACACACACACACACATTATTAAAATCGAGTAAGCTTTTCTAAAATCTATGAAAACTAACCAGCATATATGTACTAAAATATAAATTAAAAGCACACGCCTATCCGCATTATATTTGTGCATACGTATTTGCAGTCTACAATATTGCTTTCAGCTGCCTCTCGAAAGCAGATGAGAAAAAAAACTGCTCTTAATATTGTATGGAAAAATAGCAATAGATATTTACAGAAATATTCGAAAAGCTGAAGAGCCTGATAAGTTTAAAGCAATCATTACCACAATCTAAAGTCTCCTCATAATTCACCTATATGTCATTTAGCGCATTTTCAACTCATTGCAGTGAATCCTGATCACTTAATTTAGCTATGTCAAAAGTTCAATTCGTATTTTACTCATCGTCCTTCTGTCGTGTCCGACTAGATGGGTCATGAACCGACTTACTCGATTACAATTATCCATAATGAGTTCCCGCCTCTCTTTTTCTCCGTTCTATGAAGAACTGATGATGAGAAATTGCGTGCCAATGTCTCACAAACGAAGAAGGCAAAACGGGGACGGATAAAGACGAGAGAAAATGCTAGCGAACTTTTAAACTGTGCAAGTCGTTAAAAGTTGGAAATGTTGCCTTCTTTGTTCTGGAAACGCGGCTGCACCTATAGTAAAATGGATTGTAGAAATGAGACTTTTCATTAGCTGGCGGAAAATGTTCGCTCGCTTCTTGAACGAAGATTAGCCAAGTTAAAAAGGAAGGGCAGGATAGGGTCACAGGATACAATGGCTTTTGAAACACTCATTCCTTTGAACCAGTCTCTTTTTGCCAGATTCGATGGCGCGCGACATCATTTGAATTTCACGATTGTTGCAGGTTAATATAATGATGACGATGACGATGATAATGATTGTAACAATGATAATCATTGGGCCACTCGTGATAAGTGTAAACTGATAACGCTTCTTTCTACATCTGGTATTAATCTTCTTTATTATGAGCAAAGTGATGATACAATCGTCATATCTACTATTTCATTAATAATCCTTGAATAATAGGTGTGGGGACATTACGTAATTATAGAAATTACAGCCATGAAAATACGGCCTGTACTTAAAATATATCGAGACTGAAGCTGTATTTATAAAAACAGAAATGAACACTGAAACTTTCATTTTCTTCAAAATAGGAACTGTTACGGAGTAAATTAAAGTTTCATTCTTTGTCATTGTTCATTGTTCATTTCTTAGTATTCAACACACATATTAAAGTAAAATTTCAGCCTCTAAACTCCTCTTTTTATTCTTTGTAAAGCTGCGATGTCCTATATTTTGTAATTCCCTCCTTGTTGTTGAAAATATCATTTCAGTGCAGAGAAAAAAGAAAAAGTCAAAAGCTACTTCAGTTGCACTTGCATATGTCTATGTTTTACTTAAAATAAGTTTATCAAATTTATGAAGAGTTGGAGAGTATAATTGGTCCATTGAGATCTGAGGAAACGACAAATACAAACCAATCGTACATAAACAAAGCAGAAACTGTTCTAAAATTGAGACACAACATTCTCTAGGATTGTGTGATAAAAACGGATCACCCATTTGCTGACAAAAACGAACCTTCTGATTATTAACAAGAAGAATATAACTTTTCAGAGTAAATATGGAGACCTACCTAGAGCAATTCAAAGAGCTTATAAATCTATGGGACATAAAAGTGGCGGTGATATCAATAACAGTTGGAGACCTTGGAACAATCCCAAAGAGTTTAAAAACAAACTTAGGTACCTATAAATCCAATGAAGAATTTATGCCGTCTAGACTGCTACACTATTTTGATCGTCTAAAATACTTAAAAGATACTGAGAAGACTTGCTGTTACATTGACTACAGTGAAGTCCACCGGAAAGTGAAATAAGGATAATGCTGTCCATTAATCTTACGTTACCATGGACACGTGCTTGAATATGGAAAAGTTTTTCTGACTCTAAGAAGTTAGCTATGCAACAAGTATCAGCTATTGATGTTGTCCAAAAGAAAGGCAAGAGCTGACGTAGTTTGGCTCTAGAGTTTTTGGTACTAGTGTATTTTACCAAAATGAAATTGAAGATAATATCGTACAAACATAGCGAGTTACGCTCCTGGTTTCAAAATAAGAGTTGCCATTCTCTTAGACCAGTTGGCTGAAAAAGTTAGGTAGCCCAAGTTTCTCTGTTTTTTCTTTTAATTTATAGATGAGAAGAAAAGAGATGTATTCACGCTTTACCAAAGAAACTCCTGTGAATAGCTTCGATTTGAATTTGAACATCATCGGTGGCAATAAGCATTACATCATCTGTAAGTAAAAAGTAAAGTCGTCGGGGCGGCCTAAAGTCGGTATCAGCCAGTGAGAGAGTCTATCCCCTTTTCAATAGCGATAGACCAAGGAGATTGTTTTTAGCATCTGAGGTGGTGCGCCACACCTACCATCAGCTCCTTACTTTACTGTACAGATCCCTGTGCTACTCATAGCGCTGAGTTGGCGAGGACCGGTATCGAACTAGGAACCTTGTGGTTTCTAGCCGAACGCTCTACCGACTGAGCTAACCCGGCCCATAATAATAATAATAATAATAATAATAATAATAATAATAATAGACTAGAGGAACTGGAAATCAGCGAAAGAATTGAGACTATCTAGACAACAGCATTGTTGAAATCAGCTAGAATACTCAGAAGAGTCCTGGGTACCTGAGGTGACTTGTCCCTCACACTCCAGTGAAAGGCTATTAGCTAATACTGGTGCGAAAAACTCACAAGGAGTATAATATAATAATAATAATAATAATAATAATAATAATAATAATAATAATAATAATAATAATAATCGAAACTGCAGTACTATTAAAATCGGCTAGAATACTTCGAAGAGTTTGGGAGAGACTTGCTGTCATTCGGACTTTATAGAGGACCACCAGTTACTCCCGTTGTAAAAAAATTGTAAAGAAATAATAATATAATAATAATAATAATAATAATAATAATAATAATAATAATAATAATAATCGAAATTGCAGTACTATTAAAATCGGCTAGAATACTTCGAAGAGTTTGGGAGAGACTTGCTGTCATTCGGACTTTATAGAGGACCACCAGTTACTCCCGTTGTAAAAAAAATTGTAAAGAAATAATAATAATAATAATAATAATAATAATAATAATAATAATAATAAATTCAACATTTTCTAAGATTCTAATATTGGCTGTTTGGTCTTCGATTCTTTGTCCGTGACCTTTTCTACTTGAAAGTTCTCTCTTTCATTTAGCCACCTTCCTTCGAAAACGATTTAGTTCTCTTGCCAATTCTTTTAACATCTTAATCTTCATCGATGGTTTCATATGTCAAAATGACAATAGCGACTCATTTTCTATTTTCCATTCATATTCCAGCCAGCAACTCTCCACCACCCACGTCAGCCGATTTTAAACTCGGCTTTCCAAAATCATCGAGGGGGATCTATCAAGTTTGAAAAGAATAAAAAGGACGCTGGATGCCACGCCGCCTTTTCTACTAGCCTATTACGGCCGGAAGTCGACAACCGGATATATTCACATGCCGAATTTCCTGCTGCTCCCTGTTCACTTTTCAAAGGGAAATTGAACGGGATCAACATTTAATGTCGGCCATTAAAATATCCGAGTCTGTAATAGGATCGTCTATGTGCCTTATTTCCCTGACTGTGTACGCTCAGAACTTTGACTCAAAGGGGAAATAGCATCACATGAACAAAATTATTGGCGACTGTTTTTCCCTTCTACCCAGCTGACTCCCTCTGTTCCATTTGGCAGTGATGAGACTCTTCTGTAAAGAAAGGTCAGTTGAATAAGCCAAGAACAATTCAGTTCTAGAATGACATGCTTATTGTCGACTTCACTCACGGAAGTTCTTTTCGTTGCCTGTATTTCCGTTTCAGTGATTCAACACTCTCCCGACACTTTCCCTTTCGACCGAACATTAACATTCTTTACTTTACTCTTTTTTTTTCTTTTTAAAATCTTTATCTGCTTCATAGCCATTCTGGCTTCCACAGTTGAGGCAATTATAATCCAGCTTTAAAGTAAGTTATTCAGTTGGTGGTTGTTTATAATATTTGTTTCAGTGTTTCATTTTATTCACTAAATGGTCAGACTAATAAATAAAAAGGGTTTTTAAGAATATATATATATATATATATATATATATATATATATATATATATATATATTTGTTGTGAGGTTTTAAGGGGTCAAATAAGAACAAAATGACGGGTAACAAATATTGAAAAATATACCTGTTATTTATAGTAACCTGTCGGCGCATTCCATTAGTCTTATAGGGTGTATCGGGTTAGCTCAGTCGGTAGAGCGTTCGGCTAGAAACCACAAGGTTCCTAGTTCGATACTGGTCCCCGCCAACTCAGCGTATGAGTAGCACAGTGATCTGTGCGGTAAAGTAAGGAGCTGATGGTAGGTGTGGCGCTCCACCTCAGATGCTAAAAACAATCTCCTTGTTCTAGCGCTATTGAAAAGGGGATAGACTCTCTCGCTGACTGGCTGATACCGACTTTAGGCCGCCCCGTCGACTATATATAAGCATATGGCTCATTAATTTCGCACGTGGTTTTGTATACTTTGCAGCAAATGAGTGTCAGTTGAGCACTGTCTATGAAGAATGCAGTACCATGACGCAATGCACTCTTCCAATCCTCTACGGATTTTAATTGTCACCGAAATACGAAGATTTCAGAGTGTTTGGATGTCAATTTAAGATTGTACTGGAAGTTGGATGCAAAGTTCCGAATGTACAGCAACACGAAAGCCCTACTCTGATCGTTCTGATAGGAAAAGAACACACGAATTTGTTGCTGAGATGCAGGCCATTATTGACAAATCAATCAGGTCCGCAGAGTCTGAATTTCTTTTCTGGCAGGTAGTGCACGAATACATACTCTATAAGTCATACAAGCTGAGAAAAGGTCGATTTTTATCACAGGCCATGACGAAAAAAAGGAAAGATCGCGCTGCAAAGCTTTTGAATACATTCAACCGAATATGCGTTGTTTTTCACAGATTAGAATAAATTCTGCCAGGATTAGATGGTGAACTCACAGAACAACACTTGGCTTACTTTGTCCCCACAATATGTACAGATAAGGATTAAAATCAAATATTCAGTCCACATCATGGTGTTTAGGGTTGTAACGAGCAATCATGACCTTATGCCTTCATTCATCTTCCCACATGGTCAAGAGGCCTGCATTAACTACCTGGAGGAGATTGGGCTGATGGAAGTCTATACGTCTGATGTGACATGCCACACAAGCAGGAGAACCCAGTATTAACTATTAGAAAATGTCTGCAATGATATCACTCCGAAAATCTGTTAGCTCAACTCCCTACATTGTAACCTTGATTCGAAACAATATATAACTACAGAGTCATCATTTAATGAAGGCATTTTTTTAATAGGAAATCTGCTCATTGTTTTGAATTTTTGCTGCAGAATGGGTATATAACATGATGTATACGTTGGAGACTTGCTCCGAATGTATTACCTTCGATTTTATATTCCCCCGCAACGTTAGAGGCGAATGGCAATGAAGATTAAACCTTCCATCTGTAAAATATTTTAGTCTTACACACACACACACACACACACACACACACACACATATATATATATATATATATATATATATTATCATAAAGGTACAGGGTAATAACCTACTCGAGTTTCACCATAAAGATCTTCAGGGTTAAATCCACTGGATTAATCAATATATTGACTAATTGCTGTCGATTTCACGTGTGTATTTCTTTCGCGATATCCAGTGGATTTAACCCTGAAGATCCTTATGGTGAAACTCGTGTAGGTTATAACGTATTAAGCACTTTATATTTGTTATATCGCTGTCTTATCATTGTGAAACTTGCATCAACTCACCATTGTGACCATTTTCACCGGTAAGTCACTTTTTCCACAAATACCACACACACACACACAC
>CM042140.1:57523649-57526149 GCA_023376005.1 Doryteuthis pealeii | reverse complement strand
TCAAGTTTCTCAATTCTTTTTTCAAAGGTTATTAGGGATTCTTACGAATGCTTCATCTATGATTGATTACTGTCACCTTTATATTGTATAACATTTTTTTAAATTTTCTTTGCAAGGTCCAGAGATTTGTCAGGTTTGTCACTTTCCTTTATTCTAACTCAGTAGTTTGCTGGAACGATGACGTCTAGCAGCTGACATTAATTTCTTCTTGTTTATTACAACTAAATCTACTTTCTGATCGGGATTATATTGCCCGTTTATATCTCAAAGCCCATGATAATTTTGCGTTTTGTTTTATTTTCTAGAACTGTGTCCTGTTTGTACACATACCAATATGGTCAATTTCTTGTCACTTGCACAGAGAATAATTTTCCCATCTTTTTCTGACTACTCTTTCTCTAGAAATGTGTAGTACTTACTTATTATGTAGTTTACTGTTTCTTCACTCTCGCAACATAGTCTACATTTATTTAGGGCTCCTATTAATAATGATGATTCCGTTTCTCTCTTTAGGTTTCGTACCTATGTTCTGGTCATCACCTGTCCCATGTCATTATTTTGTCTTCTGAAAAGTAGTTGTTTTTCTTCCTATTTTTGCTTCCTCAATTTAGAAATTCTTGTATTCCTATCTGTTTCGTTCATATTTATTGTTCCTTTTATTGACTGCAGTGAAAATATTTTCTTTACTCTTGTTTATCAAACCCCTGATTTGCCGTGTCTATACATTCCTCAATTCTGGCGACTCCCCGTCGTCCTTCTCTTCTTGTCACATTGAGTCTATAAGCATGTTTATTATTATTACTACATCATCCCTTGTGAGTTATTCATACCAGGTTTAATTTGTGGTCTTTCACTGGAGTCTGAGTGACAGCAAGTCTCCCCAGATGTCCAGGATTCTTTTGAGTATTCTTGCCGACTTTACTAATACTATGGTCTGGTTGGTCTCGATTCGATAGAGAAAGTCTAAAATTATGATTTTCTTTGAAAAGAAAAAAGAAATGTAATTTTATTTAATGAAGTAAGCCACAGACAATGGTTCACTTTTCTCACTTTGAACTTTTCAGACAAAAAAATGTTTAAAAAAAAACAACAATAAACAAACAAAAGAACTTCTATACTTATTAAGGCCAATAGATAGATAATTGCTAATTTTTCCTTTAATTAAGAATGTTTAGGCTATTCCACTAAAACAAATCCATCGGAATGAGACCTGAATAATTTAGGAGTGTTTAAAGGAGGGAATGTCACGTGATAAATATCTCAAATCCTTTTGAGGTCATTTTAAATTTTTATGCTATTATTCATAATATGTAAATTATCAACCTAATTATTAACAATATGTAAATTAGCAACTATATCAATACAAACCTGAATAGGATTTCCTTTTTAGTGTGGACTTTAAGAATTGTCCATTGACATTGACGGTGGAAATATTTCATTAATATAATAAATTTTTGCATTATGTCAGATTTCATTCTCAGATAGTAAAATAAAAAGTATGGGTACGCAACTAACATTTCAAGAACGAGTAACAATAACATCAAAGGAACTTTGAGAAAATGAAATTATTAAATTCTACCAGAGGTTACTACTTTCCAATTCATTAAATGAAAGAATCTTTGCATTAAAGTTTTTAACTGTTTTTTTAGTTTATTCGTAGGTAATTGGTATTAATTTCATAATTATGATTATCACTTTGTGACAATCGTCTTGTTTATCTTGTTATGACTTGAGAATTAATTGAACTAATAAAAATGTTCCAGAAACAGGTTGATGATATTCCTAAAACACAAACTTTTGTTTATACAAACACACACGAATGAAGACATTCAGACTGTACGAATAATTACATTTGACAAATGTAAATAGACAAATATTTGAAGTCTCCAATCCCATAAATACAAGTTTTAGATCAGATAGTAGAATAAAACTGGTATCAAAATGAGGTGGATTTATTTCTCTTTGTAGTTAATCATAGGATCTTCAGTTTGCATCACGTATGAGTGCAATGTATCATTGCTTTCTCACTTGTTATCCATCCTTCGTAGATACCAACAGTCTTCTGGAAAATTGAAAAAGAATCTTTGAAAGGTCAGCATTTTTCATCTTATCTTGAATTTCAACTTGCTTTGAGCAAGGGCATACAAATAAAACCATAACATTTTACACATGGACGGAAGAAATAAGTTAAAAAGCGGAGGGAACATTTGAAAAAATGGTGCTTATGTTGAAACATGATCTCAGGATTTAAAGTATCTGTAGAATCTAGTGAAATATGTTTATTTTCTGAAATGCTTTCTGTTACGAGAGTATACATATTTTAAATACTTTTTTAACATCTTTTATTAGCATGTTATTACATACGAGATTTGGAATTTAGATGGTCACATGTCCATGGCATATCAAATATTGAATCTACAGTCTACCATTAAGAGTAGTATTATTTTTAGTTATTAAATGCTTCTTGTATATTGAATTCAATTTTACTTACTGAATATTA
>CM042140.1:57516149-57518649 GCA_023376005.1 Doryteuthis pealeii | reverse complement strand
TTCTGTCTTTGTCTTTGGGCGTAGTTTGGGTCCTTTCATCTCCGCCCCTCACCTAATGCGGTTCCAACCTTGACGGCCTTATATGGAGCTATAATTGTAATTGGCGATATTTAGAAGAAAAAGAGATATAGATTGAGTATTTAGTTGAGATGGAAAGGCAACAATGAACTTTTGGAGAAGAAAAAGTAGAAAAGAGCTATTGAGATGAAAAAGAAGTGGGTAGGAGTGGATGCAAGGGAGTGGGTAAGTAAAAATTGTGGACAGAATATGGAAAATAGTTAAAAAGATAAAAATAATACCATGGAAAAACAAATAAAAACAAGGTAGTTAAAAATGAGAGAAAAGAAGAAAATACGAAGAAAACTAGGAAAAGTTTAAAATAGTAATGAAGAATAAAAGAAAGATATGAGTAATAAACATGGAAGAGAGTGAGAGAGAGAAAGATAGAAAGAGAAAGACAGAGAGAGAGAGAGAGAGAGAGAGAGGGAGAGAGAGAGAGAGAGACGGAGTAATGAAGTGTGTGTCATAAAGGATATAGAAATAATGTTGGTATAATTGTTTGAATTATAGAAATAAATAAGGAAAATGAAGAAACGGTATAAGTAAAAAAATGCGTAAAGGAAGAAGTATGGATAAATCCAAAGAGACAAGAAACTAATAAAGGCTTTAAAGTAAAAATGAAATAACATGAAATGAAACAAAAAAGTGGAACTAAAAAAGACAATCTATATTAATAATTGGATTGTGTTTGTCTGTCCTCCATAGACAAAAATGGACTCGACAAGCCAAATTAAAATTCTAGACGACGCTGTTCAAATTTCATTCCACGGTTATGCTCTTGGGAAAGGCATAGCTATGTCTCTTTGTGCTCGCGGTATAGGTAAATAGTGTGAAGGACAGGGTTCTTTAGCCTTGTAGTTAGACGAAAATAGGGATATGAAAGTAAAATAAACTGTTACAAAACTAGGGGGATGTTAACAAGCAAATTCAACCCATAATCTACTTGCTACTCACACACACACACACATAGAGAGAG
Organism: Doryteuthis pealeii; assembly: GCA_023376005.1. Lineage (NCBI taxonomy): Eukaryota > Metazoa > Mollusca > Cephalopoda > Myopsida > Loliginidae > Doryteuthis > Doryteuthis pealeii. Next base: position 57,517,613 of record CM042140.1, on the reverse strand, counting down.
ACCTGGATGGATAAAAGGTTTCATATGAAGTTACAAAATTTGATATGTATTTTTGGACTCATTGAATTTTTTTAATGGGAATAATTCATATTCCACAAGCAGAAATGATGAATATCTCATATAGAACGTGTCCTCAGCTTCAAACAACAATTACCACGAAGCCATATTTTCCGAAGAGAGTACTTTATTAAAATTTCCATACTTAAAATGAAGAAAAATAATTTGTCTTACAAGCATTAACATACAAATTTCCTTAAACATTTTAATTAGGTTGATAAGTATCTCTTAAAGATGTATTCCTATAATAATTACAATGCATAATCCGGGCAAAATCCTGACATGTTTAAATCAATAAATATCTTAAATTTGATTCTTAATTAAAAAGTTAAAAATTTTCATCGAACAATATTAACTTCATAAAAGTATATAAAACAATTATTAAATCTTTATTTTGTTATTTGTATTTATCTTTTATAGTAACAATTATCGTTCGTCATTTTACGGTTTAAATTTACAAATTGACAACAAATATTGTAAAATAGACATTATTTAGAGAGTGTAATAAGTAGAATAATGTTTTACATGTATCTGTTATACTTGCAGTGCCTGTCTGAAGACAGCCAGACAAATCAAGAAATATCATTATAACCAGATGTGATCTAATTCTTGGCCATTTACCCGATGTAGACGAAGACCTCAGCTGAAAGAAAATGAAGGAATAAGTAAAACAATGAAATTAAAGTAAAAAATGAAGTCGGTTTTAATAAAATAAAATAAAATAAAAAAAGAAGTACGGCATTATCGATAAGCGAGAGAAAGAAAATCAGAAAGAAAGGAGAACGCTTAGAATGTGCATATGTTGTGGACAAAGCCAAAAGGGAAGAAATACATTAAATAAGAAAATAAATAAATATGGCAACAGAACTCCATGTAAAAAAATAAAGAAAGAAAAATAAAAAAAATGATGTAAAAATATATAGACAATGACAGCGAATACAAATGAAATTATTAACAGATGGTAAAGACATGATAATACCAGCTTTGGCAACTAACCCAGTGTTGTGGCAAATCTGAAGTAGAATGTCCCCTCAGGCCTTTCTCCAAATCACAGACGCCTGTTCAGTGATCACCGTGCGGTAGAAGCCTTCATAACGCATTTTCGACTGAACAGAAAACGACATAAAACTGATGACATCACAACAAAATCGTAAAATAATGAATAGAATAATGGAAAAGAGAGAAAAAATAAAATTCAATTTATTTCTATGTTTTGCTTTTAGAATTTGTTTATTTATTTATTTAAAATACTTAATGTCATTTCTTTATTTTTATTTTTTCAAATTTCTGGTTATTTTGATATAAATGAAGGAAAAAATTCACACACTTATTCACACGCATGGACGCTCATAACTGCATGAAAACATATTTATCTATATGCATCTTTTTTGGGAAAATATTTTATTT
>CM042140.1:57506149-57511149 GCA_023376005.1 Doryteuthis pealeii | reverse complement strand
TCAATGGATCTGTGAGACTAACATTTTTTTATCACCCCTCTAAACAGGAAACGGCAGGTAGCCGCTTCTAGTACTGAATAAAGACGTGTGGACGTCATCGTAGATAACGATTGGCTACCTTGATGGTGGATGCTCATTCCATTATCCTTGAATATTGATTTTGTTTTTTCTGTAAATGCTATTTTCATTAATCATTTTAACTATGTTTTTTTCTATTATTATTTCTTTTAAATAAATCTACAGTTAATATGTTTTTCCTAACTTGTTGAAGAAAACCAGTTCCTATTTGGTAATAGAAAAACCAAAAAGAAATACTCGTTATTTTTAAAAACATTTATCAGCTCTCTCTCTCCAGTAATGGATTATAACGGAACATGATGGTTGTTAAATTGTTACAAATTCGTTTCGGGTTTAATGTTAGGGGAAATTTGTATCTTCATTTCTTGCTTCCAGTTACAGTATATCAATTCATAGGAAAATAAGACATAGACATTTATTTTCAAAGGATTCTTTATTGTTGTTTTTCCTCTTATTACGCAGTGCAACATTGTTTATCAATTTCTTTAATCCTACTAATTATAACAAACGTATTCCTAAATCTGAAGTATGTTGGTGTTTTGTTCTTGTTTTTTTTATAACAATTATCTATCAAATTCAAATACGTAGCTTTTCTATCTTTCTTCACGACTTAAGTATTTTTGTCAATAAAACATTCATTTTATTAAGCATGTCTCTGTTGCCGTCTATAACATCATTAAGGTATGAGTTATCTCCCTGGAAAATTCCATTAGGCAGCTTTTTGGAGAAACAATCTTTTTCCTCTTCTCAAAAGTTATAAGTACAGTTTAATTTTTTTTTAATCTATTAACTTATTCTATTTTTTCCTGATTAAAAATCTCAGCCTTAACAGTACTTTTTTAAATAAAAAAATGTCAAAAGAAGTCAGGGCGATTAGCTGCATTTCACTTCGAAAAATTTGGTATTACATTTGTTTATTTTGTACTCTGATCTTACGATTAATGTTATTGTTTTCCCTACAAATCGTCTCACATATTAAAAAAAAATAACTGAACACAATAAAATAGAATGTATATGTTTTTGAATGAAAGAATCTTCAAAACATCTCTTAGTTGCTTTTTCTGTCTACTAAAATTCCTATATATGAATGTAACCCTAACGCAGAAAAAGGCAAATCATAGTGTGATTTTTATTTGAGCAATAATACGTATTCGGAATTCTTATTGAATAGCATTTCTAATCATTCAAATTCTCGTTATACTTGAGATAATTACGAAATACTAATAAAGATTATTTCATTTCTTCCTAATTTGAAGCCACGATATAATCACGGTTCAATGCTATAATTAAAACACAACAGGTTTACAGATTGTCTAGTAAATAAGAACACTTCTCATTATGTATGTACATAAAACATCAATAAAAAAACATCATAGCATAGCGGGATTTTTATTAGAGAAATACATTTAGCATACACTTAAATAATGAATAAAATGACTTTCAGTTCAATTTGAAACTTGATGCTTATTTTGAAGGGTTTTTTTTGCAAGAGTTGTTATTTTCTAATCATTTAACATTCTCGATATATCTGAGATAATCATGAAATGCTAATTAGAGCCATTCACTCTTTTTTTGTTAAGACAACTACTAACTTTGAAAGGCTAAGCAAAATACTCCACTCCTTCTTAACTGAAGCGATAATATGATAATAACCGTTAATACGAGGACCGAATTCTTGAATGACCCAGTATATATATATATATATATATATATATATATATATATATATATATATATATATATATATATATATATATATATTGAGAGAGACAGACAGACAGACAGAGAAAATAAGCTATAGTAGTAAAAGTTATTATTTTTTGTTATCGCACATGGCCATTGAAATGATAGATGAGTTCTTTTTGTTCTAATATTTAGTACAAAATAGATTTATGGACACAAATGAAAATATAAAGGCCCCACACGGGAAACTAACACCAATAATCTCCTTCCAGACATTAAAGTATCCCTTATAATTTTCCATATTTCTTTCAGGAGTTAAAATGTATGTTGTGTACAGGTTTTATTCAACTGTTTGTCTTTTCTTTCGTATAAAAATCTCTTCCTTTTATGTACGTTATTAATTCAATTATATTAGTGTACATGTACATTTCCATCTACACATGTCTGAAGATCGTGTGAAAGATATAAACAGTAATGTGTAGATAGCTAGTATAAGATGTTATAATGATCTTATAGATATTTAGATCATATAAAGCCACAAGAACATAAAAATATAATATTCTTTTTACTAGTATACAAAGCGTAAAACAGAGAGAGAGAGAGAGAGAGAGAGAGAGAGAGAGAGAGAGAGAGAGAGAGAGAGACAGATAGATAGATAGAGAGAGAGAGAGAGAGAGAGAGAAAAGAGAAAGAGAGAGAAAGAAAGAAGAGAGAGAGAGACAGAGAGAGAGAGAGAGAGAGAGAGAGAGAGAGAGAGAGAGAGAGAGAGAGAGAGAGAGAGAGGGGGGAAGAGAGATAATGATGTGATTAATCGTAAACTAATTAAAGTATACTATAGTACACATAGTCGAAGTGTTCCAACAGATTTTTGAAAGATTCATTTACAAGGTGAAATTAAAATTAAAGTTAAATAAAAGAGAGAGAGAGAGAGAGAGAGAGAGAGAGAGAGAGAGAGAGAGAGAGAGAGAGAGAGAGAGAGAGAGAGAGAGAGAGAGAGAGAGAGAGAGAGACAGACAGACAGACAGACAGACAGACAGACAATAGTAGTAAATGTCTTTATTTTTATTGTCTCGCATCGCTGTTATAATGAATTGATAATTAATCTATCAAGGTGAAATCGGTTGGGATAAGGCTTTATTTTGGGAGTGCCTCATGTATTATATTTACTATCAATGTCTTAGGAGGAAAGCATTTCTTCCCCACAAACTTGTGATTATGGGAATGCAAAAAAAATATTTTGAGATAAATGTGTAAATCTAACAAGAACAATGACCATGTCGAATGTGTATTAATAACAAATATACCTTGCTTCCACTTCATGACGAAAATTTTGTGAAAGTAAGTTGACAATGGCTAAGTAGGCACCATCCTGTTTATGAATTCTCATTGTGCAATTAAAATTCATCTGATAAATACAATAAAATTTCCCGAAGGGTATTGAAAACTGATATTCAACTGTATAGATATATTGACTTCCGATATTCAACTACGATAATATCTTTTAATTTAACATTCTAGATAGACATTTGACAAGAAAGCATTATTGGATGCAAAATCCCTTAAAATATGGATGTGATCTTTAAAAAAGTATCGAGACTGAAGTTATTTTGAGAAAGACAGAAATAAATGCAACCTGAATTTGGTTCAAAATTGTCCCTTTTGCAATGAACACATTTTTCTCTGTAAATTTTTAGGAAATCTCTTAAACTCTTACTAGGATATGGTGTTAAATTTCCGTTTAGGAAAAAATCATATGGAATTAGGGTTGTTGAGTATGGAGGAGGATGCTTATCAACGAGTATTGGGAATTTGCCCTGACTCGTCTAGACATCATAATATTATTATAAGTGTCACAGCTGTGTGTATGTTTTCATTTAAATTTTGAACTTTAAATATATATATATATATATATATATATATATATATATATATATATTATTCTCCAAAAAATTATCGGCAAAAAGCCATTCTAAACAAACCTTGTTTACAACTTACCACATCGTCGTGTAATAAAAGTCACTAGAAGAGGAATGTTAACCTACTCTAAACAAATCATAAAATCTAAGAAGTTCGTTTGGTGTTGGGGTTATGGGATCGGCCTGTCAGCTTGGCAGTCCGGTTTCAAATCACGCACAGGGCGGTCTTCCGATCTATAGCTCTGCTGATGAGGCCTAATAGGCCGAAATGTACATACAGAGATTGATTTTTCTCGATTTGTTTAGCCATACATTTAATAGGTATTCCCGCCTAATTCATTATTAATTAATTAATTTTCAAAATTAGGTACGACTCCAATTAAACACTTATTCTCCAAAAAATTATCGGCAAAAAGCCATTCTAAACAAACCTTATATATATATATATATATATTATATATATATATATATATATATATCGTTGCACTTTCAGCAAAACTAGTATAGTAATTAATTTCATCGTTAGAAATCTAATATAAGAATTGTTTGTGTTGACTACATAGAAATGCAAATTTTTGGTATTTGCACATCATAATTAAGAACACATAAGAACAAGTAATACTCTCTACTAAAAGAAAAACAATAAGAAAGATGACACAGAATAAATTGGAATGAAAAAATAAATTGAAAAAGAAAAGGGTGATAACTGAAGAATAGAATGTAATGAGAAGAAATAAAGATAATAACGCGGTTATATATATATATATATATATATATAATATATATATATATATATATATATATGAGAGACAGGGATTAAGTCCAGTAAACCTAGTTTTTACCCGTGAAAATCATGGTTATATTTGAATTTGTAAAATGACCCCTACCTCTGAATTTCTAATTACTCTGATTTGAGACCAGGCTGCTTACTAATTAAACTGAGTCAATATATATATATATATATATATATATATATATATATATATATATATATATATATATATGTGTGTGTGTGTGTGTGTGTGTGTGTGTGTGTGTGTTTACCTAAACCCTGTCCAAGACCAGGATACGATGCAAGGTCAATGTTTAGGTGTTATTCAACAGATTTGAATTCAGTTTTCCTTCTCATAGATTGTTTGCCAATCCAAGATTAAAGCGCTCAGCATCACCTACTATTTACCCATTGCTGGAAGGAGAATCTTTAGATTCATACCTTTCCCATTTGTATTAGCGCTAAGTGAAATGCAAACAGCTTCATCTAGGATTTGAATTCGGGTCATCATATCCATTTTCACTGACGATAACCATTACATGACCAGCACC
>CM042140.1:57436149-57501149 GCA_023376005.1 Doryteuthis pealeii | reverse complement strand
TATTAGTAATAACTAAACGACTATTATTATTGTTATTTACTAACACAGCCACAACGTCACATTTCGTTCAAGCCCGGTAGTACCGAACACACCCGGATACAATCGAACTACCTAATAATCTTCTAGCACACTTAAGACAAGACAGACACAGACACAGACACAGACACACAGACACACACACACACACACACACACACACACACACACACACACACACACATATACATCACATGTGTGTATATATATATATGAGCTCTCTAAAAAATGAGCTTTCTGGAAATGTAATTTTCTGGGCGGCCAGAAATTAAGCAAAAATTGCATATCTCTTCTTAGATCACTCCCTGTGGTCTATATGTTTATAGCAGTAAAATCCCATTCTAAAACGTGAGTAATAGATTGCGTGTGGTAAGGACTGACAACAAATCGGGTGGGTGTCAAGCCCGGCCTGAAGCAGCCTGTTTTTCTAGTTACACTGATGAGCCGTGAAACGACGAAACAGGACTGTATGTGGATGATATATATATATATATATATATATATATATATATATATATATATATATATATATATATATACGTGGTGTTCAACTAGTTATGAGCATCCCAAAGATACTCTATAACTTCTCTTACCATATTACACGCCTGTCACTGTTATAGGTGCCTCCCCTGCAAAGAAAATGAAACAAAAATCTGAATTAGTTTTTCTAGTTTTATAACAATTAACTCTTTTTTCTAGGTGATGCTTAGATCTTTTTGAATGACTCTCGGATATATATATAATACAAGTATATATATTCATGGGTGATATATAAATTTTGGAAAAAAGAAAAAGACCAAGATAGTCGTACCAACCAAAAATAATCTGTTGATACTATAATACTTGGCCAAAAGAAAAAACAATATATATATATATATATATATATATATATATATATATATATATAATAAATAAGTAATCCACAGACACGTGTTTCAAGGTTTCACCTTTCATCAGTGTGGCTATACCGTAACAGCTACCCCTGGCCGGATTCGAGTACCGAATGAACTTTCGTTCGCCAAACCTTTAACCCATACGGACAGAGGCAGCTGTCAAATATAGGAGAATATTTAATCGCTACATTTCTAAGCGGAAATGAATTCACTAGAGTTCTCAAACGTTTGTAAACAACGCTAGGGTTAGCTAGACGCCAGAACGAAACCGCCAGGATATACTAAAGCTAATAAGTAAAGAGTGCTCAATACTTAAGTAGAGCAAATAATAAAGATAAACCTAATGAGTCAGATGAACCTACTTAAAGTTTCGCTTAGTGCTCTTCACGGCTAAGATCTGACTCTCTCTCTCTCTCTCTCTCTCTCTCTATATATATATAATATATATATATATATATATATATATATATATTCTAACTGGAAAAATAAACTTTAAATGCTCCAAATATGTCATTTTTTAATATTTTACTTAAGATTAAACGTATACGCAATATCTTTGAACTAAAATAAATGATCACATAGACATAAATGTAAACAGGTTCCCATTCTCAGTAAACTGTCTATATCCTTAGACGTTGATACATTTTTGCACGCTTCTATGCATATGATCATACAAGTGGACAATACAATCTTGCGTTATATTATTCTACGTCAAAGACTTGGAAATTTTACCTGAATGTATTCTTCCTAGATGCATGCACAATACTGTAAACAGGCCAAAATCAACATCCTTCTTCAGGATGTTGCAGTTTTATATTGTCTGTGTGTTTGCATATATTTATGTATCATGCGACATTGTGTTTTATATATGCATTATATCATTATTATCATTTCGCTCCATGAGAGCTTTGTACATCCACCTAAACCGATAATAATAATAATAATAATAATAATAATAATAATAATTATTATTATTATTATTATTATTATCACTCCTTTTGAGTTTTTTACATCAGTGTTAGTTGATGATATTTCCCTGGAGTCTGAGTGACAACAAGTCTCCTCAGGTCTCCTGGACTCTTCTGGGTATTCTAGCCGATTGTATCAATGCAGTAGTCTGAATAGTCTCAATTCTTCCTCTTATTTCCAGATCCTCCAGTCTTTTTTTACAGTATCAAGAAAATAAGAAAAAAAGAGGATTTACAAGCATTTAAGATTGCGTAGATGACACAATTCAATGTATTGAGGAATACGCTTAAAAGGGTGAAGAAGTACTAATTATAGCGACCAGTAACTATAATTGGAATATAAGGACAAACAGAAAAACAATAAAGACCATAAAACAAAAACGGGAAGGAAAATACTATATGGGCACGTCCACGACAAACTGGGGAGTTACACTCAAGAAGACGTGGATATGGCTAAGAAAGGGACACCTTAAAAGAGAAGCTGAATATCTTATAATAGAAGCACAAATAATACGATGAGGATGAATTATATCAAAGCAAAATAGATAAAACGCGTCAGAATTACAAGTGTTGGATGGCTGGAGACAGGGATGGAACGGTTAATCATATAAGTGACTGCAGAAAACCAGTACACAAAGAGTACAATACTAGACTGGGTAGAACAGGTGATGATGTGGGAATTGTGCAAGATATTAAAATGCAAACATATTCTTAAAACTTATACGCTCCAACCAGAATCTCTCCTAGAGAATGTGTTGGATAGAATCCGGGATTTCGAGATATGAATGAATCCCTTCTAGAGGACAATACCTAGTGATAATTAACAAGAAAAAGTAATCTATCTGATTTTGTGAAAAGATAGCCAAATCCTTAGACATTGCCACAGAACTAAGACGCTGCAGAACATGAGGGTGACGCTGATACTAATTGTAGTTGGTGCCTATGGAATGGTCACCAAATGTTTGAAATTTTTTTAAAATTGGAAACCAGGAAAAAATTCAAGGGCATCCAGACAACAACATTGTTATGGTCGGCTAGTATACTCAAAATATTCCTGGAGATCTAAGAACACTTTCTCTCTCAATCAGACTCCAATGAAAAACTACAGGTTAAGGCTGGTGTAAAAAAGTAGTGATACGACAAAACATAAAATTGATTATATGTAAGAGAATAGCAAATGTAAGCTATTTGTATGTAGAGATGAAAGAGTTAATCATATAATCCAGAAAACTAGCTCAAAAGAAATAAAAACCGAAACATGATAGGGTGAAAGAAAGTTATCCACTACAAATTGTGAAAATAACTTACATTTCATAATGCTAACAAGTGGTATATGCATAAATCAGAAATTGTCTTTGCAAATGAAGTGCATAAAATTATTTGGGCCAAACGGATCACCAAATCCAGAACAGACGATCAGTCCGAGTTGATTAACAGGAATATAACTTGTCATGTAGTGAATTTTGTTTTCTAGCAGATCACAGTTTGAAAGTGAAAGAAAAAAAAACTGGATGAATACCTATACCTTTCCAGAGGTCAGAAAAATGGTGAAACATGAAAGTAACAGTGATACCAAACGTGGTTGAGATCTTTGGTTTAGTTCCACAAGAACGTGAAAACTAGCGACGAACTAGGAATTAAAGGAAGAATTGAAACTATCCAGTAAAATCAGCTTACATATTTAGAAAAGTCCTGGAGACTTGCAGCCTCTCAGACTCAAGTGAAAAACATTTAGAGCTGGTGTGATAAACTCGCAAAGAGTAAAATAATAATAATAATAATAATAATAATAATAATAATAATAATAATAATAATAATAATTCGTATAATTAACTGGGGCTGTTATAAAGTTGTTTATAGTAGTAATAATATTTCGGATGTTGAAGCATTAATAGAAGTAGTAATACAACTGTTTTGCTTAATTTGCAGACACGTCTTCTTTAATAACGTCATCTTCTAATCGGATCTTTCGTTCATCAGTGTCTTTATATTCTTCGTTCATTTTCATTTTTTACTTAACAATTGTATTCATTTTTATCGATTTCTTCTTGGACTTTTCCCCTTATCTTCTCCCTTCAATTTCCCCTTTCTTTCTTTCCTTCTTTCTTTCATCATCATCATCATCATCATCATCATCATCATCATCATCTTCTTCTTCTTCTTCTTCTTCTTCTTCTTCTTCTTTCGCCCCCTTCTCATCTCCAATGAAGAACGATCTTGTAGCTACCAGTCTTACATTTGCCCTGTAATTAGGCAACATCATCCACCGTCGATTCACACGAAATTACACATTCCTCACCTCATAATTGAAGCATCGCTAATTAAACAAAAATCAACGTCCACCATTGCCCCACCTCAGACTATCCCCCCAACCGCATCCCAACAATTTTCCTCATCCGACACGGACCTCCCCCACCTTCGCTCTAACCGCCGGCTTCAATCACCGATCACAAAACTTAACTTACCCCCAACCATTCATCTTTTGTTAATATTCGAGAAAATGTACAAGTCATTTTAATCAATGAACCAGAGTGAACAATCATTGAGACAAGAAAAAATAAACGGGAAATCACTGGCAATTTGAACGTTTTCGTGTACACAAAATGGCGATTGGAGGGGGAAGTGTTTAGTTTCTTGTAAAATAATAGAATGAGATATGTCACCGTTTCGTTTGGCAAGTTATCTTTCTGTGAAATTATTGATAGACCAACAAAAGGAAAGGGCCATGCAGGCGAAATTGTTGCATGATTAAAGCTGTTAGTTGTTAGTAAATAACGTGTTAAACACAGTATAATTTATGCAGTATACGTATTTCACGTTGAATAAATTTTGCTCCTTGATATTCAAGATCAATAAGGCCATTTTCAACATTAATACCTGGAAGGTTAGAATGATAGGCTATCCATATGCAAACTCTTTCTCTTTTTGATCCCAAACTATAAAAGACTGAAATTATTACTATCCCTCAAATAACGAAAATATATATTTGGGTTGTTCTGAGAGTAAATTCATCAGTTACAAAATTTACAGCCAATAATTTTGGAGCAATGCAATAATCAGAGTAGGCAAATTATAAACAAAGTCAAACGGACTGTATGGGATATAGACACTCACGATACACAATTTTGTAAAGAGACATTTAAATCTACTATTAAAGACATTAGGTAATCCATTGTTTTTCAAAGTGTCAAAGAATAAAAGTGCAGTGAAAATATTGTGTGTGCAAAGCGAATTCTTCGATATTTTTACCATGGCATTTTAGAAAATATATCGGGATATCATCGACAACTCGACAATCTATTTACGATCAGTAAAATACATTTTAAACAGATATATATATATAATTGTTTTATTCATTTCTTTAAGCAATAAAAGGTGAAAGAAAATATGTAGTTAGCTAGTAGACTTGTTTGACTCCTCACTCAACAGAGCTAAGATCAAGAAGGTAAAATTTACAAATAAGAAAAAAATATTCCTTTAAATGTGCCAAGTATATAGAAAAAAGTAAAGAGGGAAGTTTAAGAGCCAGATGGTAATAGCATTAATTTCACACCCCAATTAGGAATTTTTCCTGTATACTTGGCCAATTTAAAGGAATATTTTAATTCTTTTTTATTCATAAACTTTACTTTCTCCTCGATCTTAGTTCCATTGAGTGAGGAGCGAAATCGGTCATCTAGCTAACTACAATTTTTTCTCTCTCTGAGTTTTTATTGGTTTCGAAAAAAATGAATAATATATATAAACCAAAAAATCAATAATTGGAGCGTGTTCGTGCTAATTCTTTACATGGGCCAATTAAATCTACATGGATGATAAGTTACAGATTGTACAACCATCTGTTTTGAAAATGTTGCTGAAGTGGTTGTCAACGATTTCTTACAAGGTAATGCCTACTCTAAGTGTCAAAATCAAATTCAAATGTCGTGTTTTTTAAAAAGAAATGCAAGAGTATATAGAATATAAAAGTGAGTTCAAGGGGTGTTTAATTTTCAGTAAAAAGTTGACCGTAGGTAAAAGTAATTAAACGTCAAATTTGTTCAAGAAAACTTTGTTTGTGTAATAATATCTTAAATAGTTTTTTTCAAATAATCTATTGAAACTGTTTCTTTTGTAGGCAATATATATTTCCTTGGTTTTGCGGACGTATCTATTGTTTATTATTATTATTATTATTATTATTATTATTATTATTTCATCCCATTAGAGTTTTTCACTCCCACCTCAGCCGGTGGTTCACTAGAGGCTGCAAGTCTCCTCAGGTCTCCAGGACTGTTCTGAGTATTTTAGCCGATCTCAACAATGCTGTAGTCTGGATGGTCTCGATTCTTCCTCTGATTTCCAGTTCATCTAGACTTTTTCCCAGACATCAGGGGTCTGTTCTCAGGGCAGCAATCACAATTGGAACGATCTTGACCTTTATGTTCCCCAGCTTTATTAGTTCTCTGGCAAGTTCTAAGTATTTGTCTATCTTTTCGCTTTCTTTCACTTTTACTCGGTGATTGGCTAGGACGGTAAAATCCACGAGATGACAAGTTCTCTTTTTCTTATTGATAAACACCAGGTCTGGTCTTCTGGCTGGGATTAGGGGATCTGTCTGTACGTCTCATTCTCTAGGGCAGACTCAGGATTGTATACATACCATGTTGTTGAACGGTAGAAATTGAATTTCTTGCACAGTTCCCAGTAAATCACCTTTCCCACCCAGTCATGCCTAGTCTTGTACTCTCTTTGTGCGAGTTTACTGCATTCGCTAATTATGTGATTGGCAATTTCGTCTTTTCCCCACACATTCTACACTTGCTATTCTGTTGTGTCTATTTTTGCTTTTATGTAATCTGTCCTTATGGCATTGTTTTGTGCTGCAATTATAAGAGATTCTGTTTCTCTCTTGAGGTTTCCCCTTCTTAGCCATGACCATGTCTTCTCATGTGCGATCTCTCCTGTATTTCACTTGAAGTGCCCATATAGTTGTTTTTCTTCCCATTTCTGCTTTCTTGGTTTTTTGCTATATTTGTGTTCGTCCATGTGTTGCAATTGATTTTTTTCTGGTTGCTGCTATTAGTCTTTCTTTTCTCTTTTTAGTATATTCATCGAGTGCTCGAATTGTTGAGTCGACACAATCTTCAATGCTGGCGAGACCTCTTCCTCCTTCTTTTCTTTATACTTATAGTCTGTCTGTATCGTCTTTCAGGTGTAATGCCTTATGCATTGTCATAAGTTTCCTTGTCCTTTGATCCATCTGTCGGAGCTCTCTCTCTTGTCCATTTTAAGAATGGTCTAGTGTATCTTGCAAGGGGGCAGCCCAGGTGTTTATGCCCTTAATGAGATTTCTGCTGCAGAGTTTAGTTTCTATGAGTTTTCTCCCTCTCCTGAGGTACTCCTTCCTTACTCTTCCTTTCAAATATTCTTGTTTGATGGTGTCCGCCTCCAGTGCTCCCAAGTATTTATAATTTTCCTTTTCTCCCAGCGTCCTTATTTTTTCCTTATTCGGCAATTCTATTTCTTCCGTTATTTCTTTCCCCCCTCTTTTTATAACTATCATTGCACACTTGTCTATGCTGAATTCCATCCCTATGTCCTGACTGTATATTCTAATTGTTTTTACAAGTGTTTCTAGCTGTTTTTCATTTTTGGCAAAGATTTTGATGTCGTCCATGTACATAAGTTGATTTATTTTTTATTCTGATTTGGTAAATTTGTAGCGCCTTGTACATTTCCTAAGTATAAAGTTAAGAGGCATTATTGCTATAACAAATAGCAGTTGAGATAAGGAGTCACCCTGGAAGATGTCTCTTTGTATTCTTAGCTCTGTTAAGGTCTGTCCTCCTGCTTTTAATTCCACTTTCCAATCTTTCATGGCATTAGTGATAGATTTTATTACTTTGTTCAATATTTTGTACATCTGCAAGCATTAAAGGATCCATGTTTGCGGAACCATGTCATATGCCTTTCTGTGATCAATCCATGCCATCGCTAGATTTTTTGCCTCTCTTTAGCCTATTTAAGAATGTGCTGATATATAAAGAGCAGGCAATTTTTTCCTCTTGTTCCCTTACTGAATCCTTTCTGTTCTTCTGGAAATAATCCACGGCAATGAAGCAGGTAGTAGATTTCTTCTTTTATTTGTGCGGTTAAGATTTTTCACATTATAGGTAGGTACGTTATTGTCCTATAGTTGCTGGGGATTTTTCCCTTTTGGGGGTCTTTTTGGATCAAGGTAGTTTTGCCTTTTGTCATCCATTCCAGTATGTTTGCTTCTTCTAGACATTTGTTCAACTCTCGGGCCATCTTCTTCTTCTTCTTCTTCTTCTTCTTCTTTCTTCTTCTTCTTCTTCTTCTTCTTCTTCTTATTATTATTATTATTATTATTATTATTATTATTATTATTATTATTATTACTAGCAAATATATGCACCCTCCGAGTGCAAGTATTTAAGTTTAAATGTAATAAAATATTAGATTAAATCAGAATGGCTAATGAAACTAATTAAGAATTCAAATAAAAAGATTTGAAACGGAGGGGGTAAAATCGGAAAATAGAACAACTGAAACTTACTCTTTCATCACTTTCGTTTTTCAATGCTAAATTTTCCTAATTTAACTATTTAGTTAAAATAGGAAGTAAAGAATAAAATTACAGTTATGTCTTCTTGTTAATGAATTTCTTTTAGGATTTATTGAAGAGATTTTTACTCATATTCATTAAGATAAAACCAAACAATTAGAAATCAATAATACCAAGCACATTTTTATTAAAATCATTTTTTTAAATATCAATATGCAAATTAGCTTTACGTTTACACTGAAAACTGGTATTTGTTGTATATATAAATACAATTGCATGTTATTAGTATTTAGGTAAGGCCAACAGTATTAATAATGTCAAACAGTTTTATTATTAATTGAGGTTTAAATAGAAATAGAATCATGGAGAATGTGACGTAAATAACTAAGGGAATTGTGACTTGAGTAGTAATATAGTTTCGGTTACAGACAGAAAAACACACAATCTCCATTATAATAAGATTATTATTATTATTGGACATACCATTTTAAATGAATGATAAAAATAATCTTAATAAAATTTGCCTTGATAAATCGTGAAAGAATGTTTGCCTTTGTTACTCTGTATTAAACCAGTGTCTGATTTTAATAAGTGTCTGGTCGAAAAGTCATCTATGGCACCAACAAGTTAAAAGGTGATCAGCAAATCGTACATTTAACAGAAGGTCAAGTAATATGAAACATTATCTTTTCCTATTTTAATTGTGTGCATTCAGGGAAATGCGGTCAACAGATTATACTGTCGGTGATTAACGTCAACAGGACAATTTCACCTTTTCCGATTTATAGAAACCATGGAAATGATGTCAACTTACACTTTCCTTCTAGTTAATATTCAACATACCAATAATCCCATTATATACATAAAAGGGTTATTTTTGCTTAGGTTGAGACATTACTGCAACTAATTAATTCTACAAACGTTTAACCAGCTTAAATACCCGTCTATATCTGCTAAGATATTAAGAGACGGTGGTCTAACAAATAATAGGAACAATCATTTCTTCTTATTTCATTTTTAATTCACATCTATTGTACAATATTTATTGTTAATAAAAACGTTACATGGAACAATTACAAACTATAATTGCTATTGTAAAAGTTTAATGTAAACAACAGAAAATATATTTACCAATAATATCTTATGAAGTTATTTGAGTTCAGTATGTGTTAAATGTGTTCAGTAGTTGTTTTTCCATTTCTCTCAATTGTTTTTTTTTTATTATTAAGCAATAATTCTATGCAAATATTTTACATCTTCAACTTGAATAACTACTAGTAACCTTAACCTTAATTAGTAATGTTTGTTTATGACTTTAGTAAGACAATTCGTTATTTTTCTTTTGAATTTTGTTGATCTAAATTCTACAGGATTTGTTATATCTTGTAGTAACATGGATTACACTGGTTATTGATTGTTGTGAGATGATATCAATTAGTGAAACTCCCCTTTCCATATGATATTTTTTTACTTTAGAATATTCCCCTTATTTCAAAATTGCATCGTCATAAATCGAACCATTCCTAATTTGTAATATAAATTCTGTATGAATATATGGGTTTCCTGATTTTAGCCCAAAACTATGTAGAACATGTGTAGTGATGATCAAATTCCCTTCCGTATTAAATATCTGCGAAATTATTTTGCTAAGCAAGGCTACATTCAAGAGGATCAAAGTGAATATTGAATATTCATGCATGTATAGATTTTGTATATAGTCCGTGTCGAACGTTTGAACATAGATTTAACAAACAAAAACTTTGAGTGCTGGTTTTCAAGATTAGATTTTTTAACTTGGAAGATTAACCCAATATAATGTTTCTACTTTTCTCGATTTTCATTTCCCATTACTATTTACAATTTACGCTAAAATAAAATAACTTAGTGAATATTTATATATAATCAAAGTTATTTATATAAATGTAGATCGGTATTGTTAATTTAACGTGTTCGCTTGTTAGTCCTTTACAGACTGACAAATAATTTGATGTAGAGTTACTAAATTGTACATACTTACACTGTAAAATAATTTGATGTAGAGTTACTAGTACTAATACTTATACAACTAAATTATACATACTTATACAACATTCTTATTAACCTAGGAACCGATTTTAAAGTAAAAAGTGTTCCTCGTGAGAAAGGCCAGAATCTAACAATAACCGTTATCAGGTTGCAGTAAGACTTATATATTTCACTTTATATTTCAAACTTCAAAAGAAAGCAAGCGAGAAACTATTCCGCTCAAAATATAATTACCATTTAATTATATTAATTAGATATATGAGAATTAGAAACAACATAATTGTTATTTATATATGTCCATTGTTTGACATTGCTAGAAGGGACTACAGGATTACTATAATCCTAAATATTCTTAAAAATTATTGTCTGAAGTAACGTTGGCTTAGACTTAGAAAATACTGAACAAGTTTATGTAAAATACATTGTTTGAAAACCACAATGCGCTAATTACAAACAATGATTTTTACAGAGTTTTCAGAACTTTATATATACCGCAGTTTCGCCATAGTGACATAGGCGGAAGCAACTCCTATAACATTAAGTTTAGTATGAAGAAACCGTTTTCTATCCTTATAAAAAAAAGTCAAGTAAAGTCGTCGGGGCGGCCTAATATCGGTATCAGCCAAACAGCGAGGGAATCTATCCCTTTTCACAAGCGCGAGACCAAGGAGATTGTTTTAGCGTCTGAGGTGGAGCGCTACACCTAGCATAAGCTTCTTACTTTACCACACAGATCCCTGTGCTACTCATACGCTGAGTTGGCGAGGGCCGGTATCGAACTAGGAATCTTGTTGTTCCTAACCGAATGCTCTACCGACTGAGTATAATTCAAATGTTGACGGGTACATTAGCTAGTACAGTATATATATATATATATATATATATATATATATATATATATATATATTCGTGCCGTATTAAGGCAAATTGAGTTTTAAAATCTCTAACATCCCCAAGAGAGTTTCCCCATTAATGGCCAAAGACTCTCCTGGGGGATTCCTGGAAGAAATCATAACAATGGTACCAAATTCTCTGCGCAAAGTACGATTCCCTTTTGGTTAACCATATTATAAATCATTGCTGTCTTTTTTTGTTGTTCTATTATCGGTTTATCGCAGTCCGCAACTAACGGAAACGACTGATAATCAAATATATTATTTTATTATAAGGTACTTAGCAAGAATTATCAGTTATGCAAATAAATATAATTCAGTCGATGGGGCTGTGTTCGGGGAAAAAAACGAATGGTTTCGTCGATAACATTAAATGGTGGAGACTTAGTGATAAGCGGTGCTAATCTTTTGTAAAGTCGCCGAGGGAGAAAGCAGTAACAAGTGCCAAGACCAGACACCGTTTTATTTCGGTGTCCGTATTCCCAAGTTTCGATTTTAGCCTCGTAGAAATCAAATGAATAAATGAAAACTATATAGTTGGCAAACTTTACATTTTTTTTATAAATGCAGTAGAGAAATACTGCATTCATCCAGAAATTAAGCAAATGCGTTAAGCATATATATATATATATATATATATATATATATATATATATATATATATATATATATATATATATATATAGACGCATTTAAAACAAATGTCATAGCAGAGTTCTCGTCATAAGTGTATGTATCGGCAGTTCTGTCTATATATGTAGGTGTTTAAGAAAAACAAAGAAAGAAATAGATTAAGAAATGATTTCCCTCATACTTTTTTCTATTTTCGTTTTGTTGGACGGAAAGAGAAATTGCAATGAGATGACTTAAGTATAAAATTATTTACTGAAGAGAGAGAGAGAGAGAGAGAGAGAGAGAGAGAGAGAGAGAGAGAGACAGACAGACAGACAGACAGACAGACAGACAGACAGGGAGGGGGGATCAGAAGACCGAGAAAGGTTAAGAGGGGGAGAGTGATAGATTAAATAGTGTAGTCTACCAAATATTACCTTAAAAACATGGATATATCTGTATTTTTAAAATGACCCGTGTTAGAATAATAACGGGGGAGCTTGTGGCGTTAGATTCTAACTAACTAACGAATTAACTAAAGAAAAATTCGCTGGGAAGTAGTTTTGACAAGTATAGAGAGTGCTGCCCTTGCACAATCCAGTGTTTGCTTTTGCTAATATCTTTTTCAAATGAACACTGGCTCGTCCCAACAAAGTGTATGTGTGTATGTGCTTGCGTATGTGTGTGTGTCTGTCTTTTATAGAAAAATTGATTATAACATTTATAATATATTGTTCCGTTAGCTTCTGTTAAAAAGGAATATCAATTCATCTAAAATTCATTATACTATGAATAACATAATAGATATTTAAGAATGTTTCACATCACAGATGATTTTTCACTGGTGGGTAAGTGACAACAAGTCTCCACAGGTCGAAAGGACTCTTCTACGAATCCTAACCACTTTTAGATTGATATCACTGTCACTTCCATGTTCCTTTAATTACTATTTTACACCTTGTGCGTTTTTCACAAATTATTATTATTATTATTATTATTATTATTATTATTATTATTATTATTATTATTATGCATTTTCCGCCACTTTCACGGATCAATCTGCTTTTTATCGCAACTCTCTCGGGCTGTTTTTCTCCGAAAGTGTGGAACAGTGCACATCGGAATGAAAGACTTGTCAAAATTAATAATAATAATTACTGTTAGTGTTTCATTTTAAAATTAAAAATAAAAATAGATAAAATATGAGAGTTCATGTGTTACGAAGTGATTGCTATTGATTGGAAACTTGTCTCTAAATGTACAAACAAATATTTTTCCTGTGATGGACACCTATCACCTCTAATAATTGTGGAAGAATGTTTTATTTTTGTTTGACCTGGTATGCGATCTTATACAATCAAGTGCATGTTTGG
The DNA here is from genome assembly GCA_023376005.1 of Doryteuthis pealeii. Taxonomy (NCBI): domain Eukaryota; kingdom Metazoa; phylum Mollusca; class Cephalopoda; order Myopsida; family Loliginidae; genus Doryteuthis; species Doryteuthis pealeii. Next base: position 57,487,781 of record CM042140.1, on the reverse strand, counting down.
GTAAAAATAACATTTGTAATTCAATTTTAAATACTCATACCCTTATTCTTTTTAAATAAGCCTTATTTTATGCATATACCACTTGTATAAAACATTGCCTTGTTCAAATAAGTATCTAAAATACTTATACCTTTGTATTTTTGAGGCATTAGAAAAAAAAAACAAGAAAAAACCACAGCTACAATATGGCCAGCATTTCAGCAATTTTTGATCTATCAAACTATATTATAAACGATTGTTTATTCCCGTAATTATCGAATTTTATACGATATACGCATTGTAATTGCCTTCAAGCAAATATATGAATAATAATATATACTTTATTCAACAATGCTTCTAAAAAACAAACATCCAAAAATCTTATTTCCTTCACCGGGGCATGGATCTGGTTTGTTGTTATTTACCCAACGTCCGCGTACCTCATATGGTAGAGACGTGCTAGTATCATTGACAGGTTGGTTTCGCAGGGATTGTACGATGCAGACTGTTGGCCGAGCGGTAAAGTCACAGACTTTGTCTGCTGGACTCCGGAGTGAAATCGTTAGTATACATCGCTGATGAGACTTAATAATTTTAAACAGACTGTACGATGTTCTAGCATCGTATGATCATTTGCGAAATTCATTTGTCATGGTTATTTTCTATAATTATCGAATTTTATACGATATAAGCATTGTAATTGCCTTCAAGCAAAAATATGAATAATAATATATACTTTAATTAACAATGCTTCTAAAAAACAAACATCCAAAAATCTTATAAATATATATATATATATATATATATATATATATATATATAGGTTTACCAAAATCTCCCCGTACGCGCAGAATGTAACACAAGGATTATTTTTAAACGCAGTTTAACAGGTTTGATTTTAGAGTTTTCCTTCTCCTTGGCATACCAATGTTAATAGCTGGAAGTATCTTTTCCAAGGGTATTATCTTTTCCAAGGATATTAGCGCTATGCGAAATGAAACCAGACTCATTCAGGATTTGAAACCGTGTCCATTTTCTACGACGGTAACCATTACTCCACGGGCGTCTCATATCAGATTATCATATTTTCGTGTTTGTTTATAAGCGCACACACGCGCATATATATATATATATATATATATATATATATATATATATATATATAGATAGATAGATAGATAGATAGATAGATAGATAGATAAATGAATATTGGTAATATAGTGTGCTATATTTATAAGTAAATAGTGCTCAATATCGTTGAAAGAACATGTATATCTAAATTAGGGTAGTGTGGAAATGAAGTCAACGGTGTTTGGTTACTGAAAGTTTTTCGCCTAATTTTTCGCCTATACGATTTTCACACCAATTTTCACTTGGTTTGAAAATCGCATCGGCGAGAAACAGTCCGTAACTTCATGACTATGCCCCTTAACTTATAATATATATAATATATATATATATATATATATATATATATATATATATATATATAATGATCAACGTAGCATAGGTAAGTATTAAGTATTACAACCTCTTGAAATATGTGTCATAGAAATAGAAAATATGTAAAACATTTTTATTCCATTTCATGATAATTAAAGAATTACAAATCTATTTGAACAATGTAAATTTCTGTAAAGAGAAATGTAAATAGTTTCCTATCACTGAACATTGGAATTGTCGTTAATTAAAATCAGTTTTTATTTCTTAATCTCATTTTCACAGAGGTAACATCTGGTTAAAATTAAGAACAATTTAAAAATAACTGACAATAATAAAAGAAAATGTCATATCCATCTTTATTAGTTGCCCATAATTTAAATTCATGGATTAATTCAAAAAACATCGTAAATGCATTCCTTTCTCCTATCTCAAACTCTACATTAATCATCAAATGCAATTTAATAATTGCAATATCATTTTCCCTGACATTAGCTACATGTCACTGATTAAAGGTACAATGATTTCATGATCTGCTTAATTTCCCTTTCGATTCGAAACCTAAGTTGATTCGAAAGGTGAAGGTCAGATTCTTTTTTCGGATCAGTCATTAAAATTAGAGAAAATGGCGAATCCATATGCGAATTTCTATTTTCTTACGCTATTTAATGTAAATACAATAAATATCCATTATATAATCGCATATACAATAACGAAAAAAACCCATCGTAACACAGTGAATACATGTTTCAATTTACTCAATATTAAAAGTACCAGTAATGCAACTGGATAACAGATCAATCTGTTTACAAGTTTTAAACTAAGGGGTATGTAAAACATAATCGGATACTGTATCAAAACATATCGTCTTTCGAGTGTTGTAATTTTGTTTTTCATCAGTAGATGTTGCCTCCAATACATCGAGTGCATGTCTTGCAAAGGAGTAAGATCATGCCCTACAAAAGATGTGTCTTGAATATAACACTGGCGAAGCACTAGCTTGGAAGCCCTAGAGAGTATGGAGTCATCCATTCTTTAATATTGTTCCGAGGTATACTCTGACCCCAAGTAGTAGTACATTTTAGGGTCTCATCTGTAGGTCAAATATGTGTAATTGAAAATTATTAGTATTGTATGAGAATACTTATTATTTGTATTAAGAATAGCTACTTGAACTTACGATAATTGTTTATATTGTTTATTAGTAATATTAGTTACTTAAACCATACAATTGATTGAAATATTTGAAACCATATAATTGTGATAAATTAGTTAATAACTACGCTGATGGATTGAGAGGTTCTAGCGTTGAATTGAAATCATATTTCATTTTACATTTACCATAATTGGCAGTCGACAATTGTCCTTTCTATATCAACTTTATGCGGCTGCAGTTTTCACACGTAACTGATATCTTTCAGGTTTCACATATTCCTTGTATATCCTTTTTACTGATACGTGCGAAGAACCTAATTATTGTTGCGCTGTCAATCTGAATTAAAACCTGTTATCCCATGGATTTCACAACTACACTACCACTTTATTTATTACCTCACACATCCACCATCTATTTGAATCCATTTCATTAAATCATAATTAAAATTAAATTGTATCAGATCCGATAACCCCAGAGACATTTACTGATTCTAGAAAAGACAATTCCATCTCAAATTTCCCTATAAAAGGTTTGATAAATTTCTACTTATTAATATTCACAAAATCAACATAAATTCTTTGCTTGTTAACTGTCATTAACGCATGAGATTTTTAACAAAATGATATAAGATGCTGCAGATGTATTAAGTTGTTAAGAAAATAATATCGTATTTAAAATATAAGAATTTGGAATCAAGAACCTTCGCAATGTTATATAGCAAATAATAAAGTATAGATTTAGTTTAGTATCTGTTCAAAAGTGTAATAGTGTAATATCGAGTCTTTTTTCAATATTTCCATCCATAAGAAACGAAAACTTTAATATTCTAAAATGCATTAAAATGTTCGGCTTTAGACGATATGTACCAAAAGGGCATAGGCGGCATGTTAAACAACGCAGAGAAATATAAATAAAATTAGAAGGGGATTTAAAAAGGAAATTTTGATCCTTTATAAATTCTCACCTGTACATTAAGCGCACATTCAACTATCGCCTGAGTATAGTGAAACCCTCCTTTTTTAATCACGAGAGTGTCACGGATTTTGAGCAATGGTAACTTTGTTAACAAAGAGCAATGCTGATGCGAAAGCCATCACAGCACTGACATTAATATTTTATCCATAGCAGGTTTTTCTATTTATCTGGTAAAGCATTGTAAATATTGTCCACTGTGAATAACAGGTTCCTAGAATAATCGCCAATGACAATTACACCTGAAATGCCCAATTTTAGTAAACAGATAAAAGCATCATTTAAAAGTCACATTACAATAGGGCAATCAATAAAAATAACACCGGAGAAAAAATGCATCTTCTTTATTACCCACACTTAGTACATTGGGTTATTATTTTTTCATCACTAGAGCATATTCCTAGGGCCAGGGCATTCAGAAATAAAGATTTCTTTTTTATCAAAACTCATAGATATTCATCGGTGCGGGGTTAATATCTGATTTTACATTTGGCTAATCTGACACTTAACATCATCTATTAGAATATTAAGAGATTTAGTTATATTTTCTGCAATTAAAAAATAATAAGATTTACTTAAATTTTCTGCCATTAGTCTTAGGTTATTTGCTGAGAATGCTAACATAAAGACACCTGAAGATGATAAGTTATGTATATATATTCAATGATTCCAACTTAAAGTGTGATATATTTGATACATAAATCTATCATTTCCATGTGTACTGAATGGATCTCATAAACCTGCCTAGTTCTATAATCATCCATCTATATATTTTAACGTTTCCTTCAGTCTAGAGAAATGGAAAGGTAAAATGATGTAAGAAATGATTAGGGAAATAGTTATCCTGGGGCGTATCACTAGGTTAATATCATTAATCAAATATATAACTTCGAAAATATTGCAACATATTTTTTGTTTTTGGTCTTATATAGGGATGAATCAAGAGGAAAATTGTAATTATTGGTTTGATTAAATATATCCGGCTATATAACTATCAGTAAACAAGGCACAAACATAATATTATTATATAAGCCACAAATAAAATCCTATGAGAATAATTCTCAAATATATACGAATCCCATTACAATATAATTATCATAATATTTGTCAAATATATATGAACCTTAAAATTAATCTTACAATCTAATCTAATCTAATCTAATCTAATCTATATATATATATATATATATATATATCATGCACAAACATAGTATGGTAAACATAATATGATATCTGTGAGATATATATATATATGAGCATGAATTAAAAAATATTAAATTTTGACATTTATCACTCATATATGAACTGGCCATTGTCCGCATATCGAGGGAAAATATCTTTAGGTCAAAGAAGCATTTTATATTAATAATTGTCTTTACATATTAATTCTCAATAGACGGACGAAAGAGTTTATGTAGATTTGAAACATTTATGCGAATAATTAGCAATCATTATTTAGTTAATTAATTTTTAACCTGTATTTTTCCAAAGAAAAACTTTGATAAAAAAAAATAAATAAAAACTATACTATTGGCGCTACTAGTCTCTAAAAACAGTAACAAGAAAGGTAGCGCCTACAGGTCCGACGGAAGTACAGGATGAGTTTATAGGTGTGATTTAGGCTTCCGTAAGAGAAAGGGATTTCGTACCGAAGCTGGTAATTCATCACTCATATAATCAGGCGTCATTGGGTCAGATATGGACATGAGATTACAGTTTCTGGTAGGCAATGTTCCTTGCTGTTTTCAAAATAACCACCCGACAAAGTTGCTTTCAGAAACAACAGAAATTAAAATATGTAAAGAAATAATAGTCGAATTTATTGATAATTCTCGTTGCACTTAGAGCTTTGTATGTATATTTATTGGAAACAAGGAAGGGTTTTACATAAAAAAAGAAGATTTTTCGCAGAAGTGGACTGTAATTGAGAATAGGTCTTTAACAATAAAGAATAATAAAATGGAAGTTATGATTTTGTAACTAGTAATTAAGTGTACATAATTTATGTTACCAAAATTCAAAAGAAGACATTAAATATTGTTTTTCTTACTGGAATGATTATTTGCACTTAATTGAACATTATAACATTGGCTTAGAAGTATTTCATAAAGATGGAATGTAAAATAATTACATAGCATTATTATTTAGTTAGGACTCATATGCAGAAAAAGAAGAAAAATGTTTAAATAGAGAAATCATTTAATGGCCAGTCTTTTAATTTCAAGGCTTACCTTTTCCATAATCATCCGTGAAACTTTTTTTCAAAATAATATTGACTTTAAAAGAAAATATTAAAAATACAAGGATATATTCCAGTCTACCCTGCTAGTTATCAATAACTTATAATGGTGTGAATATGTATAACTTATGTATGTAATAACTTATAATGGTGTGAATATGTATCCTTATATAATATAGTTTCCAGATAACAAAACCAAAACCAAAATAATTAAAAAGTAAAAAATCGGTCCTGTTTTAATGAGATATCTGCATAATTAGTTGGAGAAGAGGGTTTATATTTCCTTGATTTAATAAACATTAAATTGGCATAACACCATCGCAATCCAATAAAAAAAAAATTGTTCATGCTTTCAAAAATTTACAACATTCTTATGATAAATCACAGCCACATTGCTTAACTGATATATCGATATAGTTGAAATATATTTGACAGTTTAACTGGAATGATGGAAATCGTTTTTCTATGACGCTCTTAATTTTGAAGTTATTTTGAATATGAACAAGACGTTTCAAGTTGTATGTTACAAGCAAAAACTCCACATTATCCATTCGATTCAACAAACAAATGGATCCTAACCCTGCCGATCGAATTCGTCATGAGCATAAGCGAACTGCAACATAAAGATATAATTTATGCGAATCAGGTTAAATCAATCGAAAAAGCTCACATAAAATACAAAATGTTGATAGAAAAATCATAAAATTTCCACTGAAAATGCTTTTGTCACATAAAGAGCAATATTGATCAAATGAAATGAAAATAAAAGCAAAAAATATCTCATATGCCGACGCACAAACCAAAGTTAGTCACGGCTGTAATAGATTACTTCTGATTTATTATATTTCATACCGGAAATTATTTGCACAATTGAACTTCATTTTAGCATTATTGGTGTTATTAGCACACCGTTTCAGCCACCTTTGTTCACCCCTTGTCATATCTAAAAGATTACAGGTGAAAATACCCCCCCCCCCAAAAAAAAATTACATCTGGGTGGTTGTGGTTAAATAACGTGTTTTTTCTAGCCAGAACCTCATGCTACTATTGATGCGGACGAGTCTCATTTTTGGTCTTGTTCATATATATGCCCCTTCCCACTTCGTTAAACTGACCACATGTCAAATACTACAGCTGAGTACTGTACTGGAAAACTAATTTTTTTATCTTGCCTATGTTTTATGACACTGTTTAGGGTAACTTGGTCTGTTGTTGATCTTTGCTATGTGTGCTCGCTAAACAAATTATCACCCATTACAGCCGTGGGCATGTTTTTACTCAGAAGAGGAAAGAGATTAAACTATTCTGTGGCGTGAAGGGGAGCGTTATTACTTGACAGGGGCAGAACAATAGGTTAGCAACACTAAGGAAAGGTTCAATTCTTTGAATGATTTCCAGTATATGGAGGATTTGTCTAAATGTTTTCAACAGAGCTATATTTCAGGTTTTACTTTTATTTTACTATTATCTTTTTTTTGATCACTTCTCTATGAAATGCATAATATCATATTTTTAATGATATGCTGCGAACACACAAATGATTTCTCCCCAATCAGAACAATTGGTGTTTTCAAGTGACCGTTTCCATTACAACTTCAACCTTTTTGTTTTCTGTGATATTCTCTCCTCCTCATTTTTGCTCAGTATGCAGATTTCCAATGCATCTGATGATCCATCCCATTAAATTGATCAGGCAATGTTATTGGATGCCTCCGTGAGACAGAACCCATCGTCGAGATAGTATTGCCATAAATATTTAATGAAATCTCTCTCAACCCCGCTGATGTATATCTCTGAATCCCCTAAGGGAGTAAACTCTCTCAGCTAGAATGGCCGTTCTCCGGAGTGGTAATTCATAAATACTGTCTCTATCACTATGTCTTTATATTTTTTTCAACATTACAGTCGACCATTACCCCAGCCCAACTTTTGTTTTATGTTGTCCACTGGTCAAAATATCTGTCCATTCGCCCTCTGCCATTCATTCATCTATCAGAGCTGACATTACTGCTTGTGGCATGTCGCAGTTGAACATACAACGACTAAAGGTTGGAGTCACTAAGTAAGGTTACCGCCCCCCATTAGCTAATCACTCTTGGTAAATTTCTTTTTCGATAGCAACATTTAAGGGTGGGACCGGTATGGGGTCATTTCTCATTGGTAATCGCTGGGATTGCTTGTTTGCCAGGGTAATGGGCCTAGCGAATAAGGGTCGGTGGTTAGCGTGACTTTTGAGATAACAACAGAGACTGATAGCAAAGGGGATGTGTACGCGAGAAAGAAAAAAAGATACGGAAAGAGATATCAGGAGCATGGCTGTTGGAAGAGAAAGGAAAATAAAAATGACAGAAGAATTGACGTTGTGTAGTTGTTGGCTTCCTTTGGGAGCAGGGTCCATATTGTTAGAAAGTCAATGTTAGGGTGAAGGTCAGTTGAAAGCCAAAGGTACAATTTAGATTAGATCTAGCAAAAAAGAAAAAGAAGGCAAGAAATTATGTTGATAAGTAAGTGTTCATCTCCATCATTTTGTTTGTTAGTAATGGTAATATTTGGGGTTTGGATCAAGAAAGGGAACGTAAAGTGTTCGAGTACAATAAAAGGAAAGTAAAATGAAGGGATGTTTTGTATAATACATGCATTTAAAGCATTTAAAACATTCTCGTTGTTTCTTTTTAAATAATAATAATAATAATAATAATAATAATAATAATAATAATAATAATAATAACAATCCCAGCAAGAAGACCAGACCTAGTATTGATTAAAAAAGTGAGTTTGTCAACTGGTAGATTTTTCAGTTCCAGTAAATCACATGGTGGAGATGGAAAAAAACAAAACGAAAAGATATACAAATACCTAGACCTTGCTAGAGAATTTAAAATACTGTCGAATGTGAGGGTGAAAGTAATACCAATAGTTCCCAAAAACTTAGAAAAAAGATAGAGTAACTGGAAATCAGAGGAAAAATTGAGACCATTCAGACAACAGCATTTTTTAAAAATCAGCTGGAATACTCAGGAGAGTCCTAGAGACCTGAGGACACTTTTTGACACTGAAAATCCATTGTAAGACCATCAGCTAACGCTGGTGTGAAAAAACTACTACTACTACTACTACTACTATTAATAATAATAATAATAATAATAATAATAATAATAATAATAATAATAATAATAATAATAATAATAAAGAATACACTTAAAAAATAAAGGAGTACACTAAAAAGTGTAAGGAAATTCTAACTATAGCAGCCAATAACAGAAATGGCAACATAAAATTAAAAAAAAAATCTAGAAAACAGAAATGGGAAGAAAAACAATATGGATACTTCAATCGACAAACTGGGAAGATTACACCCAGGAATACCTGAACAAGACTGAAAAAAAAAAAAGAAACTTCAAGAAAGAAAATGAATCTATTTTAATAGTAGCACATAATACAATAATAACCGATTATATCAGAGTGAAAATAGATAATATGCAACAGAGTTGCAAGTGGATGCTATGTGGAAACAGTGACGTAATGGATAATCGCATAATAAGCGAATGCAGCAAATTAACATATGAGTACAAGACTAGACAAGTCTGGGTGGGAAAGATGATTCACTGGGAATTATGCAAGATATGAAAATTTGATAAAAATGGTATTTGCACAAATCAGAATCCGTTCAAGAGAACGAAATTCATAAAATTCTCTGGCATTTTGAGATACAAACGGATCACCTAATCTCGTACAGAAGACCAAACATAGTTTTAATCAATAACTGACAATAACTTTTCATCGAGTGGATGTTGCCATCACAGTGGATCACAGTGAAAATGAAAGAAAACGAAGAACATGGGGATGGCGGTGATAACAATTGCTATTGTTGTGCTTGGAACGGTCAGGAAAGGGCTGAGGAAAAACCTTGAGAAATTGGAAATCTAGACCACTCTGATCCCAACATTATTAGGATCGGCTAGAATACTCAGAAGAATCCTGGAGACCTAATAACTTAGACTCCAGTGAAAGACCACCAGCTAACGTCGATATGAGATACTTGCAAGGCGTGATATAATAATATTCGAGAGAAGGTAACGTGACATAATAATATTCGAGAGATGTTAATTTCCTCTGATTTCATTATATATACGCCAATACATCAGATAGTAATAAAGGATTTCAAAGAACCTAAATGCTATCTTACAAGCAAAAAATGTATATACTTTCACAATATAAAATTCTGGAAATAGAAATAGTAACGGTAGGATATTTTAAACTCAGCCAATATTCTGACAGAAGTAGAAACATTGAGAATGAATAAGAAGTTTAATATGCTGAATATGTCCTTTGAAAACCTGTATTTACGTCATGTCTCTGGTGAAATACTGGGTAAATGGCTGCATCACAGAGCAAATCAATAAAGGACAAGTCTATTGAAAAAAGAAAGAGAAAATATGGAGTTTACAACACCAAAAATAAATCATGATAAAATGAAATATTTTCGGAGTGCTTAGAAATATGCTATAATTAAAGTTTGTATGCCTTTAAAAAGGTGTATTCTGAGGGTTTTTTAATACTTCTGTTAGTAACAGCCTTAACATATATGATCATAGTACACCTAGGTATGAGATCTGATGCTGAAAGTTTGTTTTTTTATTTTTAGAGATTTACTAAACGATCAATTAACCTGTTGGGTTCCCGCTGTAACAACGAACCTCGATGATATTGATAATTCTATCTAAGAAGAATGAAGAATTATAATTAGCATTTAATTGCTTTCTCTTTTATATTGAGAATTTGGATGATTAAAAAATAATATTCAGAGCAAACACATACTTCACAAAATAATCAGTCAGTTGCAAACTGAGCTGGATATTGGTTTATTCTTTGATTTAGATCATTTAATGTGTATTGCTTAATTAAATATCTCGTTATGATGTGCCTTTTTTATAGGTTTCTGTTATATAGATATATAGAAATATAATGACAATTTTAGTAATACATAGAAAATAAAATTAAAGTAATTGAAAATAATGTTTGTTATACTTAAAGTTCTTTCAATGATTGAATTTTGATTTTGAACTTATACTTTGTAGCTTTGGATATTTATCATTCATTTCAACTATCATCCCACTGACTTCTTCTCCTATTCTCATACAAAAATAGATTAATGCTTTGGAATTGCTACCATAATATCCACATGGTACATAAAATAATACCCTATTATTATTCTAATTGTACACCTTTCTTATTACTATTATTGTGTGCATATATATATATATATATATATATATATGTGTGTGTGTGTGTGTGTGTGTGTGTGTATGTGTGTGTGTGAGCGTATAATGAGACAGCAGTCCCCTCTCTCTCACATGTCTGTCTGTCTGTCTGTCTCTCTCTATCTCTCTCTTGTGTATTGCTACTTCGACATTTGTCTCTTTAGAAGTCGCCATATTTTATTCCCCACGGAGGCAAGAATCGAAATTCCCCAGACCCTACATCTAAACAGCATTAACCTTTTAATATTTGCATGTCGTATGTCATTGATACGAGTTGCCCTTCAGGTTTTGCTAACAACCTGGCTACTCAGAGCCAAATGACCTTCACATGTACAATTTTCAGAGTTTTTTGTTGCTAAATGTTGGGCTGTGCCAAACTTGGTTATTTTTTTATACATAAAACTTTTTCATTATATTTATATCCTGTTTGTGATAAAGACTGTCAAGCTTTTATCTGAATAGAGTATCAAATTATAATTAGAATATCTAAAATTGATAACTTCAGCATTATTATTGAAGACAATATCTTATAAGTAGAACTAAGTAGAACAAATTTTACACCTGTTAATTAAGGTTTGTAGTGATATTGCACATATATGTAAGCGTAATTAGCGAAAAGTCAGTTAAATTACAAACAAGAGAAGAATAGTTATTTCTCTATTTAACAGATAAATCAAGGGATCTTAATTATTTCCACCCTAATATCCTTAATTCAAATATAAGAATGGGTGAAAATTTGATTTGTAATAAAACAAAGGAATAGATTACGAATTAATGAAACAATAGAAGAAGAAAAATTTCCAATGGAAATATTATATATATGAAGATCCAAGAAAACCTTATATTTGTATGTGTATGGATATATGTGTGTGTGTGTATGTGTATATGCATATGCATATGTATGTGAGTGTATATATGAAGGGATCTTAATTAATTCCACCCTAATACCCATAATTCAAATATAAGAATGGGTGAAATTTTGATTTGTAATAAAACAAAGGAATAGATTACGAATTAATGAAAAAATAGAAGAAGAAAAATTTCCAATGGAAATATTATATATATGAAGATCCAAGAAAACCTTATATTTGTATGTGTATGAATATATGTGTGTGTATGTGTATGTGTATATGCATATGCATATGTATGTGAGTGTATATGTATACGGGTGTTATATAGAGGGGAATGCGGGTGTGTTGAAAGTGGATGTATATGTATTAATCTCAAGTATGTATATTTGGATATGAAGATGTTTGATATGTAGATATATAAGTGACTTAGAAAGAAAAATAAAAAATAAAAATAAAAATAGAATAAAATAAAAAAATAAATTAAGGTAAATAGGAAGATATGAAGAAGCAATAAACTACTAAATAAATGAATTCTAAATGAACTGGGGTGTCCTTTTAGTTGAAATCTGGAATAGATTGATTTAACAGAATTTCCTAACAAATTACTGATAAGTGGTCAAATATCTTTTTTATTACCCTACAGCTGAGCGATACAGGACAATTAAAAAAACTGTTTTCAAATGCCTTAAAGTAATAAAGAATTCATCATTCGCATCTGATCAGTTGGGAGAATTAGACACTTTGTCTAAGCTCCCTGAAATAGACTATAAAGCAAAATCTCTAAGTCTTTTGTTAGTTCCTTACTTATATATATATATATATATATATATATATATATATATATATGTGTGTGTGTGTGTGTGTGTGTGTGTATGTTTGAGCGTGGTTGTGTTTATTTGTGTGCTTATGTGTGTGTGTCTATATGTATGTATGTATGCACCTGGTGTACTCAAAATACAGAAACATATGCTGTATTCGGACAAAAAAGGAGCAACGAATGAAATGTTATTTTCTTTCAAATCGTCTACTTGCTAAAGAAAAACATATCCGAGTGAGTTTTGAAACACCTTTTTGGATATGGTGTGAAACTATGCTGTCGTTCTTCTTTTAATTTTATCCAAGTACACATATCTCATACCTTTAAGATATATATTTTCAGTTTAGTAAATAGAAGCTAAAACTCGTAACTTTGTTAGCACTGTGTAAACACCTAGAAAGCTGTTCAGACATCTTCACTTTATATGTAAGTTTTTATATTGTCCACTAGATTTCACTTAAAATTAAACATTTAAAATGAAGAATTTCAAAGATTCAGTTTCGATAGTTTTTTATCAAATTTCACTCACACACACACACACACACACACACACACACACACATATATATATATATATATATAATATATATATATATATATATATATTAATCCAAAAATCCGGAGAAGAAATCTCCCTTACGACATAGTTTTTTTTAAAAAGTGTCGCAGTTTGCATTATATATATATAATATATATATATATATATAAATATATATGTCTGTGTGTGTTTGTGTGTGTGTATGCAAGTATGATTATATCTGCATATACATATGTTTATGTATGCATACATATGTATGTAATATATACATGTATCATTCATATGTATTTATTATATATATATATATATATATTATATATATATATATATTGCATATATATATGTATACATATATGAGTATGTATGTATCATATATGTGTGTACTTATTTGTGTATCTGTATATATATATATGTGTGTGTATATATATATGTATATATGTATATACATATATATGAGTATATGTGCATATGTGTGTACTTATTTGTGTATCTGTATATATATATGTATATATATATATATATATATATATATATATATATATATATATCATTTATAAATATATGTGCATATATATATGTATGTGTTTGTTTGTGTGTGTATTCGTGTGCGTGTGTGTATCTCAATATATGTGCATCTATGTATTTAGACAACTAACAGCAGGATCCGAAACAAGGTCAATTGCAAGTGGACTTTAACAAGTTTTGAATTCAGTTTTCCTTCTCCTAGACTGGTTGGTATACAAGGATTAAATATATCAGTCTGGCCTACTATTTACTCAGCGCAGGTGGGGGAGAATATTTGAATTCATACATTTCCCAAGAGTATAATGGCTGCGTGAAATATAAGCAGCATCGTCCAGGATTTGAACTCTGCTCGGCGTGTTAATTTCCTACAACAATTAACCTTACTCAAAAAACGCCTGAACATACCCACTCAAACACCCCCAATATATATATATATATATATATATATATATATATATATATATATATATATAAAGATAAAAGTTGGCTTACCGGTGAATATGGGCACGATCGTTGGAGGTGCAAAAATCCAGGGGTTAAGTCAGCGATATAACAAATAGAAAGTGCTCAATAAAAAGTAGAGCAAATTTATTAAAGAAATGGATACAATAGAAACCTACTCGATTTTCACCATAAGGATCTTCAGGGTTAAATCCACTGAATTAATCGAGGTACCGATTAATTGCAGTCGATCACCCGTGTTTTCATTGAATAAGATGTTACGTAACATCTTATTCAATAAACACACGTGTGACCCAAGCCGCTCATTCAAGTCTGGTGCGACTTGATGGGAGTTTCCTTAGTTTTGTTTTCGCCCCCCTCTCTTGTCAAACCTATTCCCATGTCCTTAGTTTTCATTCCATGTTCATTCCTGTCGTAAATATTTTACAACTTTGACTTTTATATCGATTCCGTGTGTAAAAGCACCGGGCGAAAGGGCCCTTGTTTTGTTTTGTCAATAAACTTTATTTTTCTCTATTCCTTTCATTCCTCCTTAGTCATCCATCCATTTATACTGTGGTGATAACCCTCAATATACTATATAAATATATATATATGTATATTATATATATATATATATATATATATATATATATGTGTGTGTGTGTGTGTGTGTGTGTGCGTGTATTTTTTTGTGTGAATATGCGTTTATATGTGTGTGTGCGAGCGCAAAAGTGTGTGTGTTGCGATTGTAATTGTCTCGTGCAATATTATATCATGTGATTTCATGGTGGATATTTGTTTTTGTCTAACAACTGTCATTATCTTTATGCGTATCTAAAAATCTCCAATATATTTCAACCAATAAATTACATTATCTTCTGGTGAATCTTTTGCAGTTTTTAAAAAAAAAATTTTTATTCACATTATGCCAGATATTTTGAAAAAAAAATGCCGAATAACTGGAATCGACGAGAAAAAAAAACGTCCCTTCTTAACAGCTTCAGTATACATGTGTTCTATATTATATGGGCTAATTAGATAGATACTTCGATATGTATATAGACAGAAAGGCTAATTTTTTTATCTCTGTCTCTTGCTCTCTCTCTCTCTCCATCTCCCCCTCTCTCTCTGTCTATCTCTGTCTCTCCCCCTCTCTCTCTATATATATATATATATAGAGAGAGAGAGAAAACAAGAGACAGAGACGAACAAACCAGAAAGATATGGGTATAGATACGATTGTTATTAAATAGATAGATAAGATTAGAATTGATATTGGAATTAGATAGATTGACAAATAGATAAAATCAGACCAGTGTAAACACACACACACACACACACAGACAGACAGACACACACACACATACATATATATATATTTATAAAGGGATATATATATATTATATATAATATATATATATATATATATATAGAGAGAGAGAGGAGAGAGTGTGTGTGTGTGTGTGTGTGTGAGTGAGAGAGTGAGAGAGAGAGAGAGAGAGAGAGAGAGAGAGCGAGAGAGAGAGAGAGAGAGAGAGAGAGAGAGAAAGAAAAATAGTCAGTCAGACGACAAAATAAGGAGATCTCTCCGGATGTACATTTTTATGCTAAAAATAATCTGCGCCAGAATAAATACTTCAACCCAAATACAGAGCTGATGAAACAAAGTCTCTAGAATCGATTTATGACTGCAACGAAATTAACAATTTATCTCTCGCATTTTCCATTAATCATTATTAGCATAAATGTTGGACACATTTGTATTTTAAGCCTAGTTATCCCATATCCTAATTATAGATAAATAAATTATAATGTTTATATTTCCTGATATTGTTTTTGTTTATGGTGTATATGTATGTGTATTTATTGGGGTGGGACTGGACCATACTTGTATATATTCATTTTAATCTTGTAAAAGCATTGCATGCTTATATTTATCCAATCACTATAAAATTATTTCTTTGAAATTTTACCATAAATCGTCCATTAAAACATGTGCAAAAATTTCATTCGAAAACCTAGATTTTAGTTCGTATTTAGTCTTTAATTTTCCAAAAAGAGCGTCAGGGACTTTTGCACACATCTAACAAATATATTGATGACATTTAGAGATTTAGTCTGATTGATTTTTCTTTCTCATGTTTCTGCATTTCAAGTAACTATTTTTGACCTCAGCATTGGTTTAATGGGAGCCTATTTGATGATAATTATAAATGTGAAATAGAATCCCGTAAAACGTGTAATGTTTAATAAGCTCGAATCGTTACTTATTGCAAGTGAGTTTGATTCTTACTGAGGGTTCCGTATTTCTGGCCTTTTGCCACAGCTAAGCTTAGTAAATAACAATATCATTTCTAGTTTGTAACATTGCAACATATGATGATTTTACACGTAGAAGAGTACTTGTATTATGATATTTTTGCAATTGTGTGAAATCAATTTTCTTGATAATTATTTATTAGATTTTTGTCAATGCCTTTATCAAGTACAAGATAATCCGTGAATGAATTAGTTTTCCACCATAACGACTGTCCATAAAGATACTTCTCAAGATCAAAATTAAAATTAACCTGTCAGTTGAACTAGACATTCTCAAGTGGAATATACAATATAAACGGATATTAGTATAAAATCCTAGTTTCTCTGATTTACTAGAAATTTTATTAAAAAATGTTTGGTTTTGGTATCTTTGTTCGATGGAATATTAACATTCGTGGTCATTTAATGCTAACCCCATCCTTGTAGAACAGTAGGAGTACTATTAAACCCATAGCTATGGGGGTGAAGGGGTCCATACCTTTCTCATGTGTATCAGTTCTTAAGTAAACATAATAGTTTGAAATCCCTTACTACGATGTCGCAGTCTATCATGTTAGCCACTTCGCTCCTCAAAAGTATTAGGGACGTACTTATTCATAGGTAATACTATTACTAAAAAACATCGATATACATATCTGTAACGGCACATCATATTTAAACTTTTTTATAAGATCAATACACTTAATCTGCCCAGTCAAATGTGCACCATTTTATAGCAACGATGGCTGTTTTGTTTTGTGGAAAATGTTTTCCGCGTATTCCACCTTTCATCGGTTCGATTCGAGCTGATCAAAGTGCTCTTCATTTCCTCCTCTTACAATTACCGGAGTTTGTGTCACTTAGATCACTGAAACGTATTTACTATTCCCTAAGTGTACGCAGATCTACTGTTTGGTCCACGTAAACATTCAACAAGTGTTGATAAATACCTAATGTGTGAAACATTTTCTGTACCAAGACCAAACCAGTTATGGTTTACTGGCAGAAAGATCTCTGACGTAGTGAGACATAATAATATTGGAAACATTTTTGGAATGACTTTCGTATAAGCTTCATATACTTATTCATTGGTTTATTTGTTTGATGGTATATTGATGGGTTATTTTATGCTGTAACTTGATTTATTCGTAAAATTTTATTGTTATAACTATATTTCCAATATTTCATTGTTTTCTTTTAATTGCACTTCTTCTTGTCTATAATATTTTTAAACTTATGGTTTCATGTTTTCCTACCTAATATTAAACATTTATTCACAATTATATGGTTTTAAGTAACTATTCATATTTAATAATATAATTTATTTTTACCGTTATATGGTTTAAAGTATTCCTACATAACGTCAATAATTTGCATGAAATTACCTGTTCATCATTTGCGAAATTACACAGCCAATTTTTGTGACTATGTAGAAAATAATCTTTTGTAGCTGTTTTACAAATCTAATTTCATAGCATTTTGTAATATTTCTAGATTCTGGGGTAATAAATATTATGCTTTTCGAGCGTCTCTCGTACATTGTTTTTAAATTTTATATATATATATAATATATATATATATATATATATATATATATATATATATATATATATATATATAATTCAATTAGATGTCTTCAGAGACTGGTTCAGCACGAGACTGTTAATATTTTTTGGGAAGCCTAATTAATTAGCTCAAGCTTATCGATCTAAGTTGTGTCAAGATTTGAGCGTCTAACATTTACAGACAAAGGTTGATCTTTCCCTGTTAATCTATTGTTGCATCTACAACGTATTACATTGTAATGATTGTTCATTTAGATTAAAATTATTTTGGTTGAATGGGATTTTAAGCTAGTTCTGTCAGACATTTTCGATAAGGAGTTAATAGACGTCGTTGTTGAGAGTTTAACCTATATGGGTCACTGGTGATCATTGCTCATATTACGAATAGAAACGTAACAGTATGGTTTTTAAGTATTGATTTTCCGGTGGCAGGAAAGATGATATAAGAAAGTATTAATGAAATAAATAGTCATAACTCTGGCTTATAGCTAGGACATTTTCAACGAGGTGTCTATTTTATATGGGTAAACAAAAAGATAAAAGGATATATTTACCTAACAAAATAAGGGCTCATTTTTTCTATGATATTAAGGTTGTGAATCGAACACCTTCTAAGAATTTGGTCCTTGGTATTTGTTATGTAATGGCAGAAAAACCTCATTTTGTATCATCACAAAATCTTGTTTTTCCTGAGATATTTTATGTGATATTTACATGTCTTCAGGCTTTGAATAATATCGGCTCGACAAGATTTCTTATGACCAATTTGGAATTAGTAGCGTGTTTCCTGTCAAAACTACCAATCACCTGCAGACCACCAAAATGGATATTCTGTGTATGACAGTATACTAGTCTTTGTGAGGATCCAGTTCTGGAGATTCTGGAGGTGTGTTGTACCACTTCATTGTCATTACTCCCTGGTCCACCCTGACCTGAAGTGGTATAACTTGTTAAGTTAATTTCTATGGATCAAATAAACCTGTTTAAACATTATTTGCATTGATAGGAAATTGTAAAAAAAAACTCTTCAGAAAATACATAGAAATGTAAATATTAACAAACAATGAACGCGATTCCCTAACCTCTATGCATAAAATAAATCTACACAGGGTTACATACCGTTAAAATCAATCAATGAATCAATTATAGCAACCAAACAAAAATACATTTGATATTAAAGGATAAAGGCGCAATTTTTTGTTGATAAAACATCTCTGACAGAAAAATGTTAAAATAAATATCTACCGTGTTTAAAAGTTTTACGCATTATTGTAATATTGAAATCCTCTTATTTTGAAGTTTATGGGTTTCATGAATTTGGTACGTCAGAGTATTGATATCCTTCTATGACAAATGGATAAGTGAACTTGTGGTCACTCTAACATCATTTGATCACTGCATTTGATCACCGACCTTTTCCCGCAAGTATCCCAAAATAATGGACAAAGATTAACTAAAATTTAACACTCTGCAGTTGGTAAAGTTTTTTTTTTTAACAGCGACATATCTGAATCGTTCTTTGATAACTTTCCTTAAGGCTATGCTGTGCTAAAATTTATTCAGTGGTGAGGTAAGTGCTTTTTGTTGCCTGTTACACGACTGAATACAGCAGTGTTTGCAGGAAACGGTAGAGATAGGACAGAGCTTTGCTGCCTTTGCGCTAAATGAAGTTGGTTGAAGGAGGACGTGGATATTTCGTACCCTTAAGCAGTATACAGTCAAGGACTTCTTTCTTGATGGCAGTTGTAACGGCGTTGAATATGGTAAGATGCTCTATTGTCTTTCATGAGAGGTTGCGCTTAACCAATGGCCGACACGAATACACTAAAGAGTTGACAGGAAGGAGATGATCATCAAAGCGTAGGCATAGGCGAGGCAAAAAGAAAAAAGTCAGGTATAAAATATTACCAAGCCTAAGGCGTAGACCAAAGACTTGAAGATGACGCACCGTCTCCAAATTGATACTTAGACTAGGAAAGAATCTGGTTGACTTTGTGCTTCTTTACCTTTGGATTCTGAACAGAGAACTCTTCCTCAAGGCACTCAGTCCTTATTCGGCAGTTTTGCTGATGGCAATATCAACTCTCAGGTATAAAGTGTTTTCGTGGAAAAGTGCGCAAATTATGAAAGTTTCCTTGTGACGGTGTCGTCAGAATGTCGGATTTGTCATGAGCTTATGAAATAGTATATGAATCAATAAATATTGTTGATTGTCTACATCATCATAGAAAGTCGTTTATATGCTTATATATAAATGTAAAATATGCTTATACAGGCACATATTTTTGGAATTGTTTTAAATGCTTGTACCAAAAATATTAAATATTTGGTGGTTAATATTCAAATTATTCGATATTTCTTAAGATAATGTCTTTTGTATAGAGTGTGTATCAATTAATTGAGAAGACATTGTAATGAAGAAAAAAAAAGATATTCAATTAAAATAATAAATTCAAATAACCTGTATGCACATAAAAAAAAAATAGGTCTCGTTCATGATACCGGTATTGATGTATCTCAATAAAAGCCAAATATTAGATTAGAACAAAGATTAGTATACACACACAACACACACACACACACACACAATATATATATATATATATATATATATATATATATATATATATATATATATATATATATGACGTTCAGGGATAATTTTTATTTGAAGTATCAATAGAAGACCTGATATATCTTGTTGGAAATATCCATTACATAGTGAAACATGCCATACGGATGTTTTTAAACATAAATCACACAAATAAAACATTTACAAAAAAGCTACGAGTTAAATTGTTTTGTTAATTATTAGATAAAGATGGCATTTATATTACGAGGGTTACATAAAACCTTCTGAAAATAATTCATTTTATCACCTGAATGTCCCTGCTAATATATATATATATATATATATATATATATATATATATATATATATATATATATGACGTGTCCTGTTGGGCAATAGTTATTGTCGTAGGTAATAAACTCGAGTTCAAATCCTTGCATTTCATATAGCGGTAATACCCTTGGAAAAGAAATCCATCCAACTATTCTCTCTTAAGTTAGCCAGATTTTGGTATTACAACTGATCTAGGAGAAGGAAAACTTTGAATGCAAACCCATTAAACTCCACCTAAGTAATTGACCTGCTTGTGGGGAGTGATATATATATATATATATATATATATATATATATATATATATATGTATGTATGAGTAAAAATATAACAAAATACTTTTTGCATTATAGTCTATTTCAGGAAGCTTAGACAAAGCGTCTAACTGTCCCAAATCATCATTCGCATCTGATGATTTGGGAGAGTTAGACACTTTATCTAAGCTTCCTGAAATAGACTATATGCAAAAATGCTAAGTCTTTTTTTATATTTTTACTCATTAATTTGCTCTGTGACTCTAACAATAAGAGCACATATTGAGCTCTCTGCGACAGGTTTTTTTTTAAACTCCTATGTTGTAAAGAAGATTTCTTCCCCGGACTTTTAGATTATATATATATATATATATATATATATATATATATAATATATATATATATATATATGAAAATGAATGGGAGTGAATCCGACAGTGTGAAATAAATATTTTAGAAAAATGGAAGTGAATCCGACAGTGTGAAATAAATATTTTAGAAAAATTTTTTTAACATCATGTGTTTGTTTTTTCTAAAATATTTATTTCACACACACACCACACACACACACACACACACACACACACACACACACACACACACACACATATATATATATATATATATATATATATATATATGAAGACACATTGTATTGTTATTGCTTTTTTAACGCCTTCGTAGTCTTAGTTCTATTATACGGTTAACAGCTAAATGATGTTTTCTTCTTGAAAAGCAAAAGTAGTTTCAACAGAGTGTCTCACTTATCTATCCGTCAAATATCATGACATGCCACCATTGAAACAATTTTCAAAGATAAATATAGGAAACTTATGTCTTTACCAAAAGTTAGATTTAGATTTATTTATTTTATTTATCTATTTATTTATTTTTGTCAAGCCTTCTTGAACACCACACCTCTTTTCTATCTTTAATCTTAACCTTAGAAAAACTAAAACTAAAAATGATATACATTGTTGACATATTATTTATCTACAGATCATATTTTATTACGTAATGTAACTGATACTTCATGAAAATGCTCTCTTAAATTTTTCTTTTTACCATTTATTTTTAAATAATCCAAATTGATATTATTCTGTTGTAGTTTTTTTATATGATTAGGCAGTTTATGCCAAAAATATATTACTCTATTAGCAAAGGATCCAATTGATTGATAGATTTGGCTGTAAGTTTCCAGTTTGAGAATAAATATTTAAAAAGTAATTCCCTTTATTATTTGTAAGTTTTAGAACACGTCTTATTTTTATAATGGTAAAATGGTTGATTTATCTAATCTTGCTTGTAATTGTAATATCTTACTTTTTTAATTAGTTTTGTCAATCTTCTTTTTAAGCCCCCTAATCACAATCTGATTCACTCCAATTTCCATGTCTAGACAATGGGATCCATACATGAGTACAATATTCTTTATGAGGATTAAGGTTTTTTTTTTACATATTTTTTGAACAACATGTGTCTCTCTTGAAATGAAACATCTAACCATCGAGTTGAAAATTACGTTTGCCCACAATAATGTAGAAAAATGTTATTGTTAGCCTTAAAAGTAAAATGAAAACCAACGCCTAGATTCCCATCTACTTTTTTAATTTTCCTATTGCTTAATTTAAATTCAACTTTACTATTTTTGAATCCAATCAGAAATGCTATATTTTTTCAATATTCAATATTCAGTTTCCAAATATCTTCCCAATACGACAATTTATTTTGATCCATTTGTGTTATTTATTTTGGCAATGGTCTACCACGTACCTTAATATTATCAGCAAATAGTTCTGTTTCTGATTTTATATAAGTAAGTTTAAATAGTTTATGAATATCATAAACAATAAAGTTTCCAGTACTAATCCCAGAGGAACATCGCACGTTATCTATTGTTTTTAGAATAATTGTTACCAATTCTTACTTTCACAATCCTATCTACCAAAAATATCTTACAATATTGACTATGTTTTTTTAAATTTTATTTTTTTTTTTTTTTAGATATAAGCCTACTTTTCATTTTCATTAGATAATCAGATGCCGTATCAAATGCTTTGCTAAATTCCAGATATATAATATCCGCAATAAACTTTCGATCAAATATTTATCTATCATATCAATACTTTCCAAAATATTAGATAGTGTTGAATTAGTATTTAAGGATCTACGTTGATTATACTTTACATCTTTTCCTATAAAATTTAATATGTGATTTCCACTCAATATTAAAAAAAAAACTTACTCAAAATATTGTTAGAGAAACTGGTTAGTAAGTACTGTATTATTGCATTTTCTGAAAATCTCTATTAACGTTTGAGAAAACTAATGTGATCATCAAACTTCGAGGTTGTTTATAAAGGATATTGACTAACATCCTCTTTCAATTGTAGGCGAATTGCCACCTTTAAACTTGTGCTGTTATTTAGTTAGAAACATAACTACAAGATAATTTCATCGATTAATTGATTAATTTAATGGCATGGCAACAGCTGTAGGGTTATTTTCTGCCTAAAAATTAGAGAATAACGTTCATATTACGTTATTATTGCATTTTTATGTAGTTTCTTAAGAATCGTTGTTTCACAGTCCCAAGGAATATGAATGAATTTTAAATAAATCTATTTAACCCATACAGGTATTAATACTTCCGGTTAGAGTGGACCTGAGAGTAATGGCAATAAAGGGGTATTTCACACTCGCTAGATATCACAAAGTGGAGCCTCACAATAAGATGCATTTTAGTATTATACCCAAAACATCCCTATTCTGGCAATTTTGGGGTGGCATTATCAAGTTATGCAAATTGCTGGATATGTATCGATCCCTGAAAGTCCTAGAATTTTTTATATTGATAATTATTTTTAAACTCTCTAATAATGTCCCCAAACAATGTATTCTCGTTTTTTTGTGGTTGAAACTTTAGAGATTAATTGATTAATCATTTTTGTTTATTGTCCGGAGTGCTTTCTTGCTAAATATAATACTAATTAGCTATTTTACATCTGCTCGAAGAAACTTGCATAATAATATTTCATTAAAATTAAATAGTTATTTTAGTAAGTCTTAACTGAATCTTTCGAAATTTCAATTCTGCTAGATCATCTTTCAAAAATTAAAGATTTTTACTTGAAGTGGATTTGGGGGAGGGGGTCTTATTTTTTGGAACATGTGATGCTACGTTATGTTTCGATTTTTTTTATTCTCCTAGTCCTGTTAAATTCAAGAGATTTTCCTTATCTCTTTCGGGCAATAAATTTCAACAAATTCATTAAGGTTTAATTTAAGTTCCAAGAACACCGTATTAATTGGAATATACATTACAATCTGAAAATAACGATGTCCCTAAAACGATTGAGGACATCCATAAAAATAGATTTTATATTAATTTGAAATCATTAATATATCTTTAAAAGCTGAATGTTGACGGGGCTGAGTTATTTTTGGCACCGCCTTGAGCCGTTAATTCGTATTTGTAAGGGTTTAGGCTTACACTTTGAATTGTGTGGCACCCAACTATTAGAGGAGAGAAAACATTTTAAATAATTTTGTATTCATTCACTATATTCTGACATCAAACTTTTTCACGTACATTTTGCGTGTTTAAACAACATTCATAATTAATATTCGAATATAATAAATTCCGTTCATTACTCGCGTCTTTAATTTCTTTTTAATCTAATTAATAAAATCTAGTATTATTGGATGTAATAAAGTTATACCAACGAATTCTGGCCCATCTTTGTCTTTTCATATTTACATATTTATGCCGTTTTTATTTTTATTTTATTTTATTTCATTGCATAGATTTTGGTAAAGTCACAATGTTTTGCTTTGCAGGATCAAATGTAGGGTTAGGGTCTCCGTCTCACCCACAAATGCACCTGAAGCGTAATCTGAGAGCCAACCTACGGCTGACACATGAGTAGTAGAGAGAAGGAAAGAAGAGAAGTGGTTTATGTATCAAGGGGCCCTGCCATCTATCATGAATAGCTTTATTTTCTCTATTTGGATGTTCGAAATACATTTTTGTTCTTAGCTTTTTCTTTCTTTCCTGCACATAATCCCGATAAGCAATAAGGTTAATGGGTGATTTTCACATCTGACCCCAAAGAGGATCATATGTCCTTTTTCAATACGCTTTTTCTTTACAGGAAGCGGACCTCAAGTGAGGGCCATGTCCAGCGGATGTACTCTCGTAAGATGATACAGGTTATCAACTGTCGATTGGAGCAGAGTGTCAGTATGTAGTCGAACTGAATTCATCAACTGAAAGGGGCAAAGTTGCTTTTGGCCCCACGCATACACACAAGCACACTCTCAAACATACCTGTTGAGAAATAAAGTAATCTGCCGAGGTAAACCACACACGTAGCAATACGGATGTTTTATAATGAACGCATATATCACAATAGGAAGCTATGTTTGACCCGTTCATTTTCATGCACATTCACATACATATCCTTATTTTAGATTCCCCTAGACACACACACATACAAACACACACACACACACACACACACACACACACACATATATATATATATATATATGTGTGTGTGTGTGTGTGTGTGTGTTTTGTGTGTGTATTTCTGTGAGTATAATATCACCCATAAATAAGTAGATACTTACCAATTTCTTTATCAGAAGATAACTTTCATTTAATCCAAATATACCAGAAATTAATAATTTCTAAATGAGAATTATATAATCAAAACTGATATTATGAGATATAATTCATTACTAATACCAAAAACATTAAAACGCTTAATAAAAAAAGAGTCATTTATGGTTGAATATTAATCGTCTCGGGTTTATCTTATAGCTAGGCTTAGAAAATTGCATTTATTGTACGTTGATAAATATATTTTTAGTTTTTTCTTGCCTACTGTCCTATCAAATACGAATACATTTTAAACAGATATATTTGACCCATACATGGGATCCTAACAGGTACTACCACTCCTGATCAGGGTGACCAGAGAGTAATTACAATGAAGGGACTCATTACACTGCTCACATCTTCAGAACTGGAGCCTCATCAACAGATGCAATTGAGTGCTATACACAAGACCTCGATTTTGTAGGGTGTCTTACCCTTCTGCAGGGGATACAGACAGGTATACTAAGCCCTGCCAACAGGAAAAGAAATATATACATATATATACATACATACATATATATATATATATATATATATATATATGTGTGTGTGTGTGTGTGTGTGTGTGTGTATAGTCTACGAAATACGTCGTCAAATTTACTTATATATATATATATATATATATATATATATATATATATATATATATATAAAGACATCCACAGACACAGCGTTTCGACGTTTCACGTCTCATCAGTGCGGCCAGACACAACAACTAACTCCGACCATAAGCAAACTCCGACCGACCTCACGCTTATCCTATCCGTTAACCTCCAGGCCATCGCCAGCTGCTGTTTAAGGAGTGGTGTGTTAACTGTTTATATCTGTGTATATACTTTACGATCACCAGATAGCTCAAATCTATAAACAGATGATCATTGCGTTGTGCTGGCGGTGAAAGTTTATCAAAGTTGCTCCTAAAGAGTTCTACCGGGCTACGGGAGCATATAATAAGTCATCCACAAACAACGTGTTTCGTTTCACGTCTCATCAGTGCGGCTAGACACAACAACTAACTCCGACCAGAAGTAAACCCCGACCGACCTCACGCCTGTACTTCGTAGACTATCCAATACTCTGTATAAAGAAATACAATTAAGAAATGGAGGAACGGCTACATTATCCCTTTTCCCCTAAAAGGTGACCTCAGAATCACTGAGAACTAAAGATGTATAACCCTTAATACCAAAGCTTGTAAGATTTATAATACCCTTTTTCTTAATCGCCTCCAGCCTGAAGTAGAAAAAACCTTTAGGAAAACCGAAACTGGTTTCGTAAAAATCAGCCCACAACTTCACAGATCCTGATTTTCGTAGAATCGTAGAAAAGGTCTGAGTAAAACATCTCTAATAACAGTAACGTTTGTAGATTTCCCCTTGAAATTTAACTCTATAACACAGAGGGAAAATGGACCAAATACTACTATGTGGTCTACCAAAAGAAACTGTTACCGCTATAATGACGATCTACCATGACACGAAAGCAATGTCCCGTTCACCTGATTGTGACACAGATTCCTTTGATATTGTCGCTGGAGTCCTACAAGTAGATACATTAGCACCATACTTGTTTATAATATGTCTTGACTAACTATTTAGAAAGTCATTAGATTCCATAAAAGAAAAAAAAAGCTTCACCCTAAAAAAGATAAAAAGCCTGTGATACCGTGCAGAATACGCAGATGATCTGTTGCTTCTAGCAGATGCAACTGCATAAGCAAAATTATTGCTGCATTGTCTTGAGAGGGAGGCAATAGGCTTTGACCTCTACGTGAACTCAGATAAAACCGAGTTCATGTGTTTTAAGCAAGATGGAGACATCTCGACGAGATGCTGAGCCTCTAAAATTAGTAAACCAGTTGATATACCTAGGTAGCAATATCTATGCGGAAAGTGATGTCAAGGCACGCATAGGAAAGGCATGGACGGCTATTATATCCACATATGGAAATCTGATCTCACAGGTAAGATAACGCAGTAATTTCTCCAAGTAACCATATCAGTGCTACTGTACAGCAGCACCACTTAGACCCCAAGGAACCTCATCGAGAAAAAAGTTATGTCGGAACTACACAAGTATTTTGTGTGCTGTCTTGAACACGTTTTGAAGCAGCATCCCACAAGGAAACGGCTGAAAAAACACAAGTCCCTTATTACACAAATCATCAAAGTGAGACGAACAAGACATTCTGGACACTGTCCGAGAAGCAAGGACGAACACAAAAGTGACGTTCTCATATGTTCACTTTCGCGTGGACACATCAGTGTAGGCCGACCAAAATAAATCAATCAATCAGCTCTGAGATTACCGTGCACAAGATCATGCTAGGGGTGATGACCGATAGGGACGGTTAGCGAGAAAGAGTCGAGGGAACCGGTGCTCAAAGTGCAACCTGATGATATTTATATAAGATGTGTACATATTTCTGATATGCTACGTATTTATATTTTAGGTTACAGAATTTCAATGCTGTGGTTTAAAAATCTGATTGCATTAATTTATTTGTATAATATTCAATGTGAAACAATAAAATATTTGGTTTAAAATACATATATGTTCTATCACCGATATTGTAAACACTTAATTTATAAATATAGCAAACTCAATAGGAAAGGCATGGATTGCTATAGATAGATTATCCATCATATGGAAATCTGATCTCTCTGATAATATAATGGGAGAACTCTTCCAAGGTATAGCCGTGTTAGTGCTACTGTATGGTTGCACCAGTTGGACTTTAATGAAGCGCTTGGAGAAAAGGCTAGATTGGAACTGCACAAATATACTGCATGCTGTCTTGAAAAAATACTGGAAGAGCTTTACGGCCATTTACCTCCTACCACACAGAGCATACAAGTAATACAAACGATACGTGCTGGACATTGCTGGTGAAGTAAGGGCTCATCATAAGTGACGTTATGCTATGGAAATATATACATGGACACACCATTGTAGACCGACCTGTAAAAAACTTACATTGAAAAGCTCTGTACGGATACTGGTTGTCACGTAGAGGAATTATCAGGTACAATGACCGATAGCGAGGGTGCTGAAAGAGCGTGATGGGAATCGGTGCTGTCATGATGATGATGATGATGATTTGGAACTGCCTATTTAGCCCCACTTTCTGGTGGGAAACCCTTTTGGCAATCAACTAGTTTTAGCGTCTTTGGCATATCTTAATATATTGATAACATTGTAAGGAATTACCAAATATTGATTATTAAAAATTAATTGTATTTATTTCTTACGATAATATTAAAAAATCAAGCCAATAAAAAGATTTAATCCATATCATAATTGCAGACGAAACCACGTACACATTTCCGTGGAGCACGCCAATTAAACTGTTTTACGATATTAAATATGTGTTCATCAGTCCTAATAGATTTCAAATGGTTTCGATTTGGAGCATTTCCGATAAACCCCTAACACTCGGCCTGTAACAATGTAGCGTATGTTTCTCGCGATTATTGTTGTTAGTTTCCCATTATTTGGTCCGTTACACCTAACGTCAATTGCTGTTCCTTTCTCATTCTAACACAAAAAATATTATTGACATTCTGACTAGGTGCTAAAACATCTCAGCGCCAAAACAATAAGCAGCAAAACAGTTCACATCAGATCGGTGATGGCAAACTGTCAGCGTTAATAGGGCGGCGCCAAATAATTCCGTTCCGGTTTCAGTGACCCACACTAAGTTCGGTTAAAACAAATACAAAAAAAGCAGATATATAGCATTTTTTTTATTTGGTTTGAGAGAATTAAAATTTAACCCTTCTATAATCCATAAAATTTACCCCGTTTTTATTCCATTAAAAAAATTCAAAACTTATAAAAATTACAAGTCATACAACTAAAAGAATTGGAGGCGCGTGGTGCAATGATTAGAGTTGAAAGAAACTGACCCATCGACCCGAGTTCAAATCCTCGACGAGGTTGTTTACATTTCCCATATCACTAATACCCTTAGGAAAGGTATGAATCCAACTACTCTCCCTCCAGTTATGAGAGACAGACTAGGCTCTTTAACCTTGCTGAAACAACAAATCTAGGAGAAGGAGAGCTATGAATTTAAACCTGTTAAACGCTGTTTCAAAAATTGAAATTCAGTCATATCCTACTCGTGAGGAAGAGTTGGTATATATATATATATATATATATATATTATATATATATATATATATATAAACTTTCGTATGATTTCTACATTTATTCTCTTTCATCTGGAATAATATTTCCTAAACGTTTCCTTTTCTTTTTTACCAAACGTGCATTAACGAAAACTTCTCTCCACACGCACACACACACACACACACACACACACATATATATATATATAATGGATATTCAGTGTATGTCTACCTGTAACTGTAACTACGTCACTGCTACCGTCACAATACCCTCGGGAATTGCGTAAGTTTATCAATGAATATTCCATTTATAGTCAATATCATTAATATGTAGAATAAAGAACAATCCTGTATGTATAGTCAGAAATCAAGTATGCAAAATTAAAAGTGTATGCTGTTTCTTAAAACATGTTTTAATACACTATATATATATATATATATATATATATATATATATTATATATATATAATTTGTTTATTTTGATATATATTTAAAGTTTTCAAACGTATAGATTTTTACGAGAAAATTATTTACAAACAACAAATAGTCACACTATGTTCTTCTACATTAAATTTTACATACGGTAAAAGGTGTTCTGATTTAATTATCGTATGTTGTAAAATTTTGTTTTAAGTCAAATATTATCTTTCTTCCTGATGATAATCAGAGATGTAAAACCGGAACATATTTATTTTATTTTATCAAGAATAATTAAAATTGAATATCCGTATATGTACACAGATCGATCGAACCAAATATCGACAGCAGATAGAATCCTCACCCTTGTATATATATATATATATATATATATATATATATATATATATATTTATATATATATGTGTGTGTGGTGTGTGTGTGTGTGTGTGTGTGTATGTGCCTATATGTGTGTGTACATACAATATGAAATGCAGAAACTAAAAAAAAACTCAACCTGAGATAAGCAGTGAAATTACCCCATCATTTTGCTACCTGACTGAGGATCGACATTCGTGAAACTCGAGTCGTAGGAAGATTTTAATGAGTTTTAACACTGAATTCATATTATTTTATTTATAGAAGCTCGAGTACTTTTTTAGAAAGCAGTTTTATTAGTATTTAGAATACGTGCTCATACACACGAAACACTACCACACAAACGCCGCACTCACACCCAACGCATACACACACATATATATGAGTGTGTATGTACGTGTATGTACCTATAAAGCCACATTGTGTTGTATATACAAGTAGATATTTTATAGTTTATTTGTATCAAAATCTCGTTTGTTAGTTTATTGTACAAGTACAGCATTTAGAAGAGTGCTTCTGCGAAATTTACTTCTTGGGGTTTCAGATCTGAATATCTCGTTTCACCTTTATATAAATTAAAAGAAAATTATAACTGTCAGCTTGACATGGCTTCAGTTTTCATTGTTAGAAGAGACGCATTGTCCGTACTTAACTTTCATTGGCAAAACATTCAGATTTCCACAAAAGTGTCAACAAAGTTGGTTTTCGATTCTCGTCAGGCGGACATCGACAAGAAATGAGATCAGCTTTCCCTTTAGATAAACATGTACAAACAATGGGACGTTATGTTTGTATGTCTGTATATGCGTGCGCAATCATAAGAGAGCAAAACTGACATATTCGAGGGAATTGTTACACGGTGAGAAACACTTGTAAGTATACATACACAGGTTTACTGTTCTCGTAATTTACAAAAAAACGAGAGTGATTATCGTTACCGAATATGTACGTCATGACGTATGTTAGCGATATAAAAATTCAACCTGAAGATAATGAAATAAAACAAAAATAAATGACTTGAAAATGGAAATTTTCTCCTGCTTTGTTCATGTCACTAATTTGAAGCCTAGTTACTTTGCAAAGACTTCTCTCTCTCTGTCTGTCTGTCTGTCTCTCTTTCTCTCTCTGTCTATATCTGGTTCTTACTGTCATTCCGACTGTCTGTCTGTCTGTCACACACACATACACAGACATGTACAGTTGCTTTATTGTAGTATAAAATGTTGGGGTGTAACCAACTAATTTGTCAATTTTCAACATTGTAGCACATTGATGTATGTTAGGTGTGGCCATAAGACGTGCACAAAGGTACATATGATTTTCTGTCACTAGGTAACAGATGTTGTAAAGATATCGTTTAAAATTTAAGAGTTTGTTTTTAAATTTCACATTTATTTATGACTTGCAGCAATACCCGGTAATACCCGGTAAAGGTGTGGTTATTCACAGTTTCCAGTTTGCGCCTACAAATGCAAGCGAATCTCGGAGCCCATACTGGATTTTCAATAACAATATTTTTAGGTGTGTTTATATCAGATCATATTTCTGTGTGGAACTATCAAAAGCTGTTTAAGTTATAAGTCCGTCTCCCATCCAGCTTTCTTTATTCAGAGTGAATAACCTAGAAGGTTTGTCCAAAAGTATCAAACTTATTCAATAAACATATGTATAAGAATAGCAAACTTACTGTATTAGCGCCCAAGATCAACACAGAACAATTGAGAAAGTCATTGCCGTTATTGAAGAGATTATAACCGAGTGAACATAATAAAATACTGTTCAAGCACCGTTGGTAAAGACCTTCGAATGGCCGGAGAAATTCTATAAAGCAATCAGGTTTTCCTTCTGTAGTAAACATACAAACCCAATGAAATAAAAGATAATACGTTGTATAAACAATCAGAATTGTTGGCCCTAAAGAGGGCATTGTAACGTTAAATATTCTAAAAATATTATTGGATTATAAAGTTTATTGTTTACTACAACTCCGACGACTGCGTAATATATTTTTCATTTAATTCTTTACGTTTTTTACTACTACTACTACTACTACTACTTACTACTACTACTACCACGACCGCAACAACGACGACCACGAATGAGTTATAGTTTTCCTTTTTGATTCATTAATTTTCTCTTTTTTAAAAGTATTTTAAGCTTAAGGTATTTTACGCTTAAATTTTT
The DNA here is from genome assembly GCA_023376005.1 of Doryteuthis pealeii. Lineage (NCBI taxonomy): Eukaryota > Metazoa > Mollusca > Cephalopoda > Myopsida > Loliginidae > Doryteuthis > Doryteuthis pealeii. The sequence continues at coordinate 57,454,763 of CM042140.1, read as the reverse complement.
CGAACTGATAAAAACTCGAACATGTCCTTTTTTAATTAAATTAACGAAGAAAGGAAAGTGCTGTTATTTCACAAAATAATGTTGATGATTTTAATATAAGTTTCCCTTGAATATTGCCCGTATATATTATTTCACTAAAATGTTATTTTTTTAAAATAATCCCATAAAATATTGCCTGTCTATTACCAAAGTAAAGAACATTATTTCTTTACGATAAACTGTTTGACTATTTTATTTTATATCGTAAGAGTATTTTTGAAAAAAAATTAGATTAAACTTACCAGGGGTTACATTATTTATTTATTTTATTGAAATCAAATTAGCTAGTCCTGTTTCTGAATATTAGGTTAAAAGGTGAGTAAATTTTCATCATGATTAGTTTAGGCGCCAAATGGTCATAAAGAGGATGGTCGAAATAACCATTCATGTAGTAGATTATTTTCTACTAGATCAATCTAAAAAATAATCAAATATCCGAGAAATATATATATATATATATATATATATATATATGGTATTTGTGTAAAAGGTGACTTACGGGTGAAACAGGTCACAATGGTTAGTTGATGCAAGATTCACAATGATAAGGCAGCGATATAACAAATATAAAGTGCTCAATACATTGGTAGAGCAAATATATATATATATATATATATATATATATATATATATATATATATATATATATATATATATATATATAATTCATTTTGAAATCTAGATAAGTCTGTGCCAATTGGAAAACAAATTATGAAGCCAGTATCGACGTTTTTTAAAAGAATCTGTTGCCAAATCACATGATTATGCCAGAGATTAAATATACATATCACACGAGACTAAGCTCCATGTAACCTTTCCTTGTTTACCAAACTGAACATTCATCTCAAATATAAGGTCTGAAAACAGGAAAGACATTTAAAAAATGCAACGACGCTAATTCACTTACTATTAAAAAATGAGTATTAGAAATGGTTCACCCAATGAAAAACATTAGAATAAGTGTTTTTATGCCAATAGGACTAGATTTAAGTAATTTAATTCCTGCATTGTTCCATCCAATCTTGGGAAATACACCATCAGTCCCGATACATTTGAAATCACCTTTTATATGTACAATCAGCGAGTCTTCAAAAGAAATAGAAATAGAGAGTTTCAAAAATTAATTAAAAAATACTCAATATATCAATCTTCACAAGAGACAGTTTTATAAGAAAACATTTGAATTTTTGTCCTGCAACTGATATAAAAGCTGTAATCAATTCATGGGACGGATAAGGTTGGATTAGAATTGATATGGAAAAGAGATTAGAATTATTGGCTCCTGAATGACGGTTAAACACCTAGTACTGCCGAAAACCAACCAATAAATTAAAAATGTTTCTCAGAAATTTTCAATGTGTTGGTTTTTAGATACAATTTGAAATTATTAGACACCCTATACACAGACACACACACATATATGTATGCTTGTATGTGTATGTATGTGTGTTGTGTGTGACCGTGTGTATGTGTGTGTCTGTAGTTTACTTTAAAACAAATTGATCACCAACATTTATCTGATAATCAAGAACTTGTGAAACCTGTGATTTAAAAGTTGGGTGATTTATTTTCTCTTTTGCGAGTTGGGCGATTTTATTTTTGTATTTATTTCACAAGAACAGAGTTGATGAATAATGTCTTCTACGATGTAACGTTGCTAATAAGAAAAATATAACCATGTTTGAATATGTATCTGATTGTATATAAAACACTATTCATAGGCATTTAGTGTCAGCTTGATGTTGATACCACTGAGTTATTGCATTCGTTAGTTATGAATACTACGTCCGAGTTATGTATGAAACGGTGATCCGGCGATTGTTTGGCAGTAGAAAAATTACTATATATATATATATATATATATATATATATATATATATATATATATATATATATCATTGAAATTTGGAGACTATTGAAAGCAAATTGCAAACCATATTGCAAATAAGTATTTGAGAATATTTAATCATCACCACGCAAAACAGCATTGCCGTCCATAAACGATGCAAAGTGGGAAAAATCTGCAGTTCAACCTTGTTACACCTCTTTCATAAAGCCCCAGTTTGACACTAGCATATTTATAGTTGTCTCAAAAACTGACAGATGAAAATTTCCCCTGAACGGTCAATAATGTTCGTCTGATATTGAAGAAAAAGTTATATTGCCCAAGTTATTGAAAGTTAACCTGAAAGGTAATGAACACATTCATCATAAAGGAAAATGTATAGTCCTAAAGTGTGATTACGTTGAGGAGTAACGTTGTATTCTTTAAAAAATATTAAGTTACTTGATTTTGACATCATTGCAATTATTGTTTTCTCCTGGAAAACCTATTTTATCGGAGAACTTTATTCTTCAACGAATGCTTGTACGTATACCAATATACACAAACATATGCACACAGACAAATACATACGCACTCAAACACTCACTTCATTCACACATACACATCCGCACACATACACACACAAAAACAATGACGCACACACACTGCTGTAAGAATGAACCTGCTCGGTTTTGCTTGGAATTGTTTCTTGCAGAAATAATTTGTCATAAATGATTACTGCATATATATATATATATATATATATATATATATATATATATATATATATATATATATATATATATATATATATAGTAAAAGTAAGTAAAGTCGTCGGGGTGGCCTAATGTCGGTATCAGCCATGCTGCGAGGGAGTCTATCCCATTTTCACTAGCGCTAGACCAAGGAGATTGTTTAGCGTCTACACCTACCATCAGCTCCTTACTTTACCGCACAGATCCCTGTACTACTCATACGCTGGGTTGGCGAGGGCAGATATCGAACTAGGAACCGACTGATGTAAATATATTGGTTTCTTTTATAAAACCCTAATTATCCCATAGAATTTAAATTACTTTGATATTTATTAACCGGTAATAAATTAGTAAACTACACTACCGTCTATCTTTCACTGTCATTCTCTTTATCTCTATGTCTTTCTGAATGTCTGTCTCTTTCTCTCTATCTTTTGGTGTTTCATTCTTTTTTCTTACAGAACTTTTTTTGTTTTCTTATTTTTAATTTCCCATTCCTTCTAAGTTGTTGGTTCTCTTTTTTCTCTCTATTATTTCTTTTTTCTGTCTATTAAATACGCAAGTGATTTAAAAACCAAGATAGCAGTCGACTGATGATCGTACATAGAGGCACATGCATATAAAAATGTGAAGATTCATATTTAATAACCTTAATAATCCAGTCATTTATTATAGGAACTCTGCTAGTAGATATACCAAACACAAAGTAAATAATCATTGTGCATTTGAGATAAGCTGTAGATACACGTCAACTGGAAGAAAACTAGAGGCCAAGAATGTAAAATTGTAATTAAATTAAATAATTACCGAATGCGTTACAATATAATTTATATAAAAGTAGTAAATGTATTTATAGCATAATAATTTATTGATAAAAACAGCTATAAATTGTTCTGTGGTATGAATTTTGTTCATTTTGAAGATTCTTCGGTTGGCACCTTGAAGATATTTTTTGAAATAATTACATTAGGGTATTCTCCTGGCAGCCGAGAGACAATAGCAGTAATTTCATTATGATAGATAACGTCAAACGATTGTGTGAATGCTTCATTTATTTGTCAGTCGAGTGCTTCATATAAACTAATTGAAACATTATAGCTAGGAAAGGTAAACTGATATATGGCGTTTCGCGCTGAAACTTTTTATATATGATAACTATTGTTATAATCGGTGACGTTGATGGCATTTAAATGGCTAACCTAGCAACGACCGATCGTTCTTTTGACGCGTCTCTGTAACATACACCATATAAAAAAACAAGTTTGATGCAACTAATTAGTGCTAGTAACATCGTTATGGTCGATATATCTAAGTGAATTAACTCTTCAGCGTCATTGCATTCTTCCTAGATCAATGAAAATACGGATTTCCGGTTGTTGATCGGAGAATCAAGGAATTGTTAATGTCATTATTCAAAGCAAGATAAGGGCAAATAACTATTGGGTCAGGTAACTTTTGCTGTTCATTTTCTAGGTTGTTTACTTCCGGAGCTTTGAGAAACATCGGATATCAGTGTAAAACATGTGAAAGTATCTATATTAATTGTTGGGATGAGTTTAATAATCATGTAGACACATTATTTCATGAATAAAATATACACATCCACCATACACTAACTAAATCAGCTGTAGAGGAATAAGATGTATGTCTAAGTATGACACTAAATTACATCTGGTGGTGAGGCTATAGCTCTGGGCAGATCTCCATTGACATTACTCGCTGGTCTATTCTGATCGGGAGTATAAAATTAAACGTCTTCGACATGAAATAACTCAAGAATTAGCATGTCGTTAAATACAACCAACAAAAATGGAACGATTAATTCCTAAAGTATTGATAGATTTATGTTTGAAATATTTCTTTATAAAATCTTGTTCATTTTTCCACAGAAATTATTTAATTCCCTACGATAAAATATAATTAGTAAATCTATTTTCTTTTTTGTCGAATTATATTTACAATGACAATTACCATTAGGTATTTTTTTTAAATGATGAACGCAAAAACTGTGGATTATAGTGAACCCAATTCAGAGTATTCCTGTTTCTAGAGGAGGAGTTGGGTTTAGTCACTCCCATTGAAAACTTTCTTCTAGATTAGCACCGTTCCAACTTTATTCTATTGTTTTAGATTTTCTTAATCCTTTATTAATTGGATTTTAATAAAATTATCGATTTAAAGCAGGAAAACAGTTTGAACTCATTACTTTATTCGACCAAACACCCAATGCTTTGAACTGCGTATACAGTCACCCCTGGTGCGTTTTGGAAGCTAGCACATGAGCAACAAAAAACAAACCAATTACGTCATACGCTTTTCTCTAACGTAACATTAGTTGTAATTTCAGTATATGTAATTCTGTTATATAGTGACATTATCTAAGTATATCAGAGTGACAAAAATAGATTTGTCATTAAAAACGCCAGAAAATTGTAAAAATTTTAATTTTATCGTAACAATTATGCAATTCCTTTAAAACTGTATTTTTTGTGTTTTGACGTTAGATACAAAATTAAGAAAAAATAAATTTAGAATTAAAAAAAAAATATTTCATTTATTTATTTATTTTGTTTTTCATGAATCTGCTCACCGAGTGTTTTTAGCCTTGCTTCGGCTCTGGTTGATAGTTAAATAAACTACAAAATATCTGGGTATTGTTCATCTTTTGATATTTTGTTGTGTTTTCTTCTTAAAGGTCTTTCCCAATTGCATCAATATTTACCATTATTTCGCTAATGTTCTTTGATTTCAAATTAGTCTTTTCTTTTTGGAATGCCTGAACAATGAAAATACTAGTTCGTTATTATCTGTCCTATATGGCGAGTATTGTATAACTTTTATTCCTGCTTTTCTCCTTTCATAGTAATTATTAAAGAAAGTAGTTCATCTATTGATAGGGGTAAACGAGACATTTATTTTGTCTGTTTGAAAAAGAATCACAAATTGGAAATCCATAGCCAATCGGTCTACGTAGTCGACGATGCACACATTTTCCCATTTTCTTTTTGTTTCATTTTTCTCAAAGTAAAAAAAACAAACTTTGTCGATTTACCTGTTTCCAGTGCTCCCCCAATACATAATTAGGGATGCTCGTCATTATCTGGAAGAGTTTACATTTCAGATACTATTCTTACTTTTTTATTTGGTTAATCAATTGCTCATTCTTTGGGAATTTAGCTGAATGAAAATAAGACGACTAAAAAGTCGTCCTTTTGGAAAATCTGGTCTAATCACTTAAATATAAAATGAAAAGTCTATATTCATACAGCTAAATTCACTAAGAAGGAGCATTACGCCGTTTTGTTGAATATATTAGTGAAACAAAGATTAGTGGGATTATCAGTTTAAACATACATTATCGCTTGTTTGTTGATATTGATTGATTAATCAATTGAATTTAACTATATGTCAACCAATCTAGGTTAATTTATGTCAAGAGGTTAGAGAATAGTATTCATTTTACTTTCCTATTTACAGATACTACCAACTAGGATCAGAGTGAACCAGGGAATAACGACAATGAAGAGATGTTCCACACTCGCCAGATATCCCAAACCCCACGATCAGATGCAGCTTAGTGTCATTCCCAGGACGTCATTCTTTTTTTTTATCTCACCCCCTTTGTATGGAATTCTAAGCTCCACCGACGATGCGTAGATATAATATTAAGGAATTACTAGTCAAATATAATTGGTAATCTGACCGTCTTAAGATTTTGTTATAGAATACCGTTTGTATACTTTGCTCTCTTACCACTGAAAACACAAACCATCACAAACGTGACGAGGCTTCGGCCTTGTACTCTACAATGAGTCTGTAGGATGCAGTTACATTATATTTTCATACTAAATGACCAGATAGTCATTAACTTTTGAATTCTTTTGGAGGAATAGAATACAGTTATTTTGTTAGTGTTTCGAAAGGAGTGATCTGGATTAGTACGTTTAAAGTATGGTCCACCTTATTTACATTCCTCTATAGCATTGCGCTGATTTTACTCTGCATTACAATAATCAATATCTTATCAATTATCTATGAGACCAGTTTCCTGCTAGGTGGCTTCGGGGCATGAATATTACTTTTGTGACCTAATTCACCTTGTCTAACTCATTCCGGAATTACTCGTTTGCATTAGATACATACTTATTTAATGAATACAGCAGGTACAGTTGGTTTACTTATTCATTTTTTCGCGAAAAGTAGAACATCGATTAACATGAACTTCTAAAACTGTGAAAATATGAACCTATTCATAGACATGAATACTGAGAAAATTATATGAATAATACATCGTTCAAGTCATTGACGAACTGAGTTAGGTTTCAATCAAAAGGAAAAATTAGCTAAGCAACAGATAATGGAAATTATTTAAAAAAACTATTTTATTAAAAAATGACCACATCGGAAGTACACACACACACACACACACACACACACACACACACACACACACTCGTGTGTACGTGCCAGGTACGTCACAAAAATCTTTTTCAAAAAGGTTGATTGATTTAACAAGCATTTCAACTAGGGTTAGATTATGTCTAGAACTTAGGGAATTATGTTAATCGTACGTTAATATTTAAGTTTTCTGCAGTTGTTTATTAGGGGTTTTCCTTTTGCTTACAGTTCTATCGAATGCGAATTATTTTAAAAAGATCTATTTGACTCAGTGATGGAATCATGACATTACTCAGAGTCAGAGTGGATCTAGCAGTAATGGCGATGAAGGAGTACTCCACACTCCCCAGATCTCTGGAAATAGACCCATACCATCAGATGCAGTTTTGTGCCATAACCAGAAGACCACCTTTTTGGAGTAAGAAGTACAGTCTCTTTGCAGTGGTTATATTTAACATATTCCAAACACCGCTGACAGGGCATTTTTTTTTAACTTTCAAAAATGTATTTGTTTACCTACAACTAGGTGGGATTTAGTTTCTTCAAAATAATTTTGTAGTATATTCTGGAAGTTGTTTTGATAGATAATCTGCATTAGGTGTTATATCGAATTTTTTTACAATTAATACCGTCAAGACCGATGAAAATTCTAGGGGATTTCAACTTTTAGAAAAAAATATCTTCAGATGACAATCCCGCAGAGACGAGTGATTTAGAAACTGATTGTCACGTAGTTCTGTTTTGGTTGATCTATAAGCAGACACAACATATAATCAGTTTTCTCTTTTGAAGATCATTTAGCAAGAACTTATAGATTTCTACATGAATACTTCAGGAATACAGAGGCGGCGATTTCCCCGGGATATCTTTTGCACTTTGTTAATATCTTCATCGTCCCTTGACATGAAAGGTTAATCAAATTTGTGATCGTCTTTGGGAATGTTGTTCTCGATTTGAACTGCTGCTAACACAGGTAGTATAGTAGCCAACACAATGCGATACAACTTTTATTAAAGAAAGTCAAGATTAATTGCACATAACGCCTTATTAGGAATAGCTACTAAAAGCTATTGTTTTTTTTTACTAAGGAATATCATTAGTATTTAAAACCATATAACTGTGTACAAACAAAGGACTATAATTAAATATAATTATTATTGAAACCATATAAATTGTATTAGGTAGGAATACTTTAAACCATACAATTATGTACAAATTATTGTTTTTAATATATTTAACTCATAGATGGGACAGGTAATAGAAATCTAGACCAGAGTGGAACTAGGAGTAATGGCAATGAGGAGGTATTTCACCCCCAGAGTTCCAGAACGGGAACCTCACCACTAGATGTATTTTAACGCCATAACCAGGACACTAAGACCTCATCAACCGTCTTCTCTCACATGTATGATATAAAGGGTTTGCGGGTTGTCCTAAGAGCAATACAGCTGGGCCAATCATAGACGTGCTAGGGCTTAATGTGACCAGCCGATTTATCGGAGGGTCCTCTGCGACTGCTGGTCTAGCTCAAGTAAGGGACAAAATAGAGTGTTGCATGTCATGGACTGATCAGCCATCAGAATTCCATCCTTAAACATTACGAGTCACCACCCACGATCAACAGGAGGGGTTCTTACCCGTCTGCAGAGATGCAGTCAGCGTATTCAATAAACCCAACCGACAAGGCTTAGGGTTATTGGATTAGTTGATATAATATTACTGGGACATGCACAAACAAGTGTATATATATATATATATATATATATATATATATATAATATATATATATATAAACACGCCATTTACAACGAGAAGTACGCCATTATTTGAATAAATGTATATTTTACTATATAAATAAATAATTATATGAATGCATATGATTTCAAAATATACAATTTTAATATCTCTACTGAACTCATCGTAATTTCATAAAGAGATGCCAGCAGTCATTTGGTTGCAGTTTTACAAAATTCACGCATAATATTAATCTCAGCATGGTAACAACGTTTCTATTGATTTTCTCAATTCTTCAATTAAAAAAAAATATCTTTATGATCAATAACATTTCTTGCAAACTGTTTTAACGGCATAGCCCTAGCTGCTATATGGTAATGTAACCCTCTCTTTCCCTCCCTCTCTCTATATATATGTACATATATCTTTATCTCTATCTTTAGAGAGAGAGAGAGAGAGAGAGAGAGAGAGAGAGAGAGAGAGAGAGAGAGAGAGAGAGAGAGAGAGAGAGAGAGAGAGTCACACAAGAATGTGAACAATGGATAGTAAGGTGAAATGGCAGGGTGCATAAAGGGTGGATTCGTGACAGTGCAAACTATAGAGAATAGAGTGTGAACTGAAGATGTGAAGTAATAGAAGATTTTCCTGAAAGTCGGTAAAGGACGAAGCCACCCAGTTTTAAAATAGAGCACGATACATCAAATACATAAATTTTACAAAATCGGGTTAAAGTTAATGATGTAAATAGAAACCAAATATTCAGCTATCTTCAAAATCACAACATTTTCAACTATTCATAAAGTTGGCCACATTCTTTTTTTATCGGTGAGGATGTTCTGTTTTGAAGTTTGATTCTTTTTCAAAGAGTTTAGTTTATATTTGATTTAAGAGTACTTTTCTTAATATTCCTGGTTTTCTAGAAATGTACTTAGATAATAAATATTTTTTGAAACTAAGAATGTGTTTGTAGCCCAGAATGTAATTAATATCAACATAATCTACATTCTTTTATAATACATCTTAACATAGACTAACAGATTTACAATTAAAGCAAGTAATGCACTTTTAACTCCAAATACAAAGTTGTTAGTAATATTATAATTCAGCAAATTCTTTTATCCATCTGTCTGTTATCGTATAACGCGTGGCCATCAGAAAATGAAGATTTGTTTACATTTGTAATTGTTTCAATGACCACAAGAGGCTACAAAATTTAACTGCTGAATATGTAGTACTACAATTTATAGGGTATACTACTAATAATATATGTGCACTCGTCAAACACCACTGATAATACAATATACTAAATGCCGAAGTGGAAAGAACCTTGTATAAAATATGAGACAAGAAAATATAAATTTGAGTGTCGTTTCCTCGGACGAACTCTTTTGATAACATCTGCAAAAGCATAATAATAAAATCTTATAGAAAAATGTAAGCAATTAAGGCTAACAAGTCGCTGAAGTCATGGCCATGTTTGCAGCCCAACTAAACAAATAAAAAAAGGATGAGACCGTGCTGCCCGTGTGTCTGGTCTCAGGTCGTTGGTCAGTGATGGGTCATTGATTCGTCTGACCACTTTGGCTTGAATGCAGTCCAGGATAACTGTCCAGTAATTGAAGTATTGGGGCTGCCCCATATATTTATGGAGGGCAATATTCCATAATAGCTTTGACCCGCGCTTTGTATAAGGTGAAGAGTTTAGCTAGGCTGAAGTACCTTCGATCCCTTTCATAGCAATGTCAATTTCCTTGAGGCAGACCTTGCTATCTCTGTAATGGTTGTGAATCACGTGACTTCATTGTAAATATTGACGCCAGTATTGCTAGAAGCGCGTGTGGAAATATATAAGAATACAATTAATGAATATGACGGATTTTACAAGTACAATATAGTCTACTCGTTTATTCTTGAATTGAAAAGGAACCGGATATGCGAACCTAACCATCGCCCATTTGTTTGCTCGATATGAAATATCTGAATATAATAATACATTTCTTTATTTACTTGATAGGTTTGCAAAAATAGACGAGGTAGATTTATACAATAAAACAATTTGTTGCCTGAGGCAGGCGAGGAATTTGTCACTGTAGCAGATTTACGTATGTTAGGAAAGTGATGAAGAGTTTAATATTCGAGACTATTATTCTGACTGTCATTTTCATCGGATTCTTAATGACTGTAGTTAGCGTAGACTTAAGATTTACACATTTTTATTTCCCGCTTCTGTTACATAGGGAAGCATATATAATTCATTCGCCATTATTGAACATTAATGGGAACGGAATGTGTGAGACAACAGACAGGCTAGAATTAGTCTGACCTCTTGTCAGCTTCACTATTTCTACTTTTATACGTTCTAAAATTATATGAAATGATATTTTCATATGATCAACGTATGAAGTCGTATGTAAATAGAAGTCGTTTTTATTCTAAATTATGAATTTTTAAAAGAAGACATTGCCTACGTTGCACCAATAACACGCTGAATTATAGGCTATTTTAATTATTAGGTCAAATTTTACTTCATGGAATTTTTTTGTTGTGTGAAAAATATCGAGATTGAAATTTTAATTTTTTTTTCTAAAGGAATAATTATATATGTGTGTACTGCTGAGCATCTTATAAAATAAAGTGATTATGTGTAGACATCTAAACGAATCTAATCGAGGGAGAGTTAATTCTCGATACTTTTTAATCAACAATCTCAATATCTTTAGCAGTTTTTGGTGAACAACAGAATAGCACAAGTGCAGCACATTATATACTCCCCAGACGCAGCAACGAGTGAATTTGTCTTGATTATTAAAATGATAATTTCATGTTAAGGTTAAGCTATGTAAGTTTGTAGAGGACATTAAAAAGGATTTGACGCCGTAGCTTTATGCCATATCAAAAGACGGGGTTCAGAGGTGGTATGAAAATGGAAATGACACTGGAATATTTTTCCAATCCCAATAAGATTATAATGAAGGAAATTAAAATTGTATTGATTTTGAATCTTTTTCCTGGTAAATCTAACTCCAGTCTCAACATTTTTTGAACACACACCATATTCCTCTCTGGATTCCTGAAAGGTAGAACAAGCATTGTTATACACTGAGATATTTAAACTGGTTTCTTAATCTTGTTTGTTTTAGTCACAACTTTTTGCTTCTTGTTTTCTTCAGACTTCTTCAGTTGTTAAACTGATTTGTTAACTTTCTTGAAATACAGAAATGAATACTTTATTCAATCTACTGGGATAAATGTAAATAGGAGATACATTAGCACAATTTCTATTTATGGTCTGCCTGGATTATCAGCTAGGAACATCATTAGATCTAATAAAGGACAATGGTTTCACACAAAAGAATGCAAGAAGCAGACAATATCCCAGAGAACTATTACAGATGCAGACTACGCAGCTTATCTTGCACTTCTCGCAAACACATCTTTCCGAGCCGTATATCTGCTGCATAGCTTGGACGATGCAGCGATCATTGGTCACTACGTAAACTACATGAACTCAGATAAAACAGAGGTCATATATTTTAAACAAGATGCAACCATCTTCACATTAAATGCCAAACCTCTGAAATTAGTAGTATTAGGAAGTAATATCTCATCTACAGAAACTTATTTCAATATACGTATAGGAAGAACTTGGACTGCTATTGACATTTTATCTATGATATGGAAATCTGAACACTCTGATAAGATAAAGGGATAATTATTCCAAGATGTAGCCGTAACATTATATAATATTAATAATATAATACTGAATGCCTGCACCACTTGGACTTTAACGAAATGTACTGCACTGGCCACTGCACTCCGAAGACGGCGATACGAAACGCAAACGTATACAGGGAAATCTCTCGTTGGGCGAGAGGCAAATCCTTTCTAGTAGTAGACGGCCTGTCAGTTTTCAACCCCAAAGAGTGTTTTCCTCTTTATGTGGACAGAGGAGATCGGTCAATGGACAATTAAGTTCTTTGCGCTCAATTTCATTATGGGAACGGAATATCTTTTTTCTCTCGCTTCCGTGTTGGCTGGGTGTACTGCTATTTGTTTTGTTTTGTTAATTCATAAACTTCTCGTAGTGACAACGATAAGACTTTTCGTAGTGGCGACAATATAAACAAGAGATTCTTTGTTTTTCACGAATTAATTACATCAGACCGTTTCTTTTCCGAGAGAGAGAGAGAGAGAGAGAGAGAGAGAGAGAGAGAGAGAGAGAGAGAGAGAGAGAGAGAGAGAGAGACAGACAGACAGACAGACAGACAGACAGACAGAGATTAATCTTATTGTATCTTTCGCTACGTTCGGCTTAATTAACCTACTGTCTTCGGGTATATTTAACTTAGTTCATCCGATTGATAAGTCCAAAATCCTAAGCTCGACTTTCTATGTATCAGCGCCTCGGCCCGACCCTCTCAGTCCGACTACCCAAATTCAACTACTCCGTCCAACTCACTCAGCCCAATTAACTCAGACTTCTCAGGCCAGGTGTTTAAATACTCTTTGATTTAGAACTTTATAGAAAAAGAGAACCCTCTCGAATATTCTTCCACATTCTGGAACCCCCGAACACGTGTTCAATATCGGGATCACTCATAAAACATCTGGCGAGTCAGATCAAGGAAACTAATCCATTTTTTGACGCCACTGAGTCTCTTTTTTTGAGAAACTATTTAACCGAGAAAACTTTTGTTTATAAACAAAAACATAGGATCCCTTTTTTGCTTATACCTAGCCAGTAATGGGAATTAATTTAAGTGAAACACTTCTAATCGAGCTTGTACACAATTTGCCAGTCCATACTTCACATCTTGAGTAAGTTTTTTTTTTTAGCAAATATGTCACTCCGACTTGCAGTCCACATATGAGACCTTGTGACATGAATATTATCAAAATTACATTCGCCGTTAAAGGTGAGATTTCACAGTGTGAACGTAAATAGCATTAGGTAGATAATAGTAATCCCGGATATTGAGAAAAAAAATAAGAAACTGAAGATCTCATACCTAACTTTGTGAAGGCAATTAAAGCACCAGTTCTTTAGAGAGAGATTTTTCCGTAATTATAAAACGGCTTTATGAGTTATTGTCGATGAATGCTTCATTAAAAACTACATATGAGATTCGGTTAAATCAAACTTAACGGACCTAAATTCCACCATCGTATTTTACCCCGCCGAAAGAAAAAAAAATCAGGGAATTAACCGAATTTAATGAAATTTTCAGTTTTTATTCATTAATATATCAACACTGAAAATTTCATTAAATTCGATTAATTCTCTGATTTTTGGTTTTATTTTTCTTTAGACAGGGTGACACACGATGGCGGAATTTAGGTCTGTTAAGTTCGATTTAACCTTTTTAAGTTTAAAGAATTAATGAAGTTGCTTGCCATTTTACAAGATATTAAAAGTTTGTTTCCATTGTATATATATAACATGCACATCTTGTAAAAATGGCGACTTTAACGAATTTTCACCGGTTAAAGCATTACTCATCTGTTGTTTACAGATCCGAGTTCTCTAGGTGATCGTAACATACATTTAGCGATATATGTATTTACCAGTTAAAATGTTGTCTGTTACTGTAAGCTACAGGCGGCCGAGAGGGAATATCTCGGACTGCTGAAAAGTAAGTCAGGTTTCGCTCTCTACTAGAAGTAGTTGTTAAGTTTAGCTACACTGATGTGACGTAAACCTCGAAACACATTGTCTGTGGATGAATATATATATATATATATATATATATATATATATATATTTGGTTATCCGCAAAAACACACAAATAAACACACACACTCACACACACACACACACACACACACATACATATATATGTGTGTGTGTGTGTGTGAGAGAGTGTGTGTGTGTGTGTGTGTGTCTGTATGTGTGTTTACCTAAACATTGAAACGAATCAGCAAAGTATATATACGTGTGTCATAAAAGTATCGAGAATGAGATGAATTTACCAAGATAGAAATGAACAACGGAAGGAACATTAATTTTTTTCAGAATACAAGTCAAGCCATAAAAATGTCGCTGTATTTACGAAAATAGAAATGAACAATGAATGTAATGTTAATTTCTTCAGAATACAAGGTGTGTCAAAAATACAAAAAATCTCGATACTTTTTTGACACAACTTGTATATATATATATATATATATATATATATATATATATATATATACATAGTTCGTTTGTTTGTTTGTTTGTTTTTCTGTTAAAACGTTTCAATGTTTGCATAAACGCAAACGCCTTATAAACAAATTTGAAAAATAATTTACAGATTTTCAGTTATTCTAAACCATTTCTTGCAAAGAATATGTCACCCATCTTTCCCCCTCCCTTTCCCTCCCTCTCTCCATCTTATCTTTCAAATATATATATATATATATATATATATATATATATATAAGTATATATATATACATATATATACACAATATATATATATATATATATATATATATATATATATGTAAACCCCCTTTCACAGTATGTTTTTACTTTAAATGAGAATCGTTTTATAACTGGCTTTTTGTCTTCTCTTTGTGTGTGCGTAGTTCATATTCAGCACACGTCTATGTGTATTCCTATTTGAGTATAATGTTATGAACAAACAGACAGCCACAATTATGCATGTTCGACTGGTGTGACGGCCACTTATTTAACAGGTGCGTGACGCAATAAAACACATCCCATTTAGTTGTCAAGGTAGACAGCTCTTATAAAAAAGTCTGTGACAACATGGTATTATCTACTCCCGATTCAATCTTCCCCAACACCTTTCTCTGATTCTTAATCTTTTTCCACATTATTTATTTTTGTTTCTAACTTTGACAAGCTTGATATTTTCGCTTTTTCCCTCCTCTGTCTTCAAACATTTTCTGTCAATTTCTACATTCCTTTTTATTTTTTGTATAAATTAAATCCTGACAGCTCCTCGGCGGCTTTTAATGCACATACATAACGATATATATATATATATATATATATATATAATATATATATATATATATATATATATATATATATATATACCGAACCATGGAATGTATCCAAATTTATACATAGATATTTGTCTTTTATATTAATACTCACATAGTTCCCGTCAAAAGTGATGAGATTATTTATGTATTTATCACCACTTAGGATCAGAGTATCTGTTCCTTCTACTCGGGATCAACGCTTCATTCCAGGCATTTAAGCCTTGTATAAGAGTGTAGAATCTGTTCGTTTTGAAATACCAAGACTATTATAATAACCATAGTATATAAAAATATTCAGACGAAAATGATAATTCTAACAAGTACAATACTTAAAATATCCTCAAAATATTTTTTTAAAATGCTCCCAAAACAGTCGTATAAATATACAGGTTGTATTTGTAAGTCCAATTTAATGTAGTCATATACCTTTACAAATGCTAAAAATCTGAAATTAAACTGATAATCAAATAAGCAATCAACGAGATCCTTCGGAGGGGCATCTCATGTTTTGTGTTGGAATCTAGATTCACTCTAGAGCAGATCTTTCAGTATTCAATGTACGTCGACCATTGCGTGAATAAAATATTGACTGGGGGGATAAGAGCATAAGGGTTCATAGGGGGTGAATTTAATATTTTTATTTATAAATCACTTTATAACAGGAGAGCAAAATTGCTGGATCATGTAGACTAGTTGCCAGATACTTGTACACCTAGTAGAATGCCTGATTTTATTCGATGGCCACAAGTGTCGTTCACATATCACCTGTTAAAAACATATGGGTTATTTATCTGACTCTGACTGAAAAGATACTTATCTTTTAGGTGTCTTTAACGACATATATATTTTAAAACAAAAATTGAAAATAACATTTATACTTAAAAAAAATTATAAAAATATTGAATTTTCCTTTTATAATCAGTTATGAGATTTCTTTAGAAAACTACGACAAAAAAATTAATAAGAACAAACTATAGATTTAAAAAAAAATTATAAAAAAGTAAAATTAAAATACAATCCTCGAACTTTTAACTCTTATTCACGGTTAAAGACTTATAATGAATAAACTTAAACTTAAATTATTAATTACGAAAAATCTCGCTATAACCGGATCTTCACTCCTTAGGTCAGTTTCAGTATAGCCAGGCATTTTCTGGTGAGTGCGTTCTTATATGAGTCAAAGTCCCATTTATAATATATTTTCTGTATTTTGTAAAAAATTAATTTTGAAACCGAAAACAATTAAAAAGTCAATCCCACCAATTCCATCCTTCCAATTAAAAAATAATTAAGGAATTAAAGGTGTTTGCATGTTTGCTGGTTCTTTTATCATGTAAATTGTATTAAACACTGGTAAATTAGTTATGTTATATAATTCAATTTTCAATTAATTTATTTCATCTTGGTTGGAAGCCCTGTCCGAACCGTGACCATGTGTTTTGTGTCCCGTTCTAATGATACTGATGCTTATATCTAATGATTTAAGGATTGTAATTAGCATTTCATTCTTAGATATCGTATTTATGGATGATAAATAAATTACGTTCAGCGTGAATACGGATCTAACAAGCAAAATTATCATTCAGTTGCAATTTTGATTGCACCAATAAAAACTTCGCCATGTTGTATTGATTCACGGTTACATAAAAATATGTGGATTTGAGAAATATATAAATTATAGACCCAATGTCCAAATTGATAGTGAAAGTACTTGCCCAAATTATGCACATATAAACGGATCTGTTTCATTTTTCTTTCCAAATCTGAAGTCACCAATGTTCCTGTTTTAATTACACAAATTTGTTGATTCAATTTTAATCTGGTTTGAACAAGCAAATATAAATATTTATAAGATGCTCGTTTTATTTAAAAGTCATATATATTTAAAATAACAGCTCACACAGTGAGGGGTCTCGTGGTTTTATGTTTTGTTATCTCGCATTCCAGACCATTGTTAGTGGGTTTGATTCTCACGTAATGCCACATGCGTTTGGCCTTATGCTAAACTTAAACTAACATTAGTAATAAGTAATTGCTAAAACAGCAAACGATGGAATTCACGTTAATCATTATTATTAGAAGTAACTTTTTTCTTATAATAAGAAATCTCGCTAGGTTGTGTCTACTATTTATTAATACAATCTTTCAACTAAATCTCATGTCCTTTATATTCATCCATACCTAAAAGTTTTAATCAATAGATGGCTGCTAACAAATTTACAGGATAATTTATAGTTATCAACAATATGTTTTGTAAGAATCTGAAATTGAAATAATCGATTATCTATATTTTATGCTGGGGTGCCTCTATGTAAAATATCAGCCTTAAAATTTTAATGAATGAGAGCTACTATATATGGTTTATAACCGGAAATCGCCCTCATCAGATATCATACTCTGAAATAAAAGCTTTAAATCTAATTCTTATAGAAAACAGCCGAAAGATTACCCACTTTTGAATTGTTTCTTTCAACAGTTATAGTTGTCTCCGTTGTTCTTACTTTATCAAAACCAAATATCCGGATCTTATTAAACATTTCCAGTTTCTTCAAATTTATGAACCAAGCTGATGCGGATGCCTCATAAAAAGACTTATATATCTTTGCACTCTCAGATGTTTGTACAACTAAACATTTCTGGATATAGAGATTCTTTACATCAATTAATATTTGTATATCATAATATTCTATATAAAAGATGTCTTTCAAATATCATTTGTAAAAAGAAAATCAATAATTATATATTTTTTCTGTCTGGGGGGTTTGCACCTGGACCAGATATAAATTCCCCATCCTCTATAATGATACCATTTCTGTAACATGGGGAAAATTGCACAATGTAACAAAATTCTTGCCTGAGCAAAAGTGTAA
>CM042140.1:57301149-57433649 GCA_023376005.1 Doryteuthis pealeii | reverse complement strand
GTGGTTGCTAAACACTGTCGTCAAGCCCTGGATAACAAGGGTAGCCAATGGTAGGCCATATGTATGGCAGCAGGATTCGGCCCCCTGCCACACCTCTGGTAAAAGTTAAAAATGGTTGTCGGTGAATTTTTACGACTACACCAGTCCCAACGTCTGGCCTCCGAAATCCCCAGATCTTAACCCCATGGATTATTATGGATGTGATACCAATCGCCGTGCCAGTACTACAAAATCTCAGAATAAAGGTAGTCTTTGAGACCATTCCCAGGGAAACTGTAACATCAGCTTGCTCAAGGCTCCGGAGCCGGATTGAGGCAGTGATCGACACTAATTGCGGTTATTTTGAGTGAAACTTGTTGCCAGTAGTGTAATTTCCGTGTCTGTTGAATTTCTTTACAATCCATTAAATTTTGTAGTTAGCAAGTACGTTTTCTTTTTTCTTTATGAGACTGTCAAATTTATCCCGAACACCCTGTATATATGCCCACAATACTTTCACCGTTTAGCGTTTGTTATTTACAGAGTTTTCTGGTGATTGTGAACATACATCTCCGTATAAGTATGTATCAATTAATTTTTTGCTTCTTACTGGCAGTTGCCGACGGCCGAAAGGGTAAAGAGCTTGACAGACGAAAATTCAGTCGGGTTTCGCTCCCGACTAGAAGTAGTTGTTAAAGTTGAGCCGCACTGATGAGACGTAAACGTCGAAGCACTGTCTGTGGATGAGTAATATATATATATATATATATATATATATATATATATATATATATATAAATCGCATAGGCGAGAAAATGCCAGTAACCAAGACCTGTTGACTCCATGTCCAGATTCACACCAAATGGATTCCCTCGTGTGGATAAGCTGCTGCTTTCCTCTGTGTCCAAGAGGAATCCCTTCCCCACATACCTCAGTGTTGTTCCACTCAACAGTACTGAGATAGCCTACGGGCCACTGTCCACAAACTGGCTCTGACAATTTTTGGCAAGAGAGTGCGTAGGTCCAATAACCGGTTCAAAGCCAATGCATCTGTATTGACACCGATCCTAGAGGAATAAAGTATCGCCCTTACCAACTATAAAAGTATGCCAAGTGAAAAGAACCTACATGGACTCAGGGCGTCAAAAAAGGCTCCAGCAACCCTCACGTCGCTGTGCTAGCAGCTACTGACTACTGCTGAATCCGGTAACATCAATGGCATGTACGAAGGCATCAAAAAGGCGCTTGGACTTTCAGAACACTCAATCGATCCATTGAAATCGGTCTTGGGAGAAATCATCACTGAGCAAACTGACCACTGGATAGAACATTACTCCGAGCTCTATGCCAACGAGTTCAAAAGTGTGGGAAGCCTACACTCCTCGACAAACTACACAAGCTCATGTGTCAGTGCTGGGGCTGTTCCACAAGACATGAGCCATCATCATAAAACTGTATACACTAACAAGGGAGATAGGAGCGATTGTGACAACTACCGTGTTATCTCTCTACTCAGCATTACCGGTAAAATCTTTCCCAGAGTTGTACTGAATAGACTCCAGATTCTCGCCGAGATGACCTGTCCGGAATCACAGGCAGGGTTCAGAGCAGGAAGGTTTTTAAATAGCATGATCTTCTCTGAGAAAGCTACAGGAGAAATTGAGAGAGTAGAGAAGACCCTTCCACATAATGTTCATCGACCTCACAAAAGCTATCCATCCTGTGAACATGAGTGGCCTCTTCCTTTTGGTTGAACGGATAAACTGCCCACCAAACTCCTCCGCATCCGTCAGCCCTTTCACATCAACTTGCAAAGCACTGTCCAATTTGGTGATTCCGCCTCAGACCCATTCCGCATTTGTCTTCTCTGCCAAAATTTTGGTACAGCAACTGAGAGAGTCTACTTTCGCTCATGTGCAGATGGTTACCTATTCAACCTTAGCCGTCTAAAAGCCAAAACAAAGGTCAGGCCATTTTTCATCCAGGAAATGTTGTTTGCTAATGACGCAGGAATATCTGCAAATACTCATGGATCAGTTCCTCCAAGCCTGTCATCAGTCTAAACAAAACTAAGACGATGGGACAGGAAACTGAAAATCTCCCTCCATTGCAATCAATAACTATACCCCGGGATCTATAAACACCATCACCTACCTCGGGTCAACCATCACCGACAACCTGTCAATTGATACTGAATTCAGTGACCGCATCGAAAAAAGCTGCCTCAACTGTAGGGAATCTCACAGAAAGAGTTTAGAACAGCAGAAGGCTTACTGTCCGTACAAATGTGCAATACTATAGGGATTGAGTCATCAGTACTCTCTTGTATGGCAGTGAATCCTGAACCTTGTTATCCCAAGAGCAGCGGCTAAATAACATATATTCGCTGTCTAAGACATATACTGGGCATCAACTGGAAGGAAACGATCACTGACACAACAACACAATTTGGAAAACTCTACTGAGACAACGTCATCCCCGCCGTCTGTATGATGGGCGAATTCCCAAGGACATCCTCTACGTAGAACTTTCATCTGGCAAGAGACAGGTTGGTCGCCCCAGCTGCGATTAAAGTATGTCTGTATGATCTCAAGTATTTATCATCAGCACTACCAGCTAGGAAAATTTGGCTCAGAACCCCTGAAGACACCTCGGCAAAACACCATGATTCAAAGAGGACAAAGAGAAAGCAACAACAATAGGGCACCAGTACACCATCAACATCTTTAGGACCAGCATGTGACATCTCTGGTCGAAAATATCTTTCACACATTGCCCCTGCGCAAGAACGTAACTCCAGAGCACGGGAAATCTATGATGATCCGAGACTGCGATGCCGATTCTGACGATATATATATATATATATAAAATATATATATATATATATATATATATGATTTTGACATTTATTTTTAGTTTTATTCAGCTTTTTAGGTGTCAACTGTGGTTTTGAAATGGAAATTTGTTTTGACGATTTTTTACACGATTTTTGTCAAAATATTTTCCATAAAATCACATATGAAGGATTTTTCTTAATGCCTCATTTGTTGTACTAATTTACTATTTAATTCATTATACAAAATACATCTTCTAATTTACATTCATGGGACATTCACGACTTTTAACAGTTTGATTTTATTTAAATGATATTTCTAGCTTTTTATCTTTCAAAAGACATATATATATATATATTCTTTTTATCTTTGTTTTACATCTATGGATAATTTTATATTAGCCAGATTTACGTGATAATGCATAAAGTCGAAATATTCATTATGGTAAATTTGTGATATGGATGTTTTAAAAGGGGAGTACACGCTCAAACATGTAATGATGAAAATGTAAATATTTTGGATTAACGGAATCGGATTCAATTAACAATGATTAAATGAAGTAGAGATGTAAAAAGAAAAGAAAATCTGTGAAGTACATAGGTAATTTAAAAGAAGGTACCTTATAAATACATCTTCGTTACATCAGTCCATTGCAGGACTCAGACATTCTGTAACGTATGGGAGGTAATGGTTATCATCCTCTTTCACTGTCCCATGAAATGTGTTTGCATTCACAGTTGTCCTTCTCTCTGTTTGAATCGCTGAAATCAGACATTGTCACTAATATTCATTGACCAAAATTCTCAAACAATTTTATAGTAAGAATGTTTTAAAGTCCACCTTCTTCAAAAGTCTTTCGTAGTAGATAACATTTTTGGATTTTGAGCCAAAACCTTTATGTAATTCACGTGGATAACACATTGCGAATTTTGATCCAAAATATTTACGTAATGAACGTGGATATATTTGTTTCCAATCCCACTGTCCATGCTTAGAGAAAAACTTGCATCTGTTCCAAATTATGAGATGTCACTTGTCTCTTGTCTCTGTAACTGAACTAGAATATATGACTGACATAGGGAGTGAACTCACAAATAATAGCTAACTCGCTAGACATTTACCAACGCTTGTATTTACTAAGTCAATTCTTCGTAGTTCTCTTCTGTCGGGGGAAACTTGGATTCTTAGAATTAGTATAATTTAGTATGTCTCTTCAACTGAAAGAAATTGTTTGTTGCCCTTTCTTTCTTAATTATATGCTTATGTATAGTATCCCCTTCCATGCTGGGCTGAGTGTGTTGGTTATTAGAGCCTAACATACACGTCGATTCTTTCAGTCACGGCGTTTTTTCCAATGGTGTTCTCTCATACAATTGCTTTATTACATACACAGATATATATATATATATATAATATATATATATGGTTGTGCTATGACTCTCTCTCTCTCTCTCTCTCTCTCTCTCTCTCTATCTATCTATCTCTCTCTCTCTCTCTTCATCTATCCCTATCGGTCATCGCAAGTGGCAGGTCTTCTGCACGACATCCAGTATCTTTATAGAGCTGATTGATGTAGGTTTTTGCTGGTTGGCCTACACTGGTATGTACATGTGAATATGGTCACAGATGGACCTCGCTCATTAGTCTTGCTCTCCAGCAATGCCCAGCAGGTCTTGTTCGTCTTACTCGGATGATTTGTGTGATAGGGGATAAGTAGTCGTATAGCTGGTATATATATATATATATATATATATATATATATATATATATATATATATGTTCTCATATATATATATATATATATATATATATATATATATATATATATATGTTCTCATTAAAAATAAAAACAATCTTGGATGTTTGTTTTCTTTATGAAAAGAAAAGTGTTCATTTCTACTTCCTCTATTGTTACTTCTTAATAATCTTTTCAGTTCAATATTTTACTGATTGTTCTGTACTCATAAGTTACTAAATACACATATAAACATGCATACACTTACCTAGCAACTATCATAGCTAAATGTTGAACTTACCCAACCCCTTTTTTAAAACGATCTGAAATTATCGTATTCGCTACATTTCACGTTAGATTTTCTTTTCTGTTCCCCACCTACGATAATCATTGGTCTCTTGTGCCAGAGACTGCCAAGTGAGACACGAATATATGAACAGTTTCTCAATAGGCATAGAAGAGGATATGAAACACCTGAGCCAGCCACATTCGGCATTGTGACATTAAAACACTTAGCCGTTTTCAAGGTCCACATATTTGATTACTGCAAACAGACAAGTAGAAGCCCTCATAATTTCTAAACATTCTCCTTTCCTTGCTCACTTATCAACCACTACTTTAGTGGTGAGGCAGCTGCAATGAACGATGGAGAAAATAAGCGGATTGGAAGGAGAGATTCGTAGAATAGGGCAATTAGAGAAGGTGAACATTCTAAAGATCTGGAGAATAAGGCGACAGGTATGATTATGGTTGTTCTATGTGGCTCATCAAAAATAGCCTCTGTTTGTTAGCATCATATTCATGATGGACTAGGTTTTGATTCATCTTATTTAGAAATAACGCGTTTCCCTAGAGGGAGTGGCCTTTTACACCAGATTCCTAAAGATGTGTCTCCGATGACTTTAGCAATTATCTTACAAACCGAGAAAGAATTTTGAAGAAATTAGAGAGCTCCTGAAACTTTTAGGTTCCAATTGTATCATTGGTCCATGATGATATTATGCTTCTCTTTAGAAAGGAGTGAAGGATTCTAATTAGCATTTTATGGAGGTATCTCTAATATCGGATAATTGTGAAAAGATATTCAGCTCAAACCAAGACACAACATTTTTTCAAATTGGACTGAAAATTGATTTATTTTCTCCCTCCCTCTCTCCCATTCTCTCTCACACATACACATGCACATATACAAACACAGACACACACACAGATAAACACACACACACACACACACACACACACACACACACACACACACATATATATATATATATATATATATATATATAGTGTGTGTGTGTATGTCTAAAATATATACAAACTTTGACCAGTGACCTTTAAAAACGGTCCTATAACACCAACAATGATAATCCACGCCATATTTTAACCCTTGGTAATTTTACGTGGGGGTCTACCGAAACATGTGGCTTTTAGGCATAATAATTGTTCCATTTATCTTTATTGGACAAGACCTGCAATAACAAAAGAGTTGTGAGCAGCAATTGAAACAGAATGCATTCAAGTGCAAATTGAAACGATTTTCTGAAGTTTATAATTTGATCTGTTTGCATTATCTCCAGAATCTTAACCAGAATGGTCCTCAATTTGCACACCTCCGATAACTCAGTGAAGTTTGCAATTCCAACCCTTTATGTTATCAGCAGTGTGTGGACCATAACGATCATTAATTCGAATATCTGCGTTACCTCACAATATCAAATATTTGTCCACTTTAACATTTTATCAACATTTTAACTTTCATTATAAAGCTTAAATATATCTTTTACATTCTGCTTGATGTACTGCCTATAAAGGTAATCAGTAACTTATATATACTAGCAAATATATGCACCCTCCGGGTGCAAGTATTTAAGTTTTAATGTAATAAAATATTGTATTAAATTAGAAAGGCTAATGAAACTAAATAAAAATGCATAGAAAAATGCATAGAACAACTGAAACTTACTCTTCCATCACTCTCGTCTTTCATTGTTATTTTTTCTAATTTAAGTATTTACTTAAAAGAGTAAGTAAAGAATAAAATGACAGTTATTTTATCTTGTTAATGGATTTCATTTAAGATTCATTTAAGAGATTTTTGCTTATATTCATTAAAATAAAACCAAACAGTTAGAAATCAATAATACTTAGCACATATTTATTAAAATCACATTTTTAATATCAATATGCAAATTAGCCTTTCCAAACAAACTGTAAACCGCTATTTTGTTGTAAATATAAATATAATTGCATGTTGTTTGTATGTAGATATGGTCAACAGTATTAATAATGTAAAACAATTTTATTAATAATTGAGATTTAGATAAAAAATAAAATCATTGAGAATGCGATGTCAATAACTAAGGGAATTGTAACTTGAGTAGAAATATAGTTTCGGTTACAGACAGAAAAACAGACAATCTCCATTATAATAAGATATATATATATATATATATTATATATAATATATATATATATATATATTATCATCTATGAATAAATACACCTCTGGTCGAAGTCTTCCTGGTGCAGAGGCAAACATATTGGAGTTGTGACCATTGCTATTCGCAATTCCAATTCCAGTCATGCTATTATGTTCACTTTCAGACTAATACAATTGAGGAAAGATATAAGCCTCTCATCCACTCCATCTATGACTTAAATAGTACCAACACTGTTCTTATTTTATAAAGAAAATATCCAATTCAATTTTTTTTCTTTTCAAATTTAAAAATCTAATTTTGAAACGATTAGTTATGCATTGATCACCATGGCTCTCCGGTGATTAACGTTTCTTGTTAGAAAACATATTTCCTTTTCTTGAGAAATGACAACTGTTTCCACGGAGAGTAAAATATTTTCTCATTAAAACTTTTCCTTTTTTCGATAGCGCTACGACGAATTGCTTGACAGCCAATAGGAAAGAAATAAACTTTCGAAGTAAGACGAACAAGACAAGCTGGGCAGAGCAGGAGATGCAGAGATCAATTCATAGGTGAGGTTCTCCAGTGCACTCTTGCACATCAAGTATACAAATGTTGGTCGACCAGGAGAGAATTACATTCCGCAGTTCTGGGAGGACACTGGATGTCGTCTGGAGGATTTACCAAGAGTTATGGTCTCTATGGACGGTGGTGTGTGTGTGTGTGTGATATAAATAAATATATATATATATATATATATATATATATATTATATATATAGAGAGAGAGAGAGAGAGAGATTCAAGGGAATCCATGCTATCAGCATTACATAATGATGAAGATGTATATTAAATGGTATTACTAAACGGTGTTGTTATCAAGTTTATCAAGTTCTTGCCTTACAAATGAGCATTATCAGTGATTTTGTATATATATATATATATATATATATATATATATATATATGTGTGTGTGTGTGTGTGTGTGTGTGCGTGCGTGTGTGTGTTTGTATATATATATATATATATATATATATATATATATATGTGTGTGTGTGTGTGTGTGTGTGTGCTTGTAAACTTTTAATAAAAACACGAAGAATACCTATGTTTTAATAGATGCATTGTACAACATGATCCGTTGAAGTCTTTAAAGAAAGAAAACATTGTAAACAAATACGTAACGTTAATTCAGTTTACAGAACGATTTCAAATTGACGTTAGCGTCGAACCGGCAACAATTGTAACTAACGAGTGATAATGAATAACAAACTCGGCAAATTAGTAAAAATTCCGAAATTTTCTTCGATTCCCATTAAGAACAATAGGTTGAAATGTATACAATATATTAATCTAATTTTTTCCATTTGATTATCATTCTAGTTTCGTATTTTAAAACATGCTCACTTGCTAGACATGAACTGCCATGTTAGAGTGACTGTAAACCAATGCATATATACTTTCAAGTGAATGTATGAATGTAAATATTGTCCACAGATACTAGGTTTGTTCAATATAGTATGGAAACTGAAGCTTGGGTGATCATTCATTGCATTTCATTTATATACCATTTCATTCAATTCTTGAGTAAATCTAAACACCTATTGAGGATGTTACAATTTTATTTTTGTGTGTATGTATAATGATGGTTTGTCCTATTTTAGATTTTTATGTGTTTTTTTCATATACCTGAAGTGCGCCTTAACAATTTGGAACAATTTTCACGGTAAGCACATACAATTGTATTTTTAACATATGTGTATTTTATTCTGCATAAAAATCCACCCTTTGCATGAAGACAAATTTCAAGATAAACACTGTCAGAATCAATTTATTAACGAAATCAAAGCAATATGAAGACATTTCCCCGTTCATTAGAAACAAATGTAGAGATTATTTCGCAAATTCCATAAACTTTATGGAGTACGAGAATCCAGCCTTATTTAAAGTCCTGTTATGTTTCTTTTCGGGTGGAGACACATGCCTATCTTCCTTCATATTTACATTTCATTGTGTAAATTGATATTAATCGTTACCTTCTTGTTCTGAAACTTGCCAAACACATAAATTCTTGCTTAAATCATGAGAAAACATATCAGATAAACATAATATTTTCTCAATAAAAACAAACGAATAAAAAATCCTATGTTTAAGCGTGTCATTTTTTCGGCTTATTTATTTTGTTGAGTTTTCACTGTCAGCAGTTGGGGGGATTTATTCGACATGTGCAAATTTGCTTTTTATATTAATGGAAAGTGGATCTATTGAAGCTGATTCAGTTTTATCTCACATAAAGAATCGACAGGAAAGGAGAAAGGGATGAGTGAACTCTACATATTAAAAGTAGGTTGATAATCCGTACTGAAATTTAAGTCTTTGTATTTAAAGAAGCTTCACTATGAATATTTCGGGCAACGGATCGAAGATCTTGGAAGAGTCAAATTAATAGGCATGGATTCCGACATCTGCCTCGGGATTTGACTCTTATTTCCAGGAAAATGGTGATTACGTTCGAGAGAAATGCAGCTACTTGTAGATAAAATAACAACAGAAAGGGAATGATTCAGAGATCCGATAGCCGAGGAATATATAAACAAAATTAAAACAGATAAATAGAAACAAAAAGGAATATTCATATTGCATTGAGATAATTAAAAATAAAAAATCACAAAGATAAATTAATGTTGATAAACGCGAAAGAAGAACGAAATGTTAAAGAAAGAAAGTCGAAGTAATGTTTGAAAAGAAAGATACCACATAAAAAATCAATCAAACATGACAAAAAGTGAAGAGATGAAAAATAACGAAAGGAATGAGAATGAAAACGAAATATATGTATATAACTATATCATGATTTGCTTTTTTGTGTGTGTCACCGTAACATAGCAAAACTTCACACTGTAACTTTATATTGTAAATCTTATAAATAGACAGTGATTTGCCATCGCGTTTAATCATCGTCTTTGTTGGCTTTTATGTAAGTAAGAATTGAAATGATAATGAAATTGTGAGAGAAAATATATAACAATACAATTGAACGGAAAAGCAAGTAAATTAGTATCGTAACGATAAAATGATAAATGAAATGAATAAATAATGAATTTAAAAACAAATATATGAAAATAATTGAGATATGTGTAAACATAGTTTAAAGGAATAATAATAATAATAATAATAATAATAATAATAATAATAATAATAATAATAATACAGTAATCTCGACAAGGGAATAAACATTTGGGCTATATCCCTTGTAAGATACTACGGACCATTCTTAAAATGGACAAGAGAAGAACTGTGATAGAATAAGCAAGGAAAATGAACAAGGAAATTCATGATGCTCGAGGCATTACACCCGAGAGATGATATAGACATACTCAAGAAAATGAAAAAGGAAGAGGTTTTGCCAACATTGAGGATTGCGTATATGCGACAATTTGGGGATTCAATACACTAAAAAGGATAAATAAAACAACAATGGCATCATATGGACAAACCGAAATACAACCAAAACTAGAAAACAGAAATGGGAATCTATATAGATACTTCAAGCAATAAACTGGGGAGATTACACATCGGAACACCTGGATAAGGCTAAGAAAGAAAAATTTCAAGACGTAAACAGAATCACTCAATTGCAGCACAAAATAACGCCATAACAACAAACTATATTAAAGCGAAAGTAAATCAGACAGAATAGTAAGTGTAGGATGTTTGGAGACAGAAATAGTTGATCTTATAATAAGCGATTGCCACAAACTGGCTCAAGAGAGTACAAGATATGTCGCAATTGGGTGGAGAAGGTAATTCCTTGGGAAGTCTGCAGGAAATTAAATTTCAGCCATGCTTCTAAATGGTATATGCACAAAGTGGAATTTGTCATAGCGAACGAGATGCATAGAATTTAATGGGATTTTGAAATATAGACAAATGACCTAATCCTGACTAGAAGACTAGGCCTTGTGTTAATTAACAAGAAAAATAACTTGTCATCTAGTGGATTTTGCCGTTCCAGTGGACCACAGACGGGAAAATGAAGAAAACGAAATGATGTACAAATATTTGACCGTAGGCAGAGAACTGAAAAAATTGTGGAACATAAAAGCGAAGATGACACTGACTGTAGTATGTGCCCTATATATTTGTGTGTCTTTGTGAGGTGCTTGTGTGTGTGTGTGTGAGAGAGAGAGAGAGAGAGAGAAGAGAGTGTGTGTGTGGTGAGAGAGAGAGAGAGAGAGAGAGAGAGAGAGAGAGAGAGAGAGAGAGAGAGAGAGAGAGAGAGAGAGAGAGAGAGATAGCGTGTTTTTTACTTGAACATGCAGCAGGTAGATTGAGCAAATATAAAAAGATAAGCCTTATTATTCATATAACGCACAAATATATCTTTACATGAAAAATAAATTCAGTTGTTCCTTCTTAAATCATAAAATATATTAGCCAATCTAACATGCATTCAGTATGCACAAAATTGGAATGAAGGCTTATATAAGGATTATCGCAATTCGATAGTTCTTAGAAATGTGAAGATCTACAGATTTACACATTAATCCATTCAGAGAAATCCTACTTTCGACATTGGATTTAAAACACTCCATAAATTAAGAACCTCCCATCATATTCAACAAAGTACAATAAAATAGACATTCAGCAATACAACAAATAAAAACAAAGATTATATTGTAAAATAGCTGACATTTCTCCTTAAAACCTGTATTAGAGATTATAAGTAAATATCTGTATTTTCATGAAATTAAAAGAAACAAAAATGAAATTCCAAAGTTCTTGACTTTATTTCTTAAAACTTTCATCTTGTATAAATAAATTCGTCAAATAATTTAAACAAAATGTCCTTGAACCATTATTTTCGAAGAACGTATGCACAAAATTAAAAAAAAACAAACAACAAAAAACAACGAAAATAGAATAACATAAACCCCTTAGACCCTGAGATCTGTGAATTTCTTTGACATTATTCTGAAAATCTTCTTGCCTAGGGGAAAGTATATGCGGCGTAATGGTTATTTGCGCCACAAATAAAATCGTCAATCCAGGACCAAATTTCGGCTGATGCTGTTTGAGTTCCCTTCGAACTAATACCTTTAGCAAAAGCTTGGGACCATTCATACTCAAAATTCATAGGAGAATAGTTCAGAAGAATGAGCTCTCTGGTTATAGTTGGAGGAAAATAGATTAGAAGAAAGACAAACCTTATAAAATTACAAATAAATCAATGGGGAACACATCACTATCTCTCCCAATGATTATAATAGAAATTCATAGTTTTAATTCTCTTCCAATGATCATAATGGAAATTCATAGTTTTAATTCTCTCCTATAATGGAAATTCATAGTTTTAATTCTCTCCTATAATGGAAATTCATAGTTTTAATTCTCTCCTATAATGGAAACTCATAGTTTTAATTCTCTCCTATAATGGAAATTCATAGTTTTAATTCTCTCCCATAATAGAAATTCATAGTTTTAAGAACCATAGTCACCGGAATTCTGAAAGGAAGTTTTTTTTATTCCCTAAACAATTGATATTGTATCTCGAATAAACGAACATTTGAATATGAAGCAAAAGTTAAAGCAACTGACGTGTAGTAATTATCATTTATTGGTTTTGGCATAGAGCAGCTATTCTCATGTTCATTTGGCCACGTTTATAATCCTTTCATTTTCGGTTTATAAAGTAGAATTGCATTGACAGGATTCATGATTTTGGAGTCGGATATTTTTCCTTCTATCATTGGTTGCATTTTGGCAAATTTTCTTTTTCTGGTAGAAATGAATATTATGAGGACTTTTGTTCCAATATACCCTCATCCATGCATCCATAATAAATTCTCAGATAAATAAAAGTAAAATTGTTAGCAACAACTCAATTGGCGTTAGAGATGATTAGAGTTCCTCAACGATCTCCTAAATGAATGTCAGGATATTCATTAATAATGTTGATTTGGATAATAAAAATAATTTATTAAGACAGTGAGAATTTTAATAGGTTTATGACTTGAGTTTTGTTGGTAAAATATCCTTTATATCGAAATAATTTCCTCCAATTTGAATTTATGTGACGAAAAAGTTGAAAAGCAAACCAGCTTAGGTACGTACGAATGATCCTTATATAGACTGAGTCTCCCCCTCTCTCTTCTCTCTCTCTCTTCTCTCTCTCTCTCTTTCACACACACACATACACACACACACACACGAATGTTGTAATGAAGTAAGACCAAAAAGTCCGAACTTGCTTGATGCTAAGTGTCCTCGATGCTAAATTTGTTCCCTCGCGGCTACCATTTGCGGCTCCATCAGAACAAGCTCTTCTAAGACCATCAGTCATTTGCGTACGTGAGGAAGTAGCTCAATAAAAAGCAAGTCACTTGAAAATAAGGCAGTACGAATTTGTAAGCAAGACGATTGGACGGCGTATTTGTAAGAGAAGCAACTTGGACGGCGGATTTGTTCGTGAAATTAACTGCTACCAGGAACAAGCTATTTCAGAAAATTGAAGTTTTTCTACTTAGGAGACTTGTACATTATGAACAGAATGTTTGACAATTTATTTATCTCATAAAACCATAACGACAATTACGGCCAAGAATAACAATAACGAAACACCTACAGATAACCCGGTTTTGCCAAGTGATCCCACCGTCACTAGGTGTCGTGATTGCCAAAATTATCAAATAAATCCTGTCCCCCTTAGGAGAAGTACGCGTCGGAAGCGACCTGCTCACGGCTGTACCACGAGATCAGAGAGGGGTGTAGTGAATTGAAGCAAAGGGTCCGAAATAACCATGCTATGCGTCCTCAATGCTTGATTTGTTCCGTCTGGGTCACCATTTGCAGCTCCGTTGCCATGCATTGGTAAAACAAACCCTTTTAAGATAATCAGTCATTTGCATACGTGAGCAAGTATCTCAATAAAAAGCAAGCCATTTGAACGAAAGGCAGTGCGGATTTGTAAGTGAGACAATCTAGACTGCGGATCTGTTCGTAAAATTAACTGCTTCCAGGATCACACACACACACACACACACACACACATATATATATATATATATATATATATATATATATATATATATATATATATAAGAGAGAGAGAGAGAGAGAGAGAGAGATATATGTGTGTGTGTGTGGGGATATATTCATGAGTTAATCAGTAAATCTGAAATTATCAGTTTTATATTAATAAGTAATTAAGGGCTTGAAATATAAGTATCTTTTG
Source organism: Doryteuthis pealeii (assembly GCA_023376005.1). Classification (NCBI taxonomy): domain Eukaryota; kingdom Metazoa; phylum Mollusca; class Cephalopoda; order Myopsida; family Loliginidae; genus Doryteuthis; species Doryteuthis pealeii. The sequence continues at coordinate 57,419,445 of CM042140.1, read as the reverse complement.
TGTAAAATAAACGTTTTTTTCTCATTCATCTAAGAATTTGACTCTCTATTTATCTCTTTTATGCTTATGAATAAAATCTGGAAATCAGATGGACATGTTTTGTTTGATGAATTGATTACCACAAAAAGAAATCTACATTGCAATGGAGAAAAGCGGGATAATTGATGTTGAGAATATGGATGCCTAATTTATTTTTCATTATTTGGCTGATACAATTAACAAAAACGTAATGCCCATATGCTCTACATAAATTATTACACTTTTCTCACTGGCAATGCAGTTCTGCTTTTTGTAATGAATACATTAGCATTCTCACGAAGCCCGACCTCTAGAAAAATCATGTCAATCTGACTTTCAAAACTACTTACTCGGAAATTATTTGTTAGTTTGACTGTGTCTGAATTTGCGAGCATTTTATTAAGGAATCGTTTTACTGACATTTGAACCAGGTTTGATCCAAGTCTTCACCTCTTATGTGACGTATACAGCTATTTCATCTCATATGTAATATTCACTAAATAATCTACATGTCTTAAGATATTGTTCACTTTATAATTCAATATGAATCATATTGTGCAAATTCAATATCTAATAGCATTAACAGAAAGAATTAAAAGTCAGTTCATGCCTCATGTTCAGTGAATAGATTATTACATCAATTCTCAAACGGTTAGTAAAAGTTTGTCAAAATGCTGAATTGACATATTTGATTTATTACCTCACAAAATTGAGATGATTCAGAGCATAAATATTCAATAAAGTACATTGACAGGTAGTAAAATTAAGTGTCACGGTTGTATCACAGAAATGAATTACAGGTATGCAAGACATATTCAAATGCCAATATTCTACTGCAATTCTTCTTTTCGTGATTAGCAATCTTTAAATCATTAAACATTTAAATAGTTACCATATCATTTTCAACTTTTCCCAGGTTCCTGACATTCTTATACACTTTTCTTTATTTTTATCAAATATCTGTTTAGTATATCCTTCATTTTATGTTTACTTTTACTTTTTTCCTTTTCACTTTTCCTTCCTACACATTCTCAAATATATATTTACCAAGCATAATACGATAAAAGGTCAATTTTTAAGCGGTGAGTTCAGATTTTCTTCTTCTCATATACTGGTTACCTAGCCGATGTTAAAGAGCCAAGTCTGCCTTCTATTTACCCATAGCTGGATGGAGAGTTGTTGGATGCATACCTTTCCCAAGTGAAATGCAGACAGGCTCGTCCAAGATTTGAACTCAGGTCGACGAGTACATTTTCTACGACTCTACCCATTACACCACACGCCACACAATTTCATATATACTAGTATGAAAGAGGACCATGTGTATATGTTGGTCCTTGATCTTTAGTTTCAGAATCAGTAATTTCTGTAATTAAGTTTTGAAGACCAATATTTCTCTTAGCCCTTCCCAGTCTCAAGGATATTTTCCTTACAAAAGTGTTACTCATGTGTAAATCAACGCCAAATCTTTTGTTATATACCTCTTTTATTCTTCTGGCCGGATCTGGTATATCTTCTACAGGTCTGGTCTTTCTTGGGGGTTCTGTGTCTAGTTCTGCTGGGGACCATTTCTTATCAGAAGCCTTGTGTCATTGTTAGCTTTTAGTAATAACAACAAGACTTCGATTTACTTTGGATGTTATTTTATTTCGGAAACCCCAGGACCAGACAACTGCGCGCTGAGAGTCACATCTTGCTAGCTTCTAACTCTGCAACTGACTAACTGCAACTGACTACTGCAACTCTGAGTTGCTTACTCCTTAAACCGGAAGCGGGCTTTCTATCGGGGTTCCGTTCTCACGATTCTATCCCCAGAAAGCAAGGTGAGAGTGAGGTCAAGCATTGTCACTCACTCTCAAGGCCATCAGCTGTACTGATCGCCATAAGGATTTCTATACTACCTTAAAAAGTAATAGGGATCCAATTAATATGTAACACTTTGACAAAATATGTGTTGTTCAAAATTCGATCTGTACACAGCTATGTATGGGTTTAATTTTTCATCAATTCATTCATTCGTTTTCGGTGTAAGGGGGCTCCCCGTGGCGTAATGGCTAACGTGCGACATCGGAGTAAATGTTCGGAATTCAGTCGCGTTATTACATTCACCATTGTGCTAATACCCCTGGGAAAAGTATAAAACACATTTCCCCCAGCTATGGACTGAATAGTACCACTACTAATCTTCTATAAGGATAGCATTGATATTGAATAACCCACGAAGTTTGAAATTCCATTAAACAAAGAAAGCAAAGAAACCCATTAATTTTCTTTTTATCCTTTTTTCTTTTTCTTACTTTTCTTTTGATTACTTCATTTAATTTAAATTTAGAAATATCAATTTTCTATTGTATATTTTAAATATACAATTAAATATGTTATCTTTTAATTCTAATAATGTTTATTCATAAAAGATGTTCTGTTTTAATTATAATAATCTTTAAATGAAATATATCTCCTTTGTTTAACTTTAATAATTTCATTTAAAATAAAAACTTCGTCCCTTTTAATTTAATTATCTTTATTTAAATAAAATATTCTTCCTTTTTTTAATTTCAATAACTTAATTTAAAAAATATTATTAGATTTCTCTTTTTTGATTTTTCTATTTGTTTTACTGAAACATTTCCCCTCATTCCTTAATAGATGAGGTTCCATTCATTCTTTAATATCTCAAAATTATGAAGGATGTGTCCCTCTAATCTTATATTCCAACAGTCCTGTTGATATTTGTCATCGATTACTTAAAATTCTTTTCAGCTCCTAATTGTTACTCTTTGCATCAACCATCTTGTCCGAATACGACCACAATATATAATTACTTCTTCATTAATAAATATATTCGATGACCAGAATTGCCTTTTTCTACATTTTTATTTAATGTTTATCGCAATCAAAACTATCTATCTGAAAGTATTCATCCACATATATTCATTGTAACCTATACTTAATTAGTATTAGATCCAACGTTTCGGGTCTCATCATGTGATTTCTCATTGTGACAAGGCTTATCAATTATCTAGGTCATTAAGCACTGCCAGAAACGCACATAGATATAGATTCTTATAGATACACCCATACAATTATTTGACCATATTAATAATACAATGGCCATAATGGTTGATTTCCTCAATATATATCAATATTAATGACATCTTTTTGAAATCTGATTTGAAACCTATTTTTACTTAGATTTGTTTCAAATATGATAATGTCTTTTATTCATTATGTTTATATTTGTTTTTACTTGCTGGGTAGATCTCGTTTTTATGTCGGTGTGTGTTAGTTTTCATAAAACTCACATGCATCCTAAAATTGATGTTGAATTGTTCTCTATATGAATATATGCATAAATACATACACAGATACATTATACATATAAGCGTTTATAGATATGCATATTCAAACACACACACACACACACACACACACACACACACACACACACACACACATATGCATATATATATATATATATATATATATATATATATATATGATGCTGCCTTTCTCATTGAAAACTGTATCAGTAGAATAGAACATGACATTCTTTAGCAAAGCATCAGACCTTTGGCGTCACCGTGACCAGCAAGCAAGAACCTCAACACACACTCTTCCCATATACATCTCATTGCCACCACCCTTTCTCTCATCGTTTATGCTTTCATGCGGGTTCCGAATAGAACCACAAATTTCTATGCAAACCACACACCCTTTTGTGTTCTATGCGCCCGGTTTTCTACCGACCAAAACTATTTGTCCTATTCCATTCAATGGGGAGTCAATGTTGTCCAGCCAAACGCTGTCTATTCATCGTCTTCCATCGCCACTTTCTCTTCCTTGTATCACAGAAGCCAATTCAATACACACAACATTCTTCCTTTTGCTATTGTTTAGCGTCAACATTTTTTCACTTTATAATTCGCTGACTTTTTTCTCCTTATTTTATCATTCCTTTATTCTGATTACAATTTTTGCGTTTATTTTTGTGTTGATATATTCAACTTAAAATTTGTTTCTAAGAGGGAAAAATCGATGTAATGTATTAATGATGCGAATGAATAATTGACTATCACAGTCATGTTACAATATATAATATATATATATATATATATATATATATATATATATATATAGATATATAGATAGATAGATAGATAGATAAATATAGATATAGATGTGTGTGTGTGTGTGTGTGTGTGTGTGTGCGTGTATAAATGAATTGGTGTGTGCATGTAGAAGTACGTATACATTGTATAATGTGCTTATTCCTCATCGAAAAAGGATTTGCAGTCAGGATCATTTCAAGCCGTATAACTTATAACAACTGCTTGAAATAAAATACATATCAATTAAATCACATTAGTCTCTGTCTCTTATTATGATTTTTGACATTACAGCACTTGATTTATAATAGATATCTTAGAAAAAACGTCCACATATTACTGAATTTTTCTACTCTTAAAATACTAGTTTTTACTTTTGTATTTTTATTCATCGCCTGATTTTATGAGTCCCGTTTTCCAGTATATTTTCTGATCAGTGCGTACATTATTTATCTGAATGGTTAAGAATTAGCTGCTTGCAGAATTCCCAGTGGATCATTTTATCCACCCTGCTCTTGTACCCCTTCCAGTTTGCTGTCTTTACTTTTCATGGAGTTTACTTCATATAGTCAAAACGTTCTGTTTTCTTAAGTATTAGCTATTCTATCTTTTATACAATTAATTTTATGGTATTATTTGGGTCTGTTATAGATAATTGTTTAGTTTCTCTATTTAGGTTTACCCTACGTAGCCATGCTCAGGTCATACAACTAATTTGTCATCCTAAATGTCTATTCAGTTGCTTTTGTTCAAAATAATTTCCATTTTCCTTTTGTCCTCGTGTTTTTTTATTCTTCTTCTTGGCTATTATGATATATCTCTCTTTGTTCTTTTGAGTATTCATTATTGTATCTCTCCTTGCGAGGTACTTTTGTCATACTTTATCTTTTATCTCCGTTTGATAGTGTCCACTTTCAATATGGCCAAATATCTGTGATTCTCTTTTTCGCCAAGTGTTTTGAACCCTTCCTGATTCAGGAGATTCCTGATTCCTTCCATATTTCATTATCTGCATGAGGCATATTTCAATGTCAAATTCCATTTCTATATCCTGCTGTATATTCTTATAGTTTGTAAAAGTGATTCTAGTTCTTTTCAATTGTTGGCAAATATCTTGATATCATTAACATGGTTTATAAATTTTAAGCTCTGCTAGGGTTCGTGCCCATGTTGATAATTCTACTTTCCAGTTTTCTGTGGCTTTACTGATGAAGTTTATGAGTGTCGGACATTCTGTACATTTTCAGACGTTCTATTAACCATATCATAGGCATTTTTATAGTCTATCCATGCCATGGCTTCATTTTCCCGCCTTATTTTACTAACTTTAATGATGTCCTGATCTATATATAATAGGTAATATGTTCCTTTATTTCCCTTAGGACATCAGTTATGCTTTTCCGACACTGCACGGCACACAAGCGAGAAATATATTTTTTCTCTTTTTTGTGCGAGTAGGATTTTCCACATAATAAGTAAACATGTTATAGGTCTATAGTTGCTGAGAATGGTTTCTTTGGTGGTGGTGGGGGTTTCTTTAATGATCAGCGTAGTTTTCCCCTTCGACATCAATTCGGGTAGGCTTGCTTCTATAGTCAGTTGCTGAGACAATCTTTTGTGAATGAACCTGCATTTGTAAATCAGGATCCATGTGCGACATCACATCCTGGTGTTTTCCAATTTGGTACTTCCTTAGCACGCCCAGAGGTAGATTATTTACTTTGCTTAGCTGAGTTGTTGCACAAAGCTGCAATTATGGGGAATTGAATAACAATTGAACTCACTAATAATGGTTTACTAATTCAGCTTGCTAAGCATTACACCACTTGAAGTGACTTAGGTATTTACCCTACCCGTTCTCCAGAATGTGATACAAGGTCGCTAATATAGGGCATCCAACGAGGAGCGAACTCGCTTTTCATTGGTAATGGATCTGCGAGACTAGCTTGCTAACCAGTACATCACGATGGGGAGCTTAGTGAGCGCAGTTGTAGCTAGAATTTTCTATATTTATTTCGGAAGATCCTGTTTTAATTGTATTGCTTGGTTATGTCCAGGTATCGTGTGAGTCTCCTCTCTCTCTCTCTCTCTCTCTCTCTCTTTCTCTCTCTCTCTCTCTGTAATTTTAAAATTATAAAAGATGTATGAAAAATTAAGAAACATATAACAAAGTGATGAGGTACATTTTCTTAAGAGTAATGCTAATGTTGTTGTCAGAAGATTTTGCCTCATTGTCTTGATTTACGCAAATGAGCTGATCAATCATCTCTAAATTGCATGGCATTGACACATGGGTTAAACGTGCCTTGTCACCCATGTTGATCTCAACACTTCTAAAACCATTGGCCCATTGCCTGATTCTACTAACATACATTGTTTGATCTCCGTAAATGTTCAGAAAGCGTCATTGAATGTTAGTTGATACACATTTCTTCCGTGTAGACGAACCGACTGGAACACCTATGCTTCCTAAACACTTTGTACTACAACCCAGCTTTTACATTCGCCCTGTAGGAGGGTTAGTAAGCTCAATGCATCACCGGATGAAGAATAATCATCCATCCACCTAAAAAGAGGTGTTGGGTATGATCCTAAAATTCATATAATGGTGAAGCTCCAGTTCTGGGAATCTAGAGAGTGTAAAGTACCGTTTTATTGCCATTACTCCCAGGTCTACTCTGACCCAGATTATTAGTAACTTTTTGGGACCCATTTTTTGTTTAAATTTTATTCGTATTTGAAAGAACTGCGTGGAAAAAGTAAAAAAATCTTAAGAAACAACTACACAAAATGTAAATGTGAACATAGAATAAACGAAATTCCCTAACCGCTAGGCATACAATAATTTCAGATGAGTTGACATTCCGTTAAAATCAACCAAATGATCAATCGGTCAGCTTATATGTGTAACAAGACAAAGTATCATAATTATTAGTAGGGGTGTTTACTCGCTAATGCCATACAGTCGAAATCTGCTTCTGACATCATAGGATAGGGGTTATTACTTTCAAAGCAATTTTCATACGAGAGTGATATACATGACAAACAAACATTTTAGCCAATGGTCATTTAAGACAAATAGTACCTTGTAGCTGTAGATTTTCTCTATTCAACTGAGTTTTTATAATCTATGTGTCTATGGGAATAAATAGAAATTATTAATTTCAGATCACCCCTCCGAGATATATTGATATCTCAACACCTGTGGCAAAAGGGATAACCTTAAGAATACAAAATGTTGATTTAAACAACCATTAATTTTATGATATCATCTGAATGCATTTGTGAAGAAACTCGATAGAATTATGTGAAATAGAGAAAGGAAAAACTTGATTTGTTCTTAATGTTGTTCGATTAGCCAACTTGTGGAGCTTCACTACTGTGCGGGTTTCGAAATTAAGCCAGTTATTTAAACCAATTATATCTCGTTTTTCTATCGAGTTAGAATTCCGCTCCGTTCTTTTACGTTGTTAGTGGTAATTACGTTGCAAATTGAACCAAATTGAAATGGATTTTCCATACCACAGCAAAAATAGAATAAACAGATCGGTACGTTTCATAGGCTGTATATTAATCAGATTGCTATTTGTTTTATTCTTGATCGAGAACATAAAAATTTTCCTCGACGTTTATAATATTAATGAAAACATGAAACTATTACAGCAAAATTATAAGGTGCACCGAATCCCTGAAAATAACATTTTTCTATTAAATTGATCAATTTATTTATAAAAGACAAATGCAGCGGGTGGTCGTTGATAGTCTGTAGATTTTGATGTGACTAGAAAACCTAACACTTGCTTTGGGGAGTGTGGACAGTGAGCCACTCCCCAAAATTGAGTCCGTTCCACCCTATGGTTTTATTCTCTACTCTTTTCGATCGGATGGTTAGCATTATCTAGGATTTAAGCATTTTCTGTATTCACGGATGGAGTTTCATCTTCTTAAATTGATGCTCCAGTGGGTAGTAAATTTGACGAGCTACATATAATGTTTGACGTGGCATTACAAATATATACATGTCTATACGCATATGCAAGGTGTTTTTGTTTTTATTGTTCGACACTGAATCTGTATTTACCAATACATAAATTAACAATGAATTAAAAGTTATTTTCCCCAAAATAATATTCTTAGCATTGCAACGATTTTTTATTGGTCAAATTTTCTCTGATTCCTCTCTTTGAAAATAATATGAATTTGTTTCGTCTTCCATGACCTAAAATCTCCATCGTGTGGTGAATTTTCTTTTTATGAAAAATCAAGATTGGGTGAGTGTATAAGCTACGGAGTTTGCAAAAAGTACAGAGACGTAGCGTCATAATTTTGATTTTATGAAAAAAGAAAACGTTACACGGATCTGGTGAATATAAAGGTTTCTAAACTTGCACAGTCACGTGTTTCGATCAAAAACTGATATTTACAAGTATTGAGATTTTTCAGATTCTCTCTGTCTCGTCTAGACAAAATCTTGATATAATGATATTATTATATAAGGTACTCCCCTTTTGCATACGTCTTCAATTAAGATTTAAGTGTTAAAACTAGAAATTAAAATTTCAATCTTGTTACTTTAAGAAGAAACCCCGTATGTATAGGTGTTATTTAAATTATGTAATTGATATTTATTACTTGCCCAAAATGTTTCGTCTGTTTTACTTTTCATACCGGGAATGTTAATGTGCATATTTTTCTGTGTCTCGGTGGAATCAATTTGGGATACGACAAAAACATGATAATCTCCCCCTTTTCGTCTCTTTTTTATAGAAACTTCATCTTTACTATATACGGATTCATAAACATCATTGTCATAGAGAATCAGAATAAAGAAACATTAAGCTCGTGCATTTTCTGCATTTAGTAGATTAGTTTATTCTATGAATATTTCTTGCTCAGTAACACGGATAACCGTCTGCAGATAATAAACATTCTAAAGGTCAAAATGTGATAAATAACGATGGAATAAAATAAGTAATAAATGGTATTGAGCGGATTAACGTTTACCACGATGACAGCAACATTTATGTATGCGTATCTACATTATTTATGCATACATAGTAAAGATTATATGTACATACACAGGCATATATATATATATATATATATATATATATTATATATATATGTGTGTGTGTGTGTGTATGTGTGTGCGTGTGTACACATACATATACATATACGTATCATATGTATGTGCTTACACACACAGACACACACAGGCACACACACACATATATGTGTGTGTGTGTTGGTATTGTTTACACAGACTGTTTTCCCTGTGGTGTAATGAGAAATCCCGCTGTTATGGTAACACAAGATATTACTCGAGTAAACAAAAGAAAGAAAGAAAGCAATGGAAAAATGCAATGAGGAATTTTTTAAAGGGAGATGAACATTGAATGACGCATTATCAATTATTACACTGAAAAAAGAAAGAAGTATGCGAGAAGAGAGAGAGAGAGAGAGAGAGAGAGAGAGAGGAGAGAGAGAGAGAGAGAGAGAGAGAGAGAGAGAAGAGGTGGAGGGGAAATGTACAGGTATATGAGAGGTGAACTTCCGATAAATATGTACATAGTCTTATCATTTATGGCATCAAATATGCTAATATGCTAATATGCTAGTATATATCTATCTATCTATCTATCTATACATACATACATACACACACACACACACACACACACACATATATATATATATATATATGTATGTGTGTGTGTGTGTGTGTGTGTGTAAATGTAGCTAAAAAGTATATAGACACTTATACACACTTATGTGTGTATGTATGATTTACGTAATAAACTTTGGCATTGAATTTGAGTATCAATTTTGTTGTTTTCCTGTTGATGTTTGTATGTTTTATACTTTTTAAAGTTATATATAAAAAATCAGCATATGAATATGTATATATATGTGTGTGTGTGTGTGTGTGTAAGGAATCAGTGTACATATACAGACATGTATGCATAAATTCATACATATATCTGTGTATTGAGATTTTATACTTTTTCTTATAGGACAAACACCGGAATGAGTTTAAAGCCCCTTAAAACTTCCTGGCGTCACAGATTCTGCGAAGAACAACAAAATTTTATAGCTTTTCCTTTTTCGCCTGCATTTCTGTTTTGAATGTGTCGACCTAGTGGCAGCCATGAAATTCAAATGAATAATGCCTACAGTTTGCGCAGTGTGCAATAGCCGCGCTAATAAATCTACAGACATGATATCACGTGACTCTGAACAATAGTTTCACTTTTTGTTTGGTTATGAATTGAGAAAATATCAAAAAAATCTTACAATGATTTATCTGAGCAATTAAACCCATTACAAGAAAGTTTTCTCTAAATGAACCGTGAATGGATAATAAAAAAATATTTGCAACACAGAAAGAGACAAACGAATTAGATGAAATCAGTAAATATCATGATTTCTTATTTTCATTTAACTTATATTAAAATGGATTCTTAAAAAAGAACAATGGAAAATTTAAATGTTGCTCACAGAACAGATTGTATCATTTCAAAATGTATGAAAACATATTTCCGTTGACTTAAATATCTACTACTATAATTATCATACTGATTAATTATTTTTAAGTTTCAGAGGACGTTATTTGTATCGTGTTTTCTATTAACAAGTAATGTCTATCATGACAAAAAGAGTTTAAAATGTCATACAGTATTAATAAGCGGTGAGGTCAACTTTCAATTTTGTTTAGAGACAATATAAACTAGGAATTCTTTAATTAATTTTAAATATTCTTGTAGGCGGCCATTAATGTCCGGTGAAGTTTATATTATATTAACTGCAAAAAATTAAGTAAGTCAGAGGAATTAGATGATTTTTTGTTAGAAGGATTATTTTCCAAGTCTATATTTTTTTCCCCAACGTTCCGGCCGAGTACTCTACATCACCCATCCCTGTCGACTGGGGCTGTAGAATACGCCGACTGATCCTCTGCAGGGGTGTAAGAACCCCCTTCTGGGACCATCTGTTGATCGAAGGTGGCAACTCATGATGATTGAGGACGGTATTCTGGTGGCTGAGCGGTCCGTAACTTGCAACACACGAATTTGGCACTTAGGCGGTTGGAGAGGTGCCCTCCGATCAATCGGCTGGTAGCGTCATGCTCTAGCACATATATAATTGACCCAACCCTATTTCCCTCATGGCAATTCCCAAATTTTTATCATATATGTGCTAGAAGGTGGTGACTGAGGATCTTAGTGTCATGGGCATGACGTTAAACTCTATCGGTGTAATTCCAATTCTGGATCTCTTGGAACAGTCCATCAAGCAATCATTTTAGGACAATTTATCAACGTGGTTAAACGCATGTTCGGGCGTTTTTCATTGGTCAATTCGGTCATCACTACTTGGAACAATCTATAATTATAAGTAGTGATTTTCACACAATTTATACCTAATGGTATAATGGTTAGCAAGCTATATTCGCAGACCATTTTTAGTGAGTTCAATTCTCATTGCGTGCTCCATACTTCTGGCCTTGTGCCACATCTAAGCTAACCTTAGTAAACAACGAGGCATATGATAATTGGGCTCCTCATATTGTGTAATGATTAGCAAGCTAGACTCGCAAAACATTTGAAGTGAGTTCGATTCTCACAGGGATTCCCATACATCTGACCTTGTGCCTCATCGATGCTAAGTTTAGTAAATAACTATACCTAAGATAATTGTAATGTAATGGTTAGCAAGCAGGATTTGCAAAATATAGTTAGTGAGTTCGATTTTCATTGGGCGCCCTATACTTCTGGTTTTGTGCCACATCTAAGCCAAGCTTAGTATACCTAAGATAATCCAACTGTAGTATTTCCATATTAGCTATTTATATTATAACAGAACGGATTTTTATCAATCACTTCAAACACCCAAAATATTCATATTAGAATGATTTTGTCTATTTCATGTTTTTACCATAGTGATACATTTTTATTTGTAATATGAGCAATTCGTATTTACTTCTTGGTGTTAGTTTTATCCATTGATATCGATTTACTCTTGTTGTCTCCTCTGAAATTGATTATTAATCAAAATATATCAGAGAGAAACAAATGTGACATATAAGGAGAAATGAAATATACAGTTGCACTGTTGCATTTTTGAATAAGTGCTACTTTGCTAGAACTCACCCTTCAGATGAATATTCAGTTCAGGAAACTCTAAAAAGTCACACGGGATTAGATATAGTGAATATGGAAAGTATTATACTTGCATAATCCTGTCTTTTCTCGAAGACTATTATCCAATACCTATTGATATTGACTTCATAATTCTTTTAATTTCCATCTAAATTTTATTAGTTTATCATATAAGATGTTCAGCTGAGCCCACTTCATTTAAATTTCATCCTCGATCATTTGTATCCTACATCGCGCGCACACACACGCAAACACACACACACACACACACACACACACGTATATATATATATATGTGTGTGTGTGTGTGTGTGTGTGCGTGTGTGATGTGACCAGGTCTCACTCGAGTGTAAGGTAAAATTATGTTGCTATAGTAACACAAGATATAACTGGTACAGAAAAAGAAAGATATAGTGCATGGGAAGAAGAAAGCAACGAAAAATAGAATAGAGGGAAGAAACATTTTATTAACGAGAAAGATTACAAAATATAGTTAGACAGGGGGAAATACTCAATCACACACACACACACACACACACACGCAAACACACACACACACACACACACACACACGTATATATATATACATGTGTGTGTGTGTGTGTGTGTGTGCGTGTGTGATGTGACCAGGTCTCACTCGAGTGTAAGGTAAAATTATGTTGCTATAGTAACACAAGATATAACTGGTACAGAAAAAGAAAGATATAGTGCATGGGAAGAAGAAAGCAACGAAAAATAGAATAGAGGGAAGAAACATTTTATTAACGAGAAAGATTACAAAATATAGTTAGACAGGGGGAAATACTCAATCACACACACACACACACACACACACACACACACATATATATATATATATATATTAGATAATATATATATCTTGCACTTTTACTATCCTTCTTATATATATATATATATATATATATATATATATAAATATAAATAATATATATATATATATATATATATATATATATAGAGAGAGAGAGAGAGAGAGAGAGAGTGAGAGAGAGGGAGAGAGAAGGAGGGGGAGTGAGAGAGATTAAGTATACATTTATACATTAAGATCCTGATTTTAAATGAAATTCATTATACTAGTTGTGTAACAATAATAATGACTCTTCGTCTCAGATATTCAAACAGATACAGAATGTTAGATATCAAACTGTATTTTACTTGAATTATATCCGTATGTATATTGATCTAAATGAGTATGTGTGTTTGTATATTTGTGTGGGTGATGGTATATGTATGGATGTAAGTGTAATCCGAGGGTGAGTAAAAAAAAACAATGCCATTTTCATGAGGCCCCCGGAAAAAGGGTTTGAGAGACAAATATTATTCCAGTGACGAAGAAGAACAGTCAACAGAATTTTACGGGGCAGGAATACATACCCTCATTTGAAAGCGGAACATTGCTATTGAGAGAAACGGTGACTATGTGGAGAAGTAGGTATGTGACCCACAAAGCACCAGCTTCATTTTTATGTATGTTCCTGTGTTAGCAATTATACCAGTCCAAAATAAAATGGCATTACTTTTTGACTCGCCCTCGGAAGATTAAATACTCGCTAACGTACATAGTTTTCAATTTAAACTAATATTACAATGGATTTAAAAGGATTCATGTATTTTAATATTTAAACACAATGAATATCCATTTGTATCTTTGATTTATTTTTTACTTAAGATGATTGACATGAAAGATGCTGACACAAATTAATAAATCTTACTTATTCTATCGAAGTTCAATCAAATCCATTCATATCAAAATGTTATTTTAAAAGTATATTATCTGTATTAAATGAGCTACTGAGTACATTGTGTTGCCTTAGAAAAATCTATTAAGTAGGTTTTTTTATTTAATATTTTCTTTTGTTTAATATTTTTGCTTTGTCTTCTTTTTCTCTTATCCTTCCAATTTCAAGAGTCTGACTAAATGTCTAAGTCGCCCTCTCACTTAGCCCTTATGGTACCTAACGCTCATTTTCGCCTCGCCTAAACACCTTCTATGACAGAAAGGTGGGAGGCAAATTCAACTGATGGATTGCAGTGACGTACTAATACCGGCTGTAGTCAGTTAATGAGTTTCTTATATGTCTGGCCACAACTGTCCGCCGACTGACCAGGTTAACGTTACTGGTCATTGGCTGACAGTTGATGTCAGCACATTGGTCATGAGGTTCATAGTGATAAGTAAATGCGCCCCGTGTCGGCGGAGAGATATTGAATATTTACTCCGGACTGTCTATAAACCGGAACATCTCGTATTTGGCCACCCCACCGGTATCTTCGGTCAGTGGTTGAAGTCCGGAGAAAAGCGAGAAGAGGCAAAGGCGGAGAATGAAATTGGGTAAGAGCTGAAGAGACAAATGTAAGGAGAGATTGTTCACTGCCTGTTGGCGTCCAGAGATCACAACGGTCACCAGATGTTTGACGTGTGACACCGAGGTGTGGACAGGACCCAGGGGGTTCCGTGTTTGCGATGAAGGTCGGGAGAAACCGGCATGTAATGTGTTGAGAGAACAGAGCGCTTCATTATGAAAGCACCGCTATAGTTCATTGAATATATCTAACACGAAGGGCAGAAGGGTGGCGGGGAGCAGTCGGTCAGTATTAACAGACGTTTAAGTTCACGGAATGGAACTCGACCTATCTAGACCAACGAACAACCGACCATCATATTTTAGTGTGTGTATATTTCAACTAATTAGGCTTTGGTGTTTGTCACCTGAGAAGGTCTCGGGTTATCTCACTTAAAGGCGTATAAAAGTGACATTTTGATTTGATTGGATTAAAGTATGTGTGATATAAAAATCAAATAAAACCTGTACACCTATTAAAATATGGCCTATCTATCTATCTATCTATCTATCTATCTATTATTCTCATTATATTTCTAACCAATCTCTCTATCTATGTCTCCCCCAATCTGACTATATCTATTTATCTATCTATTCTAGCTTATTCTAATTTATATATCTGGCCATATCTATCTCAGATTTTACCTGCCTCATTCTGCATCTATCTATCATTGCAGATGTATATATTTCTCTAGCCACATACTAAATCCCACAAGTGGGAATATATATACTCATGTCGGTATGATTGTTTTTGTTCGAATACACGCTTGCTCACTCACGAACGGCTAATCAGGTACGGATACATAAAACACATTGTTATATCAAAGACCTATGCAGGCTTGATAACAAAAAATGAACGTATACTCGTATTGGAGTGATAACTTGTACTGGAAAAGTGTCACATTTCAAGGAGTGGGGGTCGAGTAACAATTATGTGTGAAAAAAATGGAATCAGAGAGCCGTGTTCGAATATGTTTACTTCAAGCTAATGATTCTGTGAAAGGCATGAATCAGTATCCCCTAGCTATGTGGAAAATAGTACTGCAGATTGTGCCCCTAGCATTGCCGGTTAACCAGTTAAGAAGAAGAAAGACAGTTCTGAATTCAAAACTAGGTGCGACAAGTTTAGCAGGCCGGTAATCGAAATGCAAAAAGAGAAGAAAACGACCAATTACCAACTTCATATAAGAAGAAGAAGAAGAAGAAGAAGAAGAAGAAGAAGAAGAAGAAG
Source organism: Doryteuthis pealeii (assembly GCA_023376005.1). Lineage (NCBI taxonomy): Eukaryota > Metazoa > Mollusca > Cephalopoda > Myopsida > Loliginidae > Doryteuthis > Doryteuthis pealeii. The sequence continues at coordinate 57,403,568 of CM042140.1, read as the reverse complement.
AAGAAGAAGAAGGTGTCATCAGACTGTTACGGACTCTCTCCGCTGAAAACAGTCATTCTAGGTATTTACGAAGACCTCCCGCCAGGTTAGGATGTGACACAAGATCTTTTTTACGTGGGAAAACACGTACAAACTGAAGCTCATGTGTAGCTAGTAAAAGAAAATGCATGATTCCCATCGGATCACGCTATTATTTTGCCTAGCGGCCTGGGCCGACTGAAAATTGCCAATCTTCCTCCTCGAGAGAAATCACCTCGGAATTTATACCATTCAATGACCGATCCACTCCAGCCAATAGGAATGACAGGAATCTTTCCACGACTCACTACTCAGCATTCACGATCAGAAGGGTTCGAGTTCAATCTCTGTATCCACCCGCTACAGTATGGAAACATGTACACTAACAGTTATAGCAGTTGCGTTTGAGCATATTTGAGTATTTCTGGATAAATATCTATTTAGAAAAAATATCATATACAAATCGTATTTTAAAAAGGATGAAATCTTTTTCCTACAGTATACATAAATTAGTTTAACTTCATTTTGGTACTGAAAATCTGCAAAGATAAATTTCAAGGAGATTTTCTGGGTGAACGTGTTAAATACTTCAAAAAATCATCGAGCAATTTAGCTGTAAATAACGGTGGTTAGTCAGGACTGTGTTGAACCAACACACTCACAGAATTTATCAACTAATTAGAATATTGTTGATTTGTTCGAAGTTGAGACAGATCCCTATTTAATTCGTCTGTTACACATTACACGAATATATTTATTTCAAATATCTACATATTAATGCACTTTTTTCTTAATATCCCGACTGCTATCATCTTGCAACACCCTCTGGTTAAAAATGAGACCGTCCAAATCGTCCCAGATGAAATGCAAAAATGTAAATATTGATTAACTGGTCTTGCATATCCGTCGAATTATTTATTTCTTATGAATTTTGTTACCTCAGGTAAATAATGGATAATTCCATTTTTATGATAACAAAAGAAAGGTAAAAAATATAATAAGAAATAAAGAAACGAATAGAGTAGGGGAAAGACAGAGAAATGGGTGAGTGCGCGGAAGTATTAACGCGGATCTGTTTCAATCGAACATTATAAATAATGGATAATTCCATTTTTATGATAACGAAAGAAAGGTAAAAAATGGCATACAAAAAAAAATATAATAAGAAATAAAGAAAGGAATAGAGTAGGGGAAAGACAGAGAAATGGGTGAGCGCGCGGAAGTGATATCGCGAATCTGTTTCAATCGAACATTATGAAAAGAAGTAAAGAAGGAAAGAAAGCAAAACGAGTGTGTGTGTGTGAGAGAGAGAGAGAGAGAGAGAGAGAGAGAGAGAGAGAGAGAGAGAGAGAGAGAGAGAGAGAGAGAGAGAGTGAGTTAAATCAAGATTATTATATTTTTAACATATTGAACTATTTGAAAAACTCTTAAGTAAACATATCAAACGTTGTAATAATTCAATAACCATAATGTGGCATATTCACCGGTTCTGGTAGTAATTGTATATTGTTCAATTCATATAAACAATTCTTCTTGCAGCTAATTAAGGGCAGTCACAAGTATGGAAGATTTATAGAAAATATGTGTCGTATTAAATAGATACTTTTATCATAATTAGGCTGCTCTATCTCTCTCTCTCACCCCCCATATATATATATATATATATATATATATATATATGTGTGTGTGTGTGTGTGTGTGTGTGTGTGTAAGTGGCTGAAGCGTGTACGCTTTTCTTTATTTTGATAGAGTTCATATAGATAAGAGATCGAATAAGCCATCGATCATCCACTGAGTAAATATCACGATTCAGAAAAGTATGAAGAAATATGTGCCGTTTATTTTGTTTCATTTAAAAGAAAATATTATCCTCTACGAAATATTTCGAATGACATTGCAATTTTTTGTCGAATAGAAAAAGCAGTTCTTAGATTAGAAAGATCGATAGGTACAGAGTATATTTGAGAGGTTGATATCCAGAAGAAATATTTTGTTGACAGGTAGCTAGCTCGCTAGATACATAGATTGACGGTATTATGAAACTCAACATTCTTTTATTTGCAAAAGAAAAAAAAAAATCATCAAATGTCATATTATCATTTTTTTTTCTCCTATCATCAGACAAAATACATATTTCCTGTATCGTCGAAAAACGAAATGGCGTCCATCAAGTGGCGTAGGAAAATAATTCTGCGGATATCAGAGCGTTGAATAAACATCAATTCGAAATCGTAGGCAGTTGTATTAGGATGGAAGAAAAACGAATGAAATATAGAAGGGGATATTTGACGTAACATGCACGAATGAGATGCCGATCGAAAAAGAAATGAACCCAAAGTTTTTATTTCGTTTATTTTTCATAAACGATCATTCTTTTCTGTAGATGTTCAGTCATTGTGGTTCGAGTGAGGATCATCTTACGACGTTTTCTGATGTTTTTTTTTTCTTTTCTTTTTTTACGGTCTTCTTTTTTAGGGATTTCGCGTCATTATCCCTTTTTCTCTCACATTCCATTTTCTCATAGGAACATCATGGACGGGATTTTCTTTACATTCAAGAACCTCGTTCATACATCCTCCCATATTTTGCTGTGTTCAACTATGCTTTTGTTCTTTATGTTCATCTTATATATCTATATCTATATCTATATAAGGAGATTTGGTATGTACGTGTCGACGTATAACTCCAAAACGGGGGATCAATCAGATTCGAAATCTTGCATACACCTTGATACCCTTCTAACTAAAAAACACGCCAAATTTGGTTATTGATTTTTTTACTAATTAAGGGTTATAATTAATTAATTAAGCCAAAATCACACAATTTGCGTAACTGCATGTATACTAGCTCCTGCTGATGATAACATATTGTTCACTGCCTGCTTTTTATTACAGCGATTTACAGCGATACCAGCAGTGAAGTTTAATTTTAGTGAATAAATTTCTTTCAGCTCGGATTTCATCGCCTATTTATGGTCCAATCTTACAAATATTAGAAAGAAAAGAAAATAATATTTCTGAATATGTAATTTTATGTGTTTTTATCCATTCAATTATTTTTATGGCGTGTTAAGAAAATTATATTTTAGTTTGGACAGCCTAGAATTCAAATTTTAACGTAAAATCAAATCTTATTTACCGCATATTTCTGTTCCTATCTTAAGAATATTCATTTGGTTAGAAAGAAAATAAAATAATCTTTCTAAATATATAATTAGTATGTGTTTTCATTCATTGAATTATTTTTACAGCGAATTAAATAACGAGTCAAACGAAAACATTTAACGATAACTCAACTTTTTTTTATTAATATTTTCATTTTAGAATAATCAGTATAACTAAAATCTTTTTTGTAAGAAACTATTCATGAAATAAACATCTATCAGAGGTTTCATACATGATCGCTATTTTTTTTATTTAAAAATTAGAATTTACATAGTTATGTCGTATGTAATGTCGATATTCCGTCATTCGTCAATGTAAACAAAACCTTTTTTTTAAAACTTTGAGACACCCGAGTTAGAACGGAGAAGTGGGTTAAAACTAGGCTCCTTCGGGAGTTTCCGTAATCTAATGTTATTTATTCGTAAAATACGATTCTAATGATATCTATTGTGCGTTATTCTGTATTTGTACTAAAATCAGTACTGTAATTTGATATTTAACTTTTAAGCACATACAAAATTCTTTTAAAAAAAATATGTATCATTTTTATATTCATTTTATTTTATTTTATTTTCATTATGTTTTCAAGTCAGTACACACTCCGATTTAAGAAATAACATACTATACATAGTATATTATATTATTTTCATCAAATTGTTATCAAATAGTATGGTATACTATAATAATTTGACATTCGATCGGCTACGCTTTGAATTAATAATCGTATTTTTTAAAGATTATTTATCATTTTACATTAATTTGATTAATTTATTTAATTTCTAAAAAAATATTAATTTGAAATTTAGCAAATCGCGTCATTTATATTGTATTTAAAAAAAATAGTTAATCATTGAATTAACTATATTTTTTACTATATCATTATGAGATGTCCTTCCCTCAAATCGGACGAAAAGAAAATTCCCTGACTTCCCACCAGGTCGGATTAAATTAATATCTTTTTTACGTGGTGATTTCTATGGGTCATCCTGCAAAGATCGAACTCGCTATTCAGTAATCTGCAAACGATTATTAAACCATGTTTTTATATTCTCTACCCGAGCTTTGCCGGGTAGCCGCTGCTAGTATATATATATATATATATATATATATATATATATATATATATATATATATATATATATATAGAGAGAGAGAGAGAGAGAGAGAGAGAGAGAGAGAGCATAGAAGAAAAAAGAGAAGAAAGCTGGTTTCTAATTATCTTAAGGTACGTGATTCGAACATTTCTCACGAATGATAGTAAGTCATGTAGCAAAATAACAAAACAAAACACACTGTCTCCATCGGCTAGTTTTCTCACATTGCATCCTTATGATACCCTATTCCTAGATTAACTACGCACATGTATTCTGCTATTCAATAGCCCTGTCGATGGTACTGAGAATACGTTACTACGTCTCCTGTAGAGAGGTAAGTTCCCTAGAAAAACGGGGTTGTCCTGGGTATGACACTAAACTGCATCTGGTGTTGAGGCTCCAGTTCAATTATATTCTCTCTCTCCCCCCCCCCTCTCTCTCTCTCTTTCACTCTCTCTCTCTCTCTCTCTCTCTCTCTCTGTATATATATTACTAGCTTACTCCCTTTATTCACTTAAAGATAGCTTTTGGTGACCATTAAGCTTGATTGCAAGATACATCATATTCATAAGATATATATTATAATTAACTACCAATAAATAAGTGGTAGCAATTTATAACAAGCGTCTAATACATATTTCCCTTAAAAAACTGTACCTTAGGGATGAGGACAAATGCAGAATCTATAATATTATTATTTAGTTATTAATAGGACTAGAAATTGCTTTGTTCTCAAGGATCACTTAAGCATTCTTTCGCTTAACAAACTTCGCTTCAATATAGCAATATTACCATTTTATGATAACGTACATACACAGATCAGATCATTATAATATTGACACAAATATTCAATCGTTTTTAATAGGAATTCTAATGCAGAATACTGAATATTTAAACCTATAGCAGAAAATTGGCTTGTTGTAAAATTAAAAACAATCGAAGTATGAAAAATATGATCGTCGTTTACCTTAATGATTTGCTACTATGCTTTAAAAATCAATACAGCTTTAATTTGTGTCTACTTCAATAAGATTTCTAGAATTAGTGTGCATCCATTGGGTAAGTAATATTAATTTGCAATCTATAATTGTTTAAATGGGTAAATGGTTTTAAATGGTGAATCGGTCAATCTGACGGTTTCGGTGCTAATGAAACTCGAGTTTAACAACTCAAAGTAAAAAAAAGGTTCAATAAAAATGTCGCCAAAAGACATACACATTTTAAGATACTCATGTAGAAATATTAAATTTCATATATGCTTAATATCAGAAGGTGTGATAAAATATGGAGATTGGAAATTTGATTTTTAGAATATTTGAAGTTTAAATTTAATAATATGATAAAAATAAAATTTGATATTTTCATTAAAAAGTTTAAATAATAATGTGATGAGGTATAGATATATAAATTGCTTTGTAGACGAATAAGTACCAGTTTCTGAAAATATATGAAGCCAGTGCGGACACTTTTTGAAGGAATTCGAATTTTGCTGTTCAAGTAGATCTCTACTTGTCATACAAGTTGTCATACACAACAGAGCGAGGTGCGTACTGTAATAGTTACCGACGTAGGAAATTGATGCGGCAACACGAGTTCAAATCCTGGATGGGGCTGTTTGCATTTCCCACAGCGCTAATACCTTTGGGAAATATATAAATCCAAATATTGGTTTAGGTATAAATCCAATTATTCTCCCCTCTTAAGGGTAAATAGTAGGGCAGACTATGCTCTTTAAGCTTGGGTAGGCAAACAGTCTAGGAGAGATAAAACTCTGAAATCAAACCTGTTAAACACCGCTTAAGAAATTGACCTTGTCGCGTCTGTCCGTGGGTAGGGTTTGGGAAATATACAATAAACCTATGTGTGTAGGATATTTACGAATGACTGCTATGTCGGTGACGGCTAATCCTCTGATGTGGGTGGGGACACAAAAACGCCACTAGGTTCAAGTGAAAGACCTTCTCTTGTTTTACCCCCCTCCCCCCGTCACATTCAGTATCTGATGCCGTGAAAATATGTAGAACTGGATAAGTGATACAATATGCGCGGTAGATATTTAATTCTGGAAGGAACCAACTCTTTCCATCTCTTCGGTTCAATCGTTCTCCGTCCACATTGCCTCTGGTCTTGTCGCGTCCCGAGTCATCTCGCCACAAGAGAGAGTGAATCGAGAAACAAAGCTTCTATAGTCGGAGTTCACAGAATATTTAATCCCAACTTCCGCCATGCATGGGTGGCATCGTCTGGCGATGCTAAATACCATTTAAGTGTTGCATTGAGTCTGGTGTAATCTACAAGTCCTGTTTAACTGACGTTTTCATCCCGGGGGCTAGATCAAGCATATCTTGTTACACCTAGTCTACGGGACAAGATTTTGAACTTTGTCAAAACTCCACGTTTCCGGCTGCTGACTTTTAAAAAATAACTTCACACCCCAGTACCATTAGCTTACAATGTTACTGTGTGGACATACGTATGTATGACTATGCCTATGTGTGTATTTGTGTGTGTGTGTGCATACAATAAGGGAGAAATATTTACATAGAAATAAATGATAGAAAGTGAAGGAGAAAAAGAGCGAAGAGTGAAATAAACTGAATATCAATTCTTATAATATTATATCGGATTGCTTAAGTTCTCACAGACAACTGAGAGAAAGTTCGACTTTCATTTCTTATGTGACACAATTGATATACTCCAACAAATACATGAACCACATCATAATGTGTGATGATTTTCTAACTAGACTAGCATATATTTGTTTGTGAGTTTCAGTATCACTGGGTGTCTTATACTTCTGACAGTTCACTAAATTAAGTAAAACTTCTCGAAAAATAACTCCAAATAATTGTGGGTGTATGCGTATGCACACATGCATGCGGTTGTATTTGTGGTGGCTTTTTTAATATAGAACTTAAAATACATGAATTATCATTCATTAGATTTTGCTACAACTGGCAAAGATGCTTCAAGCTGCTTGTTGAACATTCCTTTAACTTAATGGTCACCCTTCTAACTAATGAGTTGACTCATCGCTGGTTAACTTTAGATTATCAACGGAAACCATACGTTAGATACATATTTGCGTTGTTTTCTGTTTGTTTCGTTTCTATCTACATCAAAAGTTTTTATTCTCTTTCGCATTAGAGACTTTTTCTAGCCATGTTTATTACATTTGCAATCACTTTCTCTTTCCTTTTTTGTCTGTTCATTTATTTATTTTTTTAGTAACTTGCAAGTATTTGTCTTTCTTTTTTTTTTTTGCATGATTTACCATGATTCGGCTTTCTATATTTTAGTTTATATTTCTTTCATTTATTTCAGAAATGCGAATTTCTTTACATGTTTCTGTATTAATCTAGCACCTATCAAATGCGCTTTTTCAATTTTTTAAAATCCTGTTTTCTATTGTCTTTTCTCACTCACATGCACTGATATAGATAAGAAATTTATAAATACATATATATAGCAGCTTAGCTACAATCTTTTTTCATTGTCGTGTATTTCTCACTCTATCTTCACTGATATCACTAAATTTGGACATCGTGAATGTCTATTTTTTTTATCTCCTTGAAAATATATATTATCATTCACACTTCTCTCCTTCTTACTTGCAACTATCCGCCATCTTTTCCACTTTTTGTGCATATTTTCGTTTTTTTTGTCTTTTTCTCCTTTTCACTTTCTCTCTTTATGCATTATCCTTTTCGTTTATTTTTTCTTCTTGCAGAGTGGTAGGTTTCTGATCGAAGAGCAATGGTAATCCAAGGCATTTTACGAGGGGTTAAGTTTGGGAGCAAAATGCGAACTCCCAGCGTTGGCAGGTCCATGGCGCGTAGTAATTGAAACAGGGTCCGGGCAGGCAGACAAGCAGGTTGGATAGTGGACTGGCTGGCGTTTGTTCGTTCGCACTCAGGCGGGCGGGAAATGCAGTAAGGGCTTGGCCGGCCGATGATGCTATCTAGATATGTGAGTGTTGGTTTAAGCACCATCCAAGACATAGAACTATCGTCAGCAGGACTTCCTTGGGGTCACCTGGCAGCGACCCGCACCGAGCTTAAAGTTTGACCCCACTGTCAAAACGGCTTCACTTGGGGCTACCATCCAATTTTACTCCAAAGAATATCTCTGCCAATATCATTAAATGGCTGTCGTCCGCTTCTCTCAATATTACAAAATTTGTTATTACGAGGCTTTCTCCTTTTTTTATGTCTATCCATAAATCATTGGGCAAGATAACAAAGGCCCAATCGAAGATAACACTGTCAGAAGAAAACGAAGAGGAGGAAGAAGAATGGGAGTCTGGAGAAACGTTGAGCTCGTGAGTGAGGGCGTCGGGGTTGGTCGGAGGTCTGGCAGAGCAGAGTTTTATGTTTTCTTTGCTCTCTTCACCTTGGCCTGACTCGGTGATTCGAGTTTTTGGATGAAATGGTGGAGTGCAGCAAGCGGAAAGATGGATAGAATGCACACCACCATCCATCATTTCTTTCCCTTTTTGCAACCGCTACTTCTCCTGCCCTTTCTACAAATCTACAGCTTTCTTTTTCTTCTTCATTTGATGTCATTTGAACCTCTCTCTCTCTCTCTCTCTCTCTCTCTCTCTCTCTCTCTCTCTCTCTCTCTCTCTCTCTCTCTCTCAGACACTTCGTATCTTATTCTTTATTCTCTCTCTCTACGTTTCGAAATGCTTTTTTCTTTTTGTTTTTGATTTATACTTTCTGGCTTTTTTCTTTTCTCTCTTACATTTTTCTTCTCTCTATTATTTTTTTCTTTGTCTTTTTGATTAGCTCTTCATTTTCGCTATTTTTAACGGATCCGACGTTTTATCAGACTTTTATTCCTGCTTTCTCCAGATTCTTTTTTCTATTTGTGACATTTATTCCTTATTTTCATTTTGTCCTTTTTTTTTCTTCTTTTCTTCATTCCTTCTTGGTAAAGGCAATCGCCAAACGCGGTTTCACTTATCCACGGTTTTGCCAATCTAAATAGCTTTTACAAAAATAAAGAACAAAAAACAACAACACTTGTATTAAAATATAGCAACTTTGCAAAATATACCTAAATATCAAAACATAAACAAAAAAAGCTGACATAACTTTAATAATAATATTAAGAGAAAAAGAAAGACTGAAGGAAATCAGGCAGACATGTTCTGTTAAAGGAATAGGGCTATCGGAATTCTAAAAGATATAAAGAATAAAATATGAATATAAAACAATATTTGAAAAATATACCCTACAGAAATAATATGAAAAAACAACAAATCAATCAAAGTCATGAAAGTCCCATAAGGGGAAGAACTCGAATAAAAAACAGTTTATTTGATTTACAACTGGGATAATTTTGTCATATTCATTTCTCTTTTAGAGTTGATTCAGCGCATAAACACATGCACTAGGTGTTTCAGAATAATCGATATAATTAAATATTCTAATAGTTTGACCAATTCTCGTTCAAATGATTTCAAATTCTAACAGCATGTGTAGAAACCACTCAACGTTTCAGATTAAGAAATGCCATTCATTGGTAAAGCAAAGGCGTTTAAACATCAGACTTAGACTTGTGAGTTGTTTCTACAAAATGTTGAAATAATTTGAACGAGAATTGAGTAAGTTATTAGATACGAAATGATATGAAATTTTCTGTAGCACGCTATCTCAAAGGGTATCCCATTTTTTAAAACAAACTTGTGTTTCTCACTGAAAAAGGGAGTAGCGTCTTAAATTTTATCAAATGGACTTAGGATGTATACTAAAATAACATTTAGTCTGAAATAATGATCACAATATCGCAGTGTTAGTACTATACTTAATTTAAAGTTAATAAGGGCTATTTTTTAAAAATAACGACTGGAAAGAGCAAAATAAACTATATTCGATGATTTCGTTATGTGTGAATGTTGATCTTGAACATAAATATACAACACACTGTTCTAAAATACTGTTAATTCATCAAGAAGATAAGTTTATTATATATATATACTAATATATCATTATTATATAACTAGCTGAAACAGTAGAAATCCTACACTATAAATAGTACAGTTAAGATAATATTATACCATATTTACTTATGTTTATACTGTAAATTTTTTTGGATAAATCAAACCGATAAACAAACAATATATATTCAACTTATTTCTTCTTCTTGGTTTATTTTGAATTCAAATTTTGAATTCAAACCCTCGTTCTCAACCTTCCCCAATCTCTGGTAAGATGTTTTTACAAGATTAAGAATATATTAGTAAAACTTTCTTAGTTTTATTCATATAGTAAGGGGGGGATTAATCAATTTGCCAACTGACAAGATAGAAGAAAGAGAAGTACTTTCGATTTCTCGCTTACCCCAGTGCGATAACATAAATACAAATGAAAAACAAATTATCAGTAGAAAAAAAAAGAAGGGAAATGTGAAAAGAAATAGATAATACGTTAAACTGGGAAAATGTTGGTGTGTATTAGCGCATGCAAAAGAAAATATCTTGTATATCGAAAGTCTTATGTGTGAGCACGTGATATATTTATCTGACAATACTATTGAGTTACTTACTCGGCAAAAATCTTGCTTGTTAATTCTGCTGTTTAGTTTGTCCTGGAATAAATGTGTGTCTGCCAGTGTTCTTGTGTGTGGCAGCAAACCTTTGTTAACTTGGCGTCTTCTCCGACGTGTCGGTGTCGGCAGTTTAATTACCGACATATGCCCTTTCCATGTACGTTACATAGAATGTTTCATTAGCTGTTTTTATAGTATTTCAATAGACTCAGCCTTTTTTGACATAGGTTTAAAAATATGATTTTTGGAGTCACGTGGCTTGTTTACAACAACGTACTCAGGTGTAAAGAGTTTCGTTCAGACTAGTGATTCCAGGTCTGGAATTACCGTTCTACTTGTAGAACATAACGCAAGGTTTATTTTTAATTATATTTGTCAATTTTATCTATCTATATATTTAAAAAACAAAAACGTAACAGGATAATGCCTTCCGAAAGTCTCACGCCATTATTGGGCCAGAGTTCAGATTCCAGTACAGGCATCGAGAATTATATTTAATAACACCAGTTACACATGCTTCAGGTCTCCCCTCTTCCCGATGTTGGTGTTATGCAAATTGGAATGTGTCACAGTAGGAATTGCCAGAACGAGACTGCACACAACGTCTGACTTCAGATACTTGTTTTACACTTTAAAGTGGAACATTACTCTGATCATTTGTAGGATTTTAAATACAGAGTTTTTCTTCTAGACAAGTTTCCGTTAAAAAGGCCAATTTACACCACTATGAACTCATAGGTAATGCACAGTGGGACATAAACTGCGGCGTCCAGAATTTGACTTGTTTCGTCGAATTAATTTTCTTTACGTCTCTAAAAAATTGATATACAGTATATATATGTTTTGAAAATAGATCTTATTATCATGGTGATTCGATATCTGTCTGTCTGTAACCGAAATTATGCCATTGCTTATGTCACAATACTCTCGTGAATTGTGTAAGTCTCTCAATGAATATTTAATTTATGATCAAAATCATTAATACATAGAATAAATTTTACTGATTAACGATGTCTCTATGAAAATCTGAGTTAGATTTGCCTAAAAACAGCCCATTTTATTAGTGTGTTTAAAATTCTGCCATAAAAAGTCGAAAAGATAAATAAAAACGCGATACTGATTTGTCGTAACTCTAGTTTGTAACGTGATGTTTGTCATTCAACTTTTCAAAACGACGCAACAGCGTTCATCAACTGCGAAACTGTTTTCAACGGTCACAATTACAACATGAACTGCCGCAATTAACTGTAATTAATCAATATCTTAATTAATTCAGTGGATTTAACCCTGAAGATCCTCATGGTGACACTCAAGTAGGTTATTTCCGCACACACTATAATAATAAATCCGCTCTACTTACGTATTGAGTACTTTATAATTGTTATAACGCTGACTTATTTGAGTAACACTTAAACCAACCAAATATTGAGACCAACCCAATATTTTTACCGGTAAGTCATTCCTTTTACACCCCAACAAACAATCCCCAACACGCATATATTATATATTATATATATATATATATATATATAATATATATAACTATATTTGTGGATGTGTGCCTTTGTGCTTACATGTATGTATGTGTGACTGGTTGGGACGGTGTGTGTTAGCCTTTATATGTGTGCGGGGGGCATTCTTGTGTACATGCCTGTATGTGATTGCGTGTGAAACTATGTTTGATACACACACACACACACACACACACACACATATATATATATATATATATATATATATATATACAGTTAGTATATATATAACATGTAACACACACACACACACATATAATATATATAATATATATATATATATATATATATATATATATATATATATATATATATATATATATATATATATTTGTGAATGCGTCTGTGTGTTAGTGTGCACTCAGAGGAAACCATGCGTATATGAATGAGGTGCCACAACAAGAAAAGCAAAATAATATTTTTGGGTGTGGGCATCGAAATATTTATCACTGTGTTATTTATTATCCTACACGTTGAGCAAAGGGGGATATCATTTTATCTGGCAAACCTTTAGGCAAGTGCACTTTGTTAAGAACAGCCGTTATAAATCCACTTTTGACAATACGCTTGACTAAAGACTTCGTTATTGTTGAATCCTCGTCTGGGTTTGTCTAACCTGCATATTCTCTGAATTATACTAGATAAAGAAACTGGAAATTTTGAAACTTATTCAATGATGACAGCATCTAAAGTTGTCAGCTTTAATTAAATTTAAATGCCATGTTAGTGTTAGTACGACCTTTTCATTTGAGTATTTCTACACTTTTTCTCTTAAAGAATATAAACGATCAGAACAAAGAACAAAAATAAATAATAAAACATGAGAATGTTTTGTAAAGTAACAAGTTCTTTCCCACTATATATATATATATATATATATATATATATATATATATATATATATATATATAATCCAAAAGTCCAGAGAAGAAATCTTCCTTACGACACTAGAGTTTTATTTAAACAAAACAAGTCGCAGTTTGAGAGCTCAATGTGTGCTCTTAATGTTAGAGTCGCAGAGCAAAATATATATATATATATATATATATATATATATATATATATATATATATATATATATATATATGAATGAATGAATATATATGAGTAATTCCATGTCAAATCATCCAGAAAAAAGTAAAATTATCACCCACCCCCTTCCATTTTTCTTAAATTGTTTCCATGTGTGGACTATGTTAACGTTAGAATATCTCCAAAAAATTGAGCTTCCATTACCAAAAATTGCCGGAGTTATGCCGATTTTTAGCTCTCCAAATTTGGTGTTGTAGGCGAAAAATGGCGACTTTTTGTTATCTGTTTTTTTCTGTAAAATGAGTTCTAGAGCTTCCCTACTACTATAAATTGGTTCATAAAAGCAGTTTTGCCCAAGGAGTCCAAAAATGCTATCAACAAATCTTAAAGTCAAACAATTTTAAGTTATTGATGATTTCTTATTTTTTCATAGCAAATCAATATCCCCATGTGGCACTGCATCTATAACAAAATCTTTTCTATTATTATTTCACACATATTGAACATCATTTGTACCAAAAAGATAGTTTGATATCTGCTCAGTAGAGAAAAACCACATGCCTCAACGAAATACCCACCGAAGACATGAAGATTTGACGACATACATCTTCGATTATGCAATGCAATATAAACAAAGAGATTTTATCTATGAAAGCAAAAACCTAAACGTTGTTTTGAGCCCAACAGCACTATCGATCCTTTTTATCATCGACACATCTTTCCGATACCAACATCTAAATAAAAATTCCTGCCCAGAATCCAAATTTCGCAATTTCCTCAAAGATAATAAAACAATATTAGAACATCAAATAGAGATAACAGATTCTCGAAGCAAAATTTCCAACATTAATAGTATTCATTTGAATGCAGGGTTAAGAAATTTAAATGCCTTTACCAACTAATATTTCAGAATCACATTTCAAAAACCAAACACTATTAAATATTACGTCACAAGAGTATAAATAGAACTTTATATTGCCTTTACAATATACACATCCCTCAAAGATGCTCGGGGTAGGGCCGAAAGTACTTAGAAATCATGGCGAGTTCATTAGCCAATTTTGACTTGACATTAAAACATCTATTCAAAAATTTAAAAGGGTTACAACCAAAATATGTAGACAAAAATGAGTATAATTATTCAACCAAACATGTTTAAATGAAGAAATGGAGCTCAGATATACACACAGAGATACCCCCATATATATATATATATATATATATATATATATATATATATATTTAACCGGATGATGGAACAGGAATCATCATCGAGTTTTCTTTTTCTCACACAGCTGTCACTATAGGCTGTGTCAAGGTATCATTCAACTATCGAGAAGAAATAAATATTTATCACCTGTGACTATGCTGAGATACCCTTGGCCAACTTTCATGACAGCAACTCGATACTCTTCAGAAAACATCAACAGTAGAAGAGAAAAATAGGACAAATGGATAATTTAATAATACAAATATGATCGCTTTCCAAAAAAGAGTAAATGACTCATCGCTTTAACATGTATATTTGATCTAAACCAAATATTCAAGAATGAAATAATTTCCAATGATTAGAAATCAATAGTTATCAATTAACAAAAAACGCAGTCAAGTAGAAAATGCAGTTTTGTAAGGACATTCAATTGCTTAATATATACAGAAAAACTGGGTGTAGAGAACTACTACGTATTTTTTTTGAATGAGGTATTTTTTTAATAAATAAGTCAAATTTAATTTTAGGTGATAATATATTCCTCAGATGTTTTATTTTCGTTTGTTTCTTTGTGTAATTGTAGATAACTTGAGTCATATCCTATAAGTATATATCATAGAATTGAAATAACTACACACACACACACACACACACACACACACACACACACACACACACACACACAATCTCTCTCTCCCTCTCCCTCTCTCTTTCTCTTTCTCTCTCTTTCTGCTCCCCATTCCCCAGAGGGGATTTCACTGACCGTCAAATAAAGCGTAAACGCAATGCTCTCCTATAAAAGGGATGGAGCACTCTATGGCGGCCTTTACATACATACAGTTGTGTGTATTAAAACAGTTAAAAATACCCTTCCTATTCTGTGGGTGACGATGGTCGAGCGGTTAAGCTGTCCGACTGATGCTGAATCGATCGGGTTTCTATCCCGGTGTAGGTAGCTTACAAATGTCTAGCCACACTGAAGAGACGTGATACATCGAAATATGAAGATAACAGTAATGTGATTAATAGTCGAAGCACTTTAAAAACCAAAATGAATCTGGATAGGAGAATTTAGAAGAATCGTTCCAACCAGAAAGCTAGTGTAAGTTACCAGATAGCAAAGATGTGGAAATAAGCAGTCAGTTTGTTAGTGGGATTTTACGGCATGTCAACCCTTGAGGTATTTTATGCTGAAGACGTTTTTGTTTTATTCATTTTTGTTGGGCATTCCATTTTTTAAACTCAACTTTAAACAGACTGATTTTGTATAAATTAAGTACGAACTGTGTTACATATGAATTGGTTTTTAGTATAGAAATCCTTATGGCGATCAGTACAGCTGATTTGAGAGTGAGTGACAAGATAGAACCGTCGATAGAAATTTAATGTGTAAGCAACTCAGTTAGTCAGTTGAGTTAGTCAGTTTTAGAAGCTAGCAAGATGTGAGTCTCAACTAACATCATTGTAAATCGAAGTCTTGTTGTTATTTAACATCACCTATCAGATAAGTATCTAATGACGACGCCGCTACGTTACAACTGGATTGGAGTGAAACTGAGTGTAATGGTGATGAAGGAGTACTGCACCCCCCATAGCTCCAGAATTAGAACCTCACCATTAGATGCAGTTTAACACTCAGCCACCACATTCTAGCATATATACGATTAAAAATAGTTGCGGGTTGCTATCATATTAATAGGGTCGGATCAATCATATAAGAGCCAGGGCTTAATGTGACCAGCCGGTTGATCGGCGGAGGGATTTCCGACCTGCCGTCAAACCCAAGTCAAGGCCAAAGGCCAAAGTGGATTACTGCATGTCATGGACTGCTCAGCCACCAGGATTCTGTCCTTAAGCATCACGGGTCGTTACTCACGACCAACTGGTGGCCGATTGTGCGGGGGGGGTAATCCTCAACAGAAGTGCAGTTCACGTTTCTACAGCCACAGTTGACATGGTGGCAAATATTGGAGTGAACACTTGTATCATAGCATGATAATATTATGTTAGATAATATGCATAACGGGGTTTTATTTTAAATACTAATAACTAAAATGGATCAACTAATTACAGTTCTTGGTTAACTAACAAAATTCCTTGGTCATTTTTAATGAATTTTGTCCTTATCGGACGCTTTGCTATAGGGGTCTTGTATGAGACTTCGGAGTGGCGCCAAAGAAGGGATAGAGAGACACACAAAAAGATTCTCATTGTGTTAATCACGAAAAAAGGATGTTGATAGAGCGAGGCAAACTGCACAGAGAGAGAGAGAGAGAGAGAGAGAGAGAGAGAGAGAGAGAGAGAGAGAGAGAATAAAAAAGTAACGTCGTAAATCAAGAGGCCCCTTCCAGCTGGGAGACATTCTGTTAGAGATACTCTATAAAAGAATGTCTAATCATCTGAAAAAAATCGCAAGCTATTTAGAAATTAGAGATTTTCCTGGAAACCCTTCTAAAATTCTGTTCCCGAATCTGAAAATAAATACATTTTAGAATTTAAATAAGAATATGCTCACAGATGAACAACTTATATAGTAAAGCGATGGTGTCTTGACGTCCTTGTTTAACAACACATTAACACCTAAATAGTGGTCTTGATTGTTGAAATGCAATTCCTTTGAAATTATCTCATTACAATCGTAACTATTTATATTTTGAACGTTTCATTGAATAATAATAATCCTTTTTAACCAATTATAGCCGATATTACCCTATTAAAAAAGTGATGATAAAAAGATATATTTAGGCACAAGATTCTTAAAAAACTCTTTATAATCACAAGTTTAGCTTTACTAATATAAGATATATGCACCACACAGCTCTTTCTAAATACATTTTGGACATCATAAATGAATACGGTATAGATGCTATCGTAAAATGGTAAATTGTTAAAAAAAAAAAAAAAACACGCAGATATAGGACGGGCGATAAATTCTGTCTTTTATGCTCAGAAGAAAAACAGCTATGTCTTGCTATAATTCCAAAGAGTTTCTTGTCGGATTGACAATTACAAATGTAAATAAATGTTGTGGACAGTTGTAAAAATTAAACCAGCCTGCAGCAACAAACACAGTGACGACTTGACAGTTACAAAAACGAAAAGAATTGTTGACAACGGCTCTAGAATCAAATCAGCAATCAAATCCGCGAAACTATAATAATGTCATTTTAATACTTCCTTTTGTTCTTAATTAATTCATTCGTTCATCGTAGAAAGCCACGATGACCAGAACAAGGTGAAACTCGAGTATGCTATCTGACTATACCATTATTCTAAATCTGCTCTACAAACGTATTGAGCACTCTTATATTCTTTGTAACGCGACTTATTCAGTTAATTATTTTATCGATGGTCGAAGTTGCGACTAACTCGATATTCTATAATTCCCGGTAAGTCACCCACTTTTCATAAACACACACACACACACACACACACACACACACACACATATATATATATATATATATATATATATATATATATATATATATATAAGGTATTTCTGCACCAATAAAATTATTAATACACAATATGAAACTCTCAACAAATTCCATGAAAATATTCAATATAATAAAGCAATATTGCAACCATAGAACAAAGTGGTACGAGGAAAATGCAACTCAAAAAAGTTTTGTAGGGTGATGCAATCTATTCCTGGAGGAAAATATTCAAATAATCATTTCAAGGGACACAAATCATTTATTAAATCAGAGAAACGAAATAATATTCCAGTACCACCACAGAAATAGATTCAAGCTATGGTAAAAATGACTTTTTCATGGGACACACATGGAACTATAATTGTGTATGTTAATTAATAATTAAGTTATTAAGATGATTACCATGGTGATGCCAAACGTGTTTGTTAGTTTTGATTTTTGTTTATATTCTAATTTTGTTTTCAAGTTCTGTTTTTTTGCTTTGAATTATCTTTTTATATTTTTTTCATTTTTTTCATTATTTATTATTCTTTTAATTATTTTTTCAATTGTTTTATTTTTTTCATTTTTGTTATTTTTTCATCTTAGTAAACTCTTTCGTTATTTTTATCTTTTTGTTTTCCTATAATTTTATTATATTATTTGTTATTTCACTTTTCATTCTTCTTATTCTTTTTTTTTTTTCTTCTTCTTCTTCTTCTTCTTCTTCTTCTTCTTCTTCTTCTTCTTCTTCTTCTTCTTCTTCTTCTTCTTCTTCTTCTTCTTATTATTATTATTATTATTATTATTATTATTATTATTATTATTAGAGTTTTTCACACCAGCATTAGTTGATGGTATATCACTGGAGTCCGAGTGATAACAAGTCTCCTCAGGTCTTCAGGACTATTCTGAGTATTCTGGCCAATTGTAGCAATGTAGTGGCTTGGATGATCTCAATTCTTCCTCTGATTTCCAGTTCCTCCCGTCTTTTATCCAAGCTTTTTGGGATCGTTCCAAGTGCACCATAAGTTTAATCCTCATATTCCACAGCTTTTTCAATTCTCTGGAAAGGTCCAGGTATTTGTCTATTTTTTATTTTTCCTTCATCTTCACCCTGTGATCTGCTGAAACTGCAAAGTTTACCAGTTGACATGTTCTTTTTTTTTTGTTAATCAATACTAGGTATGGTCTTCTGGCAGGGATAAGGTGATCCGTCTTAATCTCAAAGTCATTATTATTATTGTTTACTCCTTTTGAGTTTTCACATCAGTGTTAGCTGATGGTCTTTCACTGGAGTCTGAGTGACAGCAAGTCTCCTCAGGTATCCAGGACTCTTCTGAGTATTCTGGCAGATTGCAGCAGTGCAGTGTTCTGAATGGTTGCAATCCTTCCTCTGATATCCAAACTTTCCAGGCCCTTTTCTAATCCTTTTGGGACTGTTCCAAGTGCACCAACTACATTATTATTATTATTATTATTATTATTATTATTATTATTATTATTATTATTATTATTACTCTAGTGTCATTCTTATTATTATTCCTATTTTGAATTAATGTTATTTATAATATTATCAGTTATAATTTTATTTGACTGTTTAATAGTTTATGTTAAGGCTAATAATGTGTTTGTGAGTTACTTTTTATTCTTCAGTATATTGTTTGAGAGAATTTTAGAAATCTAATTTTATTAATATATAATATAAGTTTTTAAAATGTCTTAGGCTCAAAAATGTAAGTTATTGTCAAATCATTAAAGAATAATGACAATTTTTGTTGCTGTTTTTATAGTTATTATAATCACATGAGAAAATCAGCTACAATAATTTTATTTAGATATGGAATTAGTCTACCTGGGAATAGTACAATCTAATATTTGTTCCCTGACTACTCTATTTACCCTAAATACAGACACCCCTAATGCCTCCGATAGTATAAACAGGGAAGAGTCCAAGAGCCTATTTCATGATTGTAACGATATAAAAAGTTTTGAAGATTTTGTACCATTTTCTTGTGAAAAACAAACTGATGAAGCTGATTTATATCGGTGGACATATACTCATAAGTGTTAATATGACAAGTATCTAAGCATTTTCTTTGCTAAATGTATATAATCCCCTAATTATCCTCCACCCTGTTGGCTGGGACTGTAGAATACGCCGACTGCGCTTCGCTAGATAGGTAAATTCCCGCCAATGAGGACACCTCTTGGTGGTGGGTGGCAACCCATGATGCTTAAGGACGGAATCTTGGCCTGAGCAATCTATGACATGCAGCATTCAAGTTTGGTTCTTACTAAGGCTAGACGGGCAGTTAGAAAGGTCCCCGCCGATCAATAGGTTGGCTATATCAATCCCTATATCCTATATGGCTTTCCCAACCCTATTACCCTTATGGCAAACCCCCAAACCCTTTTTATCATATATGCGATAGAAGGCTGTGGTTGAGGGTCTTTGTGTCCTGCATCTAATGATGAATTTTAAATTCTGGAGTTCTGGAGAATGTGGAGTACCTCTTTATCGCTATTACTCATAGGTCTACAGTGACCTGGAGTGGTAGAGTCCCATCAATAGATTAAATAGAAAGAATGAGTTTAAAAAAGAATTGATTTGGAAAAATTGGATCCCACTAAGAATGAATAAGACAAAACGTATTTGGCATAAAATGACTCAACAAGTGTTGACATGCCGTGAAATCCAACCAATCAACCAACTTTATTATCTTGCATTGAGCTCTCTAATCGACTATATCAATTTTGATATTTCGATATTAAAAAAAGGCCCTGCTTAGAATCATTCCTAATACCAACTTACTTTGTTAGAATATATATATATATATATATATATATATATATATATTCATCTAACTCTCTCTTTACACACACACACACACACACACATATATATATATATATATATATATATATATATATATATATATATATACATATATATATCATGTCGCGCAATTAGCACAGATATCCATGACAATCTCTCGCCAATTCTCTCAATCATTCATCGTCCCAGAGGGGTTCTCCGCGCAGCATCCAGTATCCTCACATAGTTGGTCAATGTAGGTCCTTGGTGGCCGGTCCACATTAGCATGTCCATGTGTTGGCTTCTACAGGAGAATGCCGCTTATGTGCTCGTCCTTGCTTCCCCAGCAATGTCCAGCATGCCTTGTCGGTCTCACTCGGATGGTTTGTGAGCTGGGGGCAGGTGGGTGTACAGCGGCTTTCTTGTGAGATGCTGCTTCCACGCCTTGTTTTATTGTGAGGCTCCCATCTAGCTTATTCTCGAGGCGCTTTGTTAGGGTCCAAATAGTGTAGCCATACAGCAGTACTGATATATGCACAGCCTGGAAGAATTGTCGCTTTAACTTGTCTGTGAGATCGGATTTCCAAATAATGTATATATATAACATATATTTTCTGGTGTTGTAGAAATATAATTTCATCATGTTTGATCTGCCTAATTACATTTCATAATCATATTTAACAATTCAAATTTGTGGGGCAGACAATCATACTCTAACAAATCAACAGATTTATGAACAAAAAATAAATAAAAAGTGTGCAAAGTTAAATATTAATTTACGATCGAATATATTTTGTATATATTTTGAGAATGTATTAAAAGGTGATTTAAATCGTTCACTGTTATTTGCTAATGGTTTTCAGACAATGTATATAAAGAACATCGAACTTTACGCTTTATTGTATTTTTCTATAAACGCATTTTTGTACGTTGAATAATTCAGTCGGTTATATTATTTTTCCCAAGTTACATGCATATATATTTCGCTTTTGACAGGCCAAATTTGTAGCCACAAAAATTATTTTCACTCCAGCTGAAGATCCGATGTATTCTTTTAGTCTTCAAACACAAAAAACAACATTCTATTTTGTTTTGTCTTATTTATTTTCTTGCTACCAATCAATCTTTTTCACTGGCTACCAATAAATTTAAAGGAAAAAAAGCTATAACAAATTCACTTCATATTCACAAAATAAAAATGCAGCCAAGAAAATTTAGAGGGTGACTTTAAAACAAAATTTATTGATTTTAATATCCTTTACAGGTTCTCTTCCTTGTCATTTAACCAGTTTTATTAAAGCAGCAAAAGCTGTAAAATTTATTATCCTTCTTTTTCACACTTACACTTGTGTGTAGTCACATTGAAAGTATTAAATCTGAAGATTATTTTGTGTCGTGTAAAATGGACATTTTTTTCTGAAAGTTTATTACTTTTTATTTATTAATGAATTTTGACGGCGAAACTTTTTCTAGAGTTAATCATGTTTGTTGACGAGACAGCTTCGATATTATTTCTGTAACTCTTTACTCATTTTGTATTCAGTTATACGCTTTTTATTGTCTTTGACTCTAAGCTCTAGAATGTGACGTTGTAGTATTTTCATAGTTCTGCTGAGATTAAACATTTAATGATAAAAAGATAGAGACAATTTATCCAATATTATTGAATCACTTGTCTTTTACATTTCCGATTTTGAACTCTAAAAAGTGAGCAATAATACAACGAGGATCAAATGGTATAAAATCTTTAGATTGAAAAATAATTGATCCAACTTCTGCTTTTATAAATTCAATTTGGTTTCGGTGATATTCAAGTTCACATATGAATTCATACTGAGGCTGACAATCATTTGATTACATTTATTTTCCAATGAATAGAACATGTGCTTTTGTATGTCAGAATTATATTTATAAGTACAAAATCTATGCAAATCTGAATGTATTTTAGTTTATTTTTTATTTGTCTTTATAAATCTTTTTTTTCAATAAACGTAGACTTGTAAAGTAGCAAGAGATGCATTTTTAGAAAATCAATGATAGACAGACCTAGCAAATCTAATAATATGAATTCTACTCAATTAAGTACTTGGCCTCACCAATGAAGGGGATAAGACTTATATTAAAAGATCTATTTAATTTTGTCTTCTAAACAATGTCTATTTTACAATATTTTTGTCTATTCAAATTAAACTGAACGGTTATGAACACTAATCATGACTATAGAAATGTTTCACACAGACAGAAAAGACAGTCACCATTTGTTTGAATTCATTGATTCAAACATTATTGTTTTTACTCTGATTGTTTGATCTAACCAAACAATACAGCTACTTAGGTATTTTAAATATTTAGAATTAATAACCATCTATAAACCTAATTATTAGTGTGCAATTAAATATAAATAAGGATTTTAGTAAGAAATGAATATTTTCTTTTGAAGTTTGGAACTTTGAATTTTACACAATTAATCACGACTGGCTACAAACTTGTTCCTTTCTGGTTATTTTTTATTGTTAGAGTGATTCTGCTCGCCATTCTACTTAAAGATCGATTTTTAAAAATTTTCCAGAGTCAAATTATGCATATCAATTTTGATAGTTCTACATGAAACCATTTAGCCATCTATAAAGGACAGAAAAACAGAGTATTCATAATTATTAGTATAGATTAACTACTTCTCATCAAATGCAGCACAAAGATTTAAGTATTTTACTTCCTTAATTCTTTAGAAATCTAAAAGTTACGTAGAATTGATATGAAACAGGGAAGGTGTTAACAATGCCATCCATTTTGATTTACGCTAATTAAGCAGCCATTTTACCAAAATATAATTATTGCAAATGTTCCGAATTTAAAGGAGATCGGACGATCTTTCTTCTCTGTTCGTTCTCAAATTATACAGAATATTTTGCAAGAATTAAAAAGAACATTATCAACAATGAGGCAAGGAATCCTTACAAAAAATATTTTTTAAGAAAATAAAAACGGTAAATGCAGAACAGTATAATTTTGACAGATAAAAAAAAGCTTTAAAAGTTCTGGTCATTAGAAGAAAACTTTCAAGAATGCATTTTTCAAGAAAATCAAACATTGGCATTCAATAAAGAATGGACAGCAACTTCAACAAGATAACATTGCGGTTAAGAGTCAGTTTTCTCTCCAGAAATCAGATGATTGAAAGATGAAAAAATATCATTTAAGACAAATCTTCGCCAAGTTATCAAGAATATAACCAATAGTGCACGAGTGTAGCTTATTACATTATGTAGAAAACCCTGAACTTATAGAAAATTAATCAATAAAATGTAACAAAAGATATAAAGACTGATTTTTTATTCATCGAAAGAGAACTGAACAGTAAATGAAATGTTATTTTTCTAAAAGTAATCCCCATGGCATTCAAAACATTTATACCAACGCGCCATTCATTATTTGAAACAAATCTAAAACTCTTATTATTATAGAGTGTGCTGATGCGCCGTCATACTTCTTTCAATGTTTTCCCCGTCCACGTATCTTACCCTGGCACTTTAAAAAACAGAAAAAGAAAGTCACTAGGTTCTGTATGTATCAAATATGCTGTACTTGCACAATGTTTTAATGATGATCAAAAGTTATCGTGACAATTAATTAATAAATAGAGTTGTCATTATCAAAGTAAAAATGTTTAGTGAGTAGTAAATACATCTAGACATCTCTCGGTGTTTGCATATCAGTTTATACGTTACAACTTTATCATTGACGTTGAACAACTTTGAACGAATTTTCAGTCTTTCATTTTAGGTTTTAACAATCATGAAAAATTATATTCACCTGCTGAACAACGACCACAAGCCTGGTCGTTTAGTAAATTATCTGACGCTTTCATTTGGCAATTGTGTTTAACTTGTTCAAGTCAATCACAACTATTCTATTGCCCTTAAAGCATTTATTATATCAAAGGACATTCTTGATTTGCGTTTATCTGCTCAACAGTATCACCCATAAGCATACTAAGACTAATATAACCCAAGGTTACACAGATTTCATTATTTCTCTTGGTACATTATACAATCATTATTCTACCAAATTCTACAAACTGACATGTTTAACCAATACTCCTGTGGCCATATATAATATACATATTAGGGCTGTACTTCCTTTTAAGGGCTATATATTCAATTTTCGGGATAGAACGTCGATGCTGTATGTAGATTTGATCATAAAACATTTTATGATATCCGTACATGACTAGAAATAATAAAATTCCGGTATCTTTGGTATAGAAAAAATATGAAAATGTTTGCAGTGTACCAATGTATGGACGGCAGTGTGTATACATCCAACGAACATGCCCTGTTGTTACGAGACACTAGCTGTCATTCTCACTATATATCGCTGGTCAAACATAAAGAGAACAGGAAGGAGATAGAAAAAAAGAAGATAAAAGTATCAAGAAGAAATCGATGTGCTGAATCTGACAATTCCCAAATATTAATAAAATTTAGAATATTTATCTCTGTCTACAGAAGTAATCTTGCGAATCAATGTTCAAGGTCTAAGCACAGTCATTCTGAGTTGGATGATTTTTTTAACCTTTATGTAATTTTGTTATTACTTCATTTGGGAACCGGTGCAAAAATAATTCGTTGTTTAATGAGGGTCTCCAGAGCTCAGAAATCCAATATAATACATTATCCCAAACAAAATGAACGCTTATTTCCTAGCCCGTGAATAGTATTAATCTTTCCCCATCGCGATTTTGCATGTGTATCCCAGGGTTGGCTAATCATAAATGTAGCTAAGAAGAAAAGTCGAACGATGCTTTTCGCTTAAGATTATCAGTTGCCTGGTGCAAGCGTTCTATTTTTGTAATAAGTATATATTGAATGTAATAAGCAGTTTTGCTCTTCGTTTACTCCATTTCACTACTTGTTATTCACCTATTATTTATCTTTCCGTCTTCATTTATTCGCCATTTTTATTTCTTGTTTTTTAATTCTTTAAATTACTTTCCTTTCTCTCTTTTCTTTTTATATTTTTTCTTTCATCATATTTATGAACCTTTGAAAATTCCATTTTGGACAAGCGTCATTTTTTTATTCTAAGTATATCATATTTGGAAAAGTCTATGGTCGTCGGTGTAGACAGACTGGCGCCAAATTGGACACTTATTCTTATAAAGCAAATAACTTCTTAAAATAAATAAAGATCATTTTTAATAATAAAAACAATCAGAGTATTTCTTAACTATAAGTTTTTTTGTATTACAAAATTTTATATAAAATATCAAGCATCTTCATTATATTTTGCTCTAGTCGAGCATGTCTTGGAACTGAAGATTGTAATGCAGAACAATCATGTAACTTACAGTTAAAAAGGAAACAATTTTTAATACTGCCGACTTCATGTTTTCAAAAATATGCAACGCTGTTTACACTTTCACTGAGGCTTCGAAGCGTTAATGCACAACGACCAGTTGCAATTTCACATAGACTGGCACTACGACACAGCAGACTACATGTGTACACGTATGATTATTGTAAAAACTCTTGTTCTAGTGGGTAGATTATTTGTGGGACTGACAACCAGACGCCTTTTCCCTGAAGAAGCAAACAAAAAGTGGTGGGCATGATCGTCTGAGTTTGAAAGGAGAATAAGTAACACAATCATTTCTTCAGACATGATACCATTTGATTTGAATAATTTTGATATTTCGGACAGTTGTCCTCATCTTTATTGTGCATAAACACAACGTTCAATAGTCTCGAGGTTTACTTAGATGTTTTTTTTAATTACCTTAAAATAATAATTCTTCAGATGATATTCCAAGAATTTAAACGTGGTATTTGTTCAATTAGACTCGTGGCATTTATGCTTATTGGGGCAACTTTGAGTGAGTGGTAACGATTTGAGATCCGAAACCACGTTGGAATTCTTGGGAAATCGTCTGTAGATGAATTATTTTAAGATAATTAAAAAAGCATCAACATCTGAACAGAACCCGGGTTACTGGGGGCCTATATAATAATAATAATAATAATAATAATAATAATAATAATAATAAGAAGAAGAAGAAGAAGAAGAAGAAGACTGGGTTGGGAAGGTGATCCACTGGGAATTATGCAAAAAATTTAATTTTGACCACACAACAAAATGGTATATGCATAAACCAGAATCTGTTCTTGAGAACGAAACGCATACAATTCTCTGGGACTTTGAAATAAAAACGGATCACCTTATCCAAGCAAGAAGACCAGACCTAGTGTTGATAAACAAAAAAGAAAGAACTTGTCAACTGGTGGATTTTGCAGTTCCAGCAGATCACAGGGCGAAGCTAAAGGAAAATGAAAAAATGGACAAATATCTGGACCTTGCCAGAGAACTGAAAAAGTTATGGAACATGAAAGTGAAAGTGATACCAATTGTATTTGGTGCACTTAGAACAGTCCCAAAAGGATTAGAAAAGGGTTTGGAAAGTTTGGAAATCAGAGGAAGGATTGAAACCATTCAGAACACTGCACTGCTGCAATCTGCCAGAATACACAGAAGAGTCCTGGAAACATGAGGAGACTTGCTGTCACTCAGACTCCAGTGAAAGACCATCAGCTAATGCTGATGTGAAAACTCAAAAGGAGTAAATAATAATAATAATATAGTAGTAATAATAATAATAATAATAATAATAATAATAATAATAATAATAGTATTTTATAAACAGTTATTGATGCAAGTAACTATTCATGAAAAAATATGGATTTAACTAATAATTTAAAACATCAATTTGCACCACAGATGGAGCTCTAACAGGTATTACTAATCTTGATCAGAATGGACCAATGAGTGAAAACAACAAAGCTCCAGAACGGATGCCTCAACACCAAATGCAGTTTCGTGTCCTATCTAGGACTCATTGTTTTTTTTATTTTTTGTTTTGCTTTTTTTTGTTTTGCTTTTGTTTTTTTTCCTTCTGCAGGGGATGTTGTCCAGGTATTCTAGACAGGTCGACACTTTTAGAATTTAATTTTTCATTTCGAACTCTCTAATAATAGAATGCTAGCCAGCTCGTTAATCATCCCTTGGCGCACTAACTAAACTAAGTCTGGCACACGGGGCTTAGACTGCTTACGACACCTGTCCTTCCTTAGCGGTCATCCGATTAATTATGAAAAAGGCCATCGTTGCTTAAATTCGGTTATCTGGTGTAAACCGATGCACTTAGCGTGTCTTAACCGTAAGTCAAGAGTTAAAAATCAGTTGTTAATTATAACTAGCATATAAATGAGAAGGCAACCGACAACGTACCGCTCAATCCCATTTCACTTCCCACAAAATGAGAGATGAAAGACACATGCTCAAAGGAAAAAATAAAAAAATCGTTGTACGTCGACACCGGACAGACCTGCATCTGATAATCAAAATATTATTTCCATGGAACCATCTTTCCATGATGAACTTTGTATGAATATTGATGAGATCAACATTTGTAAAACACAATCAGCAAAATAGGCGAATCGAATTAACCGCATGTCAAAAAATCATCATCATTTTATTGCAGCACTGCTAAATATTCTTCATTCTTGCGTAAAAAATACAAAATATCAGTAAACACACACACACATACACGCGCACATAACACACACAACTGATATATATATATATATATATATATATATATATATATATATATATATATATATATATATACTATCGTCTATACATAAATGAATCTTGAATGATTTTTCATAAATATTTAATTTGAATTTGAACATCAAACAACCAGAATATTATTATTTCTTGTGGACCATTTTACAATCAAAACAGATATTCTTAGATTTTATCTATTACCAAATTCTACAACATTGTAAATAAAAATATGAATATATTGCAGCTCATCCGCTTATATGAATATTTGCATTTTTTTTTAATTAAAGAAATGTTATATTTCCTTTTTGGTTACATAGTTGCAGTACTGTAGAATTTGGTAATAAACAATACGTAATAGTACATGTTTTGATTGTATAATGTTTCTTTTTATATAATAAAAGCTTGATATATACTGGTTAGAAGAAAATTAAGTTTTTATTTAAATGTTTAAGTGTGTACTTCTTAAGGGCGATATTGCATAGAGTATATTTACACAACAGTTTTTCTCTTAATCATATTCCATTGAAAACCAAGAAAAAGTTTATTTTTAACAATTTTATTGATTTTTCGCATCTTCTTACAACAATCACTCTTAAGTTTCATTCAATAATCTTCTTATAATTCTCCAGATGTCCGCTTTTTGTTACCAAATGTTCCGCCATTGTTGGCGAGATTTCAACAAAACTTTCAGGAATTGCTAGCCATCCCAGAAGTAGCTTTAAACATTTTTTTTACTTCTAAAAGGAAACTACTTATTATACAAATTTAACCATAGCACATCGAACGGTCAAAATCTTTAAAATAGTTTAAAACATTAAAATGCTATCTATGAAGAATTTCCAAGACCGGATGGCCGTTGCATTTATATGTATCTGCTACTCTCTTACTGATAGATGCATTTTAACACTTTCTGAGTTGCTTATAAACCCTACCGTAGCGGTTATCTTCGTAGGAAATTGAATTGGAGACTAAAGTTCAAATCCTGGAAGAGGCTGTTTGTATTTCATACTAATGCCTATGGAAAGGCATGAATCTATCTGCTTTTCTGTATAGTTCTTGGGTTCTTCAGTCTTTAATATTAGGTAACCTGTCTAGGAGAAGGAACACTTTGAAACTGTACTGCACTGTGTCGAATCGTACAAGTGGCGGAGGGATTGAGTAAATGCATACTTATGAACCTAATGTTACTGTTTAATAAGTTATTAATAATATTTCTGTAAGACAAATAATTCGTCGCTTTTATTTTTTGGAATCGTATTACCCTTATCATTTCATGCCGAACATATTGTTACAAATGCTAATGATTAATATAAAAGATAAATCCTCATAAAAGTGATATACTAGTTATATATTTCATATTATCTGATAAAGTTAATATTCTTCTGTGAAAAATATTTGAGGAATTTTGAAGAAAAATGTGTTTTCATGTGCTTACAACTTGAAGAGATTTATGCTTACATTTACACCTGTAAAATGAGAAGGAGAAATGTCGCTGATTAATAACTGATTTTAACACAAAGTACTCTTTGAACAACAGTGGTCATTTAGTATGTAAAATGTTCGAAATTGCTCCAATGATGTTATGATATATATATATATATATATATATATATATTATATATAGTGTACATATATGTGGGTGTATGTTGTGTATATGTATATGTGTGTATATATATCTATGTATGTGTATATGTATATGTGTGTGTACATATCTATGTATATATATATATGTATATGTATGTATGTATATGTATGTTTATATATTTATTATGTAGGATATGTGTACATTTTTATTATATTTTAAACAATAGTATATTATCTATTATATTTTAAGGTTTTACTATGTTTATTTGTTTAATAATGATAATATTTTTTTATATATCATAATAATTATATATATATATATTTATATATTATATATATATATATATATATTATATATTTTATATTTTTTGTTTTATCTTTGCTTCATACTTATTCAGACTTATTTAATATCATAGTTGTTAATTTGACTGACTACTATCCCCTAAAAAACTTGGCCCTGAAAAATATTCTTTTTTCTCTTTTGACTTCTTGTCACCATAGTGACAGTCTTTTAATGTATACATTGTGTATTAAAAAAAATAAAAACAATTTTTGGAGGAGGAAGAAAATTCTACATTGAGAAGATTTTCTATCATGCAATTTAAATTATTGATGATTATCCATCTGATGAGACTTGATTTTGGGAGCTTTGCTAAATCAACTTAGATTTATAAAGGCCCCAATTTTGGTCGAAATAAATTTATTATGGAATAACGGTGTTGAGTTTGTCCTTCCTTTCAAAGATAAATATTGCTCTGTTTATAATCTAAAAAGATTATTATACATTGAGCTCTCTGCAGAGATTTAAAGATTCACTGTATTTATACACACTGGATCATACAATAATAATACAGTGTGTCTTAGAAATCACATATAGAATCATCTCTTACTACCAAGTTTTGGATACCTCATATACAACATAATATTGAACCAAATATTGTTAGATAATATATATATATATATATATATATATATATATATATATATATGCGTGTGTATATGTATGAAAATATAATGTTAACATGAATTATGGAAAAAATAACTCTCCTACGAATACACACGAAAAATTGTAATAAAATACGAGATCTTTGTATATGTAAGAAGATTATTTGCCTTCTGGATGCCTAAATATGTATTATAGTATCTGTAACAAGGAGGAATCAGCTCTATCCATAATTTTCACAAAGCCTCTCATTTTCTAAATTTGCAATTATATATTGCGGCACGGGTTAATAACATTCAAGCAAAATCCTAACTCAGGCATTCTGAACGCAAATTTATTTTTCCAATAGTTTATATCGTGATGGTTGAAGTTGTAAGGTGTTAGAGGTGGCCTATTGACGTAAAAAATTGAACGGGCAAACCGAGTCTTAATTTCGAGCAAAAACAATGATACCATTAGGAAAGGCATGCATCTAGCTTACTCTGTCACCCAAGCTATGGTTAAATAACCAGGATTGAATGGGCTCTGTGGCCATGGTAGTTGATATCCATTATAGAAATACAATTCAGACATTAGAGAAGATCAGAGGAAACCATTGGACTATATATTTCAAGATTATTAAAAGTAATGCACAGTTTTCAACATTTTTCGGCGTTTCTTTATCAATCATTTTTTTTTCATGTTAAATCTACATTTTTACTGATTCAAAGTTGTAATAAATATTTCATGGTACAGTATAAACAATCGTTTATCTAATCTTTTTTTTAATTATACAATTCTTATGGACATTTTTTGATTTAATCTCTTAGTTACACTTTTGACATATTTTGAATTACGGTGAGTTGATATTTAACTTTTAAACAAATACAAAATTCTTTTTAAGATATTTTTTGATTTTTTCTTTTTGCATTTAATATTTTAAATAGGAAACATTAAATTTTCACAGACGTTTCATGCCTGTGCACTCTTTAAAATTTATAACTTAAAATTTACATAGTTATGTACTGATGTCCGTTGTACGTCAATGTAAACAAAACCTTTTTTTATTCTTCATGTTAGACATTATTTATAAAAGAATCGCGTTAATTTATTTATTTTAATATTAAAAATACAAATAAAATCAAGATACTAATGCATAATAGCTCGCAAGAGTTAATACCATTAGATTACGTATAAAATGCATTACATTTCATGGAAATACCTGAAAACCTTGAGACATTTGAGTAAGTGGGTTAGAATTAGGTTCATTCGGGAGTTTCTGTAATCTAATGTTATTTATTCGTAGAATGCAATTCTAATGATATTATCTATTGCGTGCTATTCTGTAATTGTACCAAAATCAGTACTGTAATTTGATATTTAACTTTTAAGCACATTCAAAATTCTATTTTAAAAAGTATATTTCAATTTTTTTTTGCATTTAGTTTTCTTTTCTTTTCATAATTATTTCAAGTCAGTGCACATTTCGATTATAATATATTATTTTTATCAAATTATTATAGATATTATTGATATTCGATTGGCTACGCTTTAAATTAATAATGTTATTCTTTTTTAGATTATTTATAGTTTTACTTTAATTTGATTACTTTATTTAATTTTTTTTTACTTTGAGATATTAATTTGAAATTTAGCAAATCGCTTCATTTATATTTTATTTAAAAACATAGTAAATCATTGACTCAAAATGTCTTACTATATCATTATGTGATACAATTTCTTCTACTCTGAAGAAAAAAAATTCCCTAACTTCCCACCAGGCCGGATTAAAATAAGATATTTTTACGTGGTGATTTTATGGGTCATCCTGCGAGGATCGAACTCGCTATTCAGTAGTAATAGAACTGCAAACGATTATTAAACCATGTTTTTTATCCTTTACTCAGACTTCGCCGGGTAGCCGCTTCTAGTCCTTTATAAAGTGATAATTTTCTTTTAAACCAAATACCTGTGTTTTTTAAAATTCTTAGTGGGGCATAATACAATCAAAAGAGATATCATTAGGTAAGATTTATCAAACTCTCTGGCATTGAATCACTGTAATTAATAGAATTTAATTATTAAATATAAGATGTGTCCTTTTTTTAATAACACACAGTTGGTTACAGATTTTCAATGCTGGCATTTATATTCCCTTATGATATCCGTTAATAATGAAATCCTAGTATATTTGGGTTAGAATAAAATCGTTTTCTATAAAATAATTGTTAGAGAGGAGTACTTATATTTTGGCAATACTTTATATGGTTATCCGTGGGTACACGCTCATGTAATTTATTTCAAGATGGAACGAAAATAATTTCCAGAGACATTAAGTCTCAGATTACTCTGTTCGTACAAATAAATTCATCACATGTATCAATACAATTAAATTCATTATCACTCTAATAATCGATACTTGCTAGGAGCAACACTGTTTCGATGTCTTAACCAAGATTTATCGCACCATGACTTGAAATATGTTCTAATAATGACTTTCTTGAGAGTCGTTGGATTACAATGAATTAGTTATCAAAAATAATATATTATTAATTGGTAATGTAGAATTGAGCAGGAAGAAGAAAGAAAGCGTGAAATACTCGGCCGAATTTAGGTGTTACTAGTGTGAGTCTTGTCTGTATCACTTAACGATTCGCGCTATAACCTTTGATCTGTTGTCGTGTGCCGACCTGACCGTTTCTGGCCTTTTCAAGCCTTGATTGACCGTGACACCTTCAACCACACCCAGGTGACATTGACCCTTTGACCAGTTCGTGTCTGATTATGTGAACCCAGACCAATGGACACGCCCGCTCATTCCCATCGGCAGACCTTTTGATGACACTGCAGACAATACAGACTGGTCACCATGTACACAAGTGGGACAACTTTCTCGGCAACGTTTCACCAGCCATTTCTTTTTGTAGTGACATAATCCATTTTAAAATGGAATCTAGGTGCAACGACAGTCAATATCATATCAAACCAGGATAAAGTAAATACTTACGAATAGCAATAAACAAAACAATAATACAAAATGAATTGTCTGCTATTTCTATCAGAAAAAAGAATCTAAACTTATTTTTCATTTACGGATATTGCCAAAAGTTTAGGTAAGCAACCAGACAACCTGTGAGAAGACTGTGTCTTCCTTGTAAAAATAACAGTCCATGATGATATTGATGCTTCTATTTAAAAAGGTTAGTTTCGTGTGTTTTATTTATTTCACGGAATTTCAACTAATTAGGAGTTATTTAAAGTCGGCATTTCATTCCTTGCTATCATAATTATCTATATTTCCAAGTTTCCATTGCAATCATAGAACTTTTTAACATGGAACTTTTTATTCATCTGTAATAATAATAATAATAATAATAATAATAATAATAATAATAATTATAATTATAATTATAATAATAATAATAATAATATTCCGCACAGTTATCTGGTAAGAAACATTCTTATTTAATACTAATAATCTATTGACAATTATTTGGCGTACAGTAATCATTCCTATTTAGTAATAATCATTTGTGTGAAAACAGTTATATGGTTTCAAGTATTCCCAAGAGAAATAATTTGCAAGCAATTATATGATTTCAAGTAATAATAATAATAATCCTTATGACAATTTCAGTTTCAAGTAACTATTAATAATACGTATAATTTGCATACATTGATATATTATCAGATATTACTATTTAATATAAATTAACGTGTATTAACACTTCGGGTCAGTGTGGACCTGTGAGTAATGGCAATGAGGATGTGTATCAATATTATACAAAGTTCCAGAAATGGAGACTCCTCACCGACTGCAGTTTAGTGTCATACCCAAAATACCTCCTTTTTAGAGGGGGTAACCACCCTGCGGTGGGGGTAGTTTATGTATCCGAAGACCCACCGACACGGCAATTGATAATCTACACAATTATATAGTTTCATGTAACGAATGTTAATGTTTTTTAAACAATTGTAGTACCAAGTTACAATTCTTAATACAAATAATTTGTATACTGTTAAATGCTTTTACGTATTTCAATCTAAAATTAATAATTTTAATAATAATAAATAATAAATAATCATTTGTTTGCACATAGTTATATAGATTCACACATACTTAAAATTTTCAAAAATCTATTTGGGTTCCTAACAAATACTAACGTTCTAGGTAATCCTGTAGTGATGGTACAAATACCATTAGTATTGGATCATACAATACACACTCCGGAGCTACAGAAGATGACTTACTCTATTCTGCCACTGTAGTAGATTAGACCATACTACAGCAGCATTCAGTCCTTCTTTAATTGAAGCCAGTCTATCCTAAGCACCCTCAGTTGTTTGCCAGATCTTAGGACGCCCATTTCTGTATTTTGGAAGTGTGTCTGCTGCTTACCAAGCCAGTTTGTCCAGTGGCGGCTCTTTCCTGCCCGTTGCTTGTTTGACCGGGTTACAGCAATTTCCAAGGATATTTGTGCAGGTGCTGCTTTGGGCATCGTTAGCATAACCAAACATATACCGCCATAGTAACGCCACGTTTCTTGAAAGCGGAATCGTGTTGCACATCTTGTACACAACCTGATTGGAGATTAGGCTGTTTGGCCATTGATGGCAGTAATCATGCGTATCATAGCTGCCACTGGAGCTGCCCAGTTGTTGTGAGTGTACACCATCAAAGACACACATGTCGCATCATATAGGTGCAGTCTCTTTGTTAGAAGAATATTTGATCCACGGATCCATAAATTGACAAAACATCGGAAAGCTATGTTATCCTTTACACAACGTGCCGCTATGACAGAGAATCTTCAGAGCAGTGATGTCTCGTTTTCACTCAGGTTGTGTATGTCTGAGAGATATACATGGGGCCTTTCGGTTTTGTCGTCATTCATGAATAGGTTCGTGTCTTTCAGTGTTTCTGTGTTTCTGTGAAATATTCCTTTAAGTGTCTTTTTGTCTCGTGTTGGATATAAACATCATTTGCATATTCAATCTCTAGTGGCATGCTTAGTGGTGAGATCAGGGAATCGGGTTAAGTAGTTCATATTCGTACAGACTACTGGGCATATATATATATATATATATATATATATATATATGGGTCAGTCACAAAGTAATGCCATTTTGTTTAGGACATGTATAATTATCAACTCAGAAACATGTATCATACATCAAAATAAAGCTGGTTCTCAGAGGATCACATCCCTACTTCTCGACATTGTCGCCGTTTCTCTCAATAGCAATTTTCCACCTTCAAATGAGAGCTTGTATCCCTGCCCCGTAAAATTATGTTGGGTGTTCTGTGAACCACTTATTCACTACAAATTTCACTTCCTTGTCATTGGAATAATGTTTGCCTCTCAAACACCTCATTCATGGGCCCAAATGATAGTCTGAAGGCGGTAAATCTAGTGAGTATGGAGGAAGCGGTAAAGTTGTCCACCCGAATGAGGCGATTTTCTCCCTTCTGTGTTGTCGAGCATAGTTGTGCAGAAGGAGGACATTGTCGTTTGGCAAATTGGGTCAAACTCGTCGAATTCTTGCTCTGAACTCGAAGGCCTTAGTTAAAAAACAAAAAAAACAACTTCAAATGAAATAAAGAAAATGGCATTACTTTTTGACTCACCCTCATATATATATATATATATATATATATATATATATATATATATATAAAGTTAAACCTAATGAGTCAGATATACCTACTAACAATTTCGCTTAGTAGCTCATCAGGGCAAGAATATGATGCGTGTGCATGTGTGTGTGTGTGTGTGTGTGTGCGCGCTTGTGTACGTATAACTGATACATACATATGTAAGTCTTTTCTTGTGTGTTTGTATATGTGAGCGTTCGTGTGTGCGTGTTTTATATGGGGAATTTATGAAAATGATGTCAGTAGATACAGAATGAGTTATGGCTTGCTTTTAATCATTTTGCATCAACATATCTATTTTACTCAACACATATAATCAGAACTCTTTTTTATGATTATTGAGTGATATTAAATAACTAATAACAACTTAGTTTTCATTGAAAAGAGCTACAAAAATGGACGCATACCTGCTGTTCTGATTTATTCTTTAAGGAAAAGAAAGAAAAAGAAAGAATAAGAAAAGAAAAAAAAAACATAAAGAAATAATATTTACTAAAAACAAGAAAAAGAAGTCTCTGAATATCAACGCCTT
Organism: Doryteuthis pealeii; assembly: GCA_023376005.1. Lineage (NCBI taxonomy): Eukaryota > Metazoa > Mollusca > Cephalopoda > Myopsida > Loliginidae > Doryteuthis > Doryteuthis pealeii. Next base: position 57,366,409 of record CM042140.1, on the reverse strand, counting down.
AAAATTCTGCATATGTCTTTGTATTTTTTTTTTTTTGACATTAAAATAATGAAATGAGAAATAACGGCTTTGCACTAAATATTGTTCAGTGGGAAATGAGCTTAAGACACGTACATGCATCCTCCTCGGTTCATTTCTCAGCAGGCCCCATGTAATCTGGACGCTTGACAAGAGAAAACTGTCTTTAATTTAAACATTTCGTAATTCATCTTTGATGACCAAAAGTACCAAGATGAAAAATAATCATTCTATGAAAATGATTTTACTCGATATGTCACCAGATTACCTTCGTTTCAGCATTTCCTTATTATTCAATTTTATATTTCTATAGTGTCGGTTATCCTTTCACCAAATTACATATTAATGAGTCTGCAGAATATTCTATGATAAAAATTGAAGGATCTTTTGCTTAGAATATCTCGATGATTCAGCTCATGGAATTCTCGTATATAAGAACATATGGCAACAGAAATTATTAAGATCTTTCATACCACTTCTCAGACAAAGCTGGTAAACATTATTGTAATGTTTAATGTTCACAACAATTCAAAATCTTGACAAACAAAACAAGTTAAACATTTGCTAATTTTTTGAAAGGTTTAGAGTTCTATTAATTTTGGGTAATAAAGCTGAAAATGAGCAAAAGAAAAGGATTTTCCCAATTCATTGTCTGATTAATTGCAGTATTGATATTCTATTATTATCGTTGAATTATAAACGATATAATGATCATGTCAATAAAACACGCACCACATTCTTTTTGTTCAGAGTTTCTTTTCGCTGAAGATAAGCCTGATAATCCCCTCCCTTTAAGGAGTTTTAAGCTGCATACACTTTTCGAAACTTTTAGTAATGGATTTTTTTCTTTCAAATCATCAAATTAACTCTAGCTAAAAGTTTAATCCGATTATATTATTTTAGATTAAAATGCTTTCCTTCGAATATATAAAAAGGATAACGAAAAATATTTTTATAAATCTTATGTTTGGAAATAAATGCTAATTCAAATATGAAGAAGATAAATAAAATGGAATAACTTCAGAATTAAGACAGTTGGGAATATTAATCTTCAAGCCTTATCCATCTTGACAGAAAGACATCTTTTAATCAAACCCTGAAGTCATTTTTAGCTTTTTTGCCTTTTCTGTATGTTTATTTTACTTGTTTTTATTCTTATTTCATTAGTCTTCTTATTTATGAATATTAATAATATCCTAATTAATTTGCTATCACAAGTGTTTCTAAATTTGGTACCATTGCTGGTTTGATGATGTTTATTAACAGAACTGCCCTTTTGTGATCAATAGAAACATTCTTAGGATTTATATTTATAATAACAGAAGCAAAATCGACAGCAAATATATATTTCTTTTTAATAGAGTGTGGTTAAAAATAAATAGACAGTTCAAAATGTATTGAACGAAAACTAGTTAAAATGAACAGTTTTGTTGTGAAGTTAATTATTTCATCAAAGAGCTTCTCGATATGTCATCCGTTATTTCTATCAGGTAGCAAGGATTCATACATTTCAAACATTCTAAAATCTATTGAAATTTTAAAAATTGTTTATTATTTAGGGGATGGGATACCAGAATTGCGTCCAACAATACAACGAACAATATTCACTGTTGACGGTCAAACGGTTTAATATGGAACATGTTATATAAATATTCACTGGATACAAAGGAACATTTTAACTAAATAGATTTGTTCCTTATGAGACAATATAGACCAATTTTTCTTTTGGATCCATTCGATTCTTATTTTACTATGGCGGCTCCCCCATAGCCATTCGATGTTTTAAAATTATATTTTATGATTCGATATATTTTGCTTGCCTGGACCCCAAATAAAGTTATAGGACCCCCGGAGTCATAGAGGCCTAGACTATCATTTTGAGTGGGTATTTAACAATAAATAACAATCAGCATAAGGGCATGTTTTTGTAAGATCTAAATAATCGTACATAATTTAGATTTCTAAAATTAAAAAATATGTATATTTCAAAAAGTTCAGCATTTTATAATTTTGTACCGCACTAGTACGGTCGTCTCAATTTACATGATATACACATCAGGTTTTCTCCTTCTGATTCCCACCTCTTCTCTTATACAACTTTCAAGATGGAAAATTGATAATTTAACACCCTATAAATCCAAGAAGAATCGCATATTCAGCGATGGTCATGTTTAAAATTTTTGAATTTCAAGGGACGTCTTTCTAAGTATAGTAGGAACTGAGAAAGCACAGAGTGATTACTTCGAAGAGAATAGCACCCTAATATAAATACGACTGTCGACTGAATATTTTCGTGTTTTGACGAAGACACTCTCATGGAATGTGGTCAAATGAGGTTCATTTTCATCATTGTTCCTCTTTTCATCGGTGTTACAGTGCTTGGATTACATGGGTAAACAATTTCAATATCGATATAACGTCATCATATGACCTTCTCAGCCGATAAACTTTTCAGCGCATCCTAGAAAAGCCCGAATTAATTTTTTAATTGTTGGAACTTTTTGATCATACCATTTATTGTATTGTACGATGATATTAAATTCATGCAATTAACTTTACCACTAATATTGTGGTATAAGTTAATCAACATTAATGTATGAAAAAACATAATTCATTATTAATTTATTATTAAAGATATTTCCAAATAACATTCTCAAAGTTTCGAAATATTAAAAAAAATGTTGACGATAAATTAGTGTTTCTATCATATGAGTAAAACGATACAAACAAATTGGTATATTATGTTTTACATTTTTGTTTTGAAAAAATGTAGTGTTGAAAAATAAATGGTACTCCTGAAATTTAAAGAGAGAGAGAAAGAGAGAGAGAAAGAGAAAGAGAAATAGAGAGAGATAGGTGATAGAGAGAGAAAGAGTTGATAGAGCTACTGATTAATTAATATTTCTCGCTACATATTTTAACTTTTCATTCCACAATTTTAGCTTTAAAACATTGATGTTGTTAATAAGAATACACATTAAACAATGCGTCTTTATAAATCCCAGCATCTAATAAAAAAATAAAAACAAGACAAAATAAACAAAACAATTAAACTGATAGTGAAGGCGAAATAAAATTGGGTTAGCGATTTGCAATTTGGCACCAACTAATCTATTATTGTCAAAAAGGAGAATAACAGACGCTACATGTCGCACTCCGTTCAGACATGTGGAAGAAATAACGGCTCCTGGCGGGAGAAAAAATTACTGGTTCGGTATAAAGAAGATATAAAAACTGAAAGAAACAATCTATTAAAGTTTTTGATTGATAGAAAATGTAATAATGTTGGGAAGAGAAAATGTTTGAAAAAGAAGCAAAAAGAGAAACCTGAAGTTGATTAGATTAGTAAAAGATACGCCTAAGAATGAAGAGACAAACAAAAATTAGATGTACAAGAAAACCAGATAGTTTAACTGGAGTGAGGCCAAGTAATCATTAATCCATACATTCAGAATTCATTTAGGAAAATACATATAATCTTATACAATGTTACACAAAAATACACACACACACATAAACACACACATACCCACACACACACATATATATTTATATACATAGAAGGATGAGTATACGAAATCGTCTAAAAACGTTTAATATATCAAAAGTGTTCAAATATTGTCCAGAAGTGAAGTATAATACCTAAAATGTTGGATTCTCAATATCTTAATTTTGTTTCATGATTGATCATTCCATACATTTCTATAAAATAGAAAACACACACGTCAGGTGAAATTTTGTTGGGAAGAAATGGCTCAGTACTGAAGAATACATTATTTCGGGGCACTGGAGAAGATGTAGTGAGGAAAATATATATATATATATATATATATATATATATATCTTATTATAATGGAGATTGTGTGTTTTTCTGTCTGTAACCGAAACTATATTCCTACTCAAGTCACAATTCTCTTAGTTATTGATATCACATTCTCCATGATTTTATTTTTATTTAAACCTCAATTATTAATAAAATTGTCTTACTTTATTAATACTGTTAACCATGTCTACATACTGACAACATGCAATTATATTTATATATACAACAAAATAGCGGTTTACAGTGTGAACGGGAAGGCTAATTTGCATATCAATATTAAAAAATCGAATTTAATAAATATGTGCTTAGTATTATTTATTTCTAACTGTTTGGTTTTATTTTAATGAATATAAGCAAAAATCTCTTCAATGAATCTTAAATGAAATCCATTAACAAGATAAAATAACTGTCATTTTATTCTTTACTTCCTCTTATAACTAAATACTTAAATTAGAAAAAATAACAATGAAAGACGAGAGTGATGGAAGAGTAAGTTTCAGTTGTTCCATTTTTTATTATACTCCCTGTTTCAAATCTTTTATTATATTCCCTCTGTTTCAAATCTTTTTATCTGTATTCTTTTTAGTTTCATTAGCCTTTCTAATTTAATACAATATTTTATTACATTAAAACTTAAATACTTGCCCCGAGGGTGCATATATTTGCTAGTATGTATAATGTAGAACTAACAAATATATTATCCATATTTATTGGCCCCTTCAAAAAATGTCCCTAGGGAATGAAGCAGTGCCCGAGAAGGTATTTTATATGACAAACAATAATCAATTGAAGCCATGTTGCTGTAAAATGTAACTGATCATACATAATTTAAATTTACGATCTTCAAAAGGATGATATTGATGAGATATTTCTTTTACTAAGATAATGATCCGAGAAAAAACTTGTTTAAATCTCATGAAAACTTTTGAAAACGAGTGCAGCAATTTATAAAGACGATAGGTCATGCAGTTGACTATTAATATTGTTAAAAGTGTTCAATTCTTTGAATTTTTCGTTCTGTACGAATAATTTTGTCCTTTCCTCTTTTGTTTTTTTCTTCTCATATATAATAAATTTAACATATCCTTCTCAAAATTGAGTTTTATATTCTCTTTTTGTACGTAGGAACATACAAAAAGTCTGATATCATACATATAAGAAATGTGTGAAAATATTCAATATTCATGGGTGTACGAATAATTTCACCGTTGACAGTATAGTAGCAATAAATAGAGATAGTAGACACATACTATAAACTACCAAGTAACCATAGTCCAATTCTGAGTATTTTTCCCCTGGAGACGTTCGTGTGCAATAGTCATCGTTGTAGGAAATGTGACCAGAGTTCAAATCCTGGAAGAGTTTGCATTTCCCATCAGGCTAATACCCATAGGAAAGGTGTGGATCAAACTTTTCTCTCTTCATCTATAGGTAAAATAGCAGGGTTGACTGGACTCTTTAACTCGATATGGCAACCGATCTATCTGAAGGAAAACTGAATTTAAACATCTTAACCCCCAACTTAAAAAAATGCCCTTTTGTCGCATCCTAACTGTAAGGATGGGTCAGGTAAATACATACAGACAAAACTGTTCTTGAAATTTGGAGACAAAATAATCAGCGATTTTTAGCTAAAACCTTATAAATCAATTTAGGTCAGGCTTCCTCATAGCTAACAAGAAGAAAATAACTATTCAGCTAGTTCCAGTTGACCAAAGAGTAAAATTAACTTGGCAGAGTGGTCTATTGTCGGTACTGCGAGGGAATCTCTCCCTTTTTCACTAGTGCTAGAATAGGGAGATTGCTATGATAAGGTGGGGCGCCACACCTACTGTCATCTCCTCACTTTACCGCACAGATCAGATTACCCAATCTGTGCTAGTCATATGCTGAGTTGGCGAAGAGACTTGCTATTCCAAAGCGGATACTCTACCGACTAAGCTAATTCGACAGTAAATAAAATTAAAGAAAAACGAAAAACTGGATAAATAACGGAATCTTGCAAATAAATGAGACCCGAACCAAAACAAAATAAAAACTGTGAAAATGCCAGTAATATCAGTCACAATCGGAGACATTAGAACAATCGAAAATTATATGAAAAAATGGAAAATATATTGGGAGATTCCATAGAAGATCGGAGTAGTCCAACTCTGTTCAGATTGGCTAGAATACTGATAGGAGTCCTGGGGACTCGTTCTCACTTGGAATCCTGTGAAGGTCATTAGCTAATAATGGTGTGAAGACTTCCAAAGAGTATGAAAATAATAGAAACAGACAATTAAATTGAAGAAAACTTTTTTGTGATTCAGCCTCAAGTTATATTTTTCATGTAATTTTCGTGTGAGAAGGCGATAAAAATAAAACAGACGCAACTGCAATAATACTGACTATATATTTCAGAATTTGATAACTATAAAACTAATAATATCCAAAAGACAAGTAAAGAAATCTGTGAAAATGAAAATTGCCATGATAATAATAAGAACAAGAAGGCAAGTTTTTAAATGTAATAAAAGTAAAAAAAAACGAACAGTAATAAAAATGAATTTACTGGTTTCTTTCTCGTACAGCCATTCTTAAATAAGATAATATATCTTTACGGAAACCGAAATAAAACCGTCCGATTTGATCAAGACTTGTCACGATTGTTTTCCTCAATATATAATGACTGTCTTATCAGCGAAACACAAGTTTAAAGCCTATAATTGATAATGTCATATTATGAAGAAAAAAGATTACTTTCATTCTTTTTCTCATGTCTACATTCAATACTTTGCAAGTTGTTAAAAAACATATTTTGCCGAATTTACTTTCTGTCTTGTCGGATTTAAGCAGTAGCAAAAATGACAGTTTTTTTCGATCTCTTTTCTTTCATAAAATTATACTGTAAAATCTATTCCTAATAACAGGCTTTCAAATATCTATGTTAGACGAGCGTTCTTATTTCAAATCACTCACACACACACACACACACACACACACACACACACACACACACACACATATATATATATTTCATATATATATATATATATATATATATATATATATATATATAATATTGATAATCATTGAAAAATTTCGAAAATGAGACAATGGGTACATCTAAACTATGTAGGCTAACACTATTAACAATAAAACAAACATATACATTTTCAATATATCTATATCTGTCTATGTTTATAGCATTGCTTATCACTTTAAGTTTGCCTATGTCTCTTTTGGGAAGATTACTATTACTAATATATAATATAATATAGTATAATATAATAAGAGTATGTTTCAGAATATTTGCTATTTTCGCAGGAAGTGAGTGACATTATATTATATCATACCATATCATATATATATATATATTTATATATATATATATATATATTTTATATATATATATATATATATATATATATATATATATATATATATATATACGTTTGAAATCGAATGGTTTAAAAACTACCGGCTCAAATTTCTCGCAGTAGCGCGAATCTTCTAAAGCGAGAAACTTAAGCCGGTAGTTTTTAAACCATTCGATTCTTAACGTCTATTTAGCTCTTTATATTGAGGTCTTTTTAATTGGTTTTAGGAAAAAATCCAGAAGTAAATAAGATCTTATACTTATTTGCTTGGTGGATTTAGTGGTAACTGCGATATATATATATATATATATATATATATATATATATATATATATATATATATATATATATATATATATAACTTTCATATATGGCTCGGAATATTTTGTGTGTATCTTTGTCTATAGAGATAACATTTTACATACGACTATAGTAAATGATGTTATGTTAAACCAAGCAAGAAATCTATAGTAGTTATACGTCGTATATCTCTGTCTTTCATATTGTCGATATATTAAAACTACTATTATATCGAGACTCCTCTAGTTAAATAATACGAGATTGGATCTCCATGTACGCATTTACGGGGTGAAATTTGATCTGAAACCTTCAAAGGATAATATTAGATCTGCATATTTAATAAAAAGGGCTGAATTAAGTGCATTAACAAGGAAGTAAAAAGGGAAAATAATGTTTATTATATAACTTAAATGATTTTTCATCAGTAAACAACAGACTTACTGATATATCTTTGACTGAACATTTTGACAATGAACTACCAAATATGCTATGAATTGATCCTTGACACCAGGGAAATGTTTTAGCGTAAACGATTGTTCAAAGAGAAAGAAAATGTGATTATCAAGAAGATGTACATAAAATAAAAAGAAAAGATTGCAAAGTCATGTTGCTGCAACATGTATCTAATTTAAAAGACCAAAAATAAATGCATTTTCTTACTATAATTCTTGACATTAAATTATTAAATATTAAGATTATTAATTACAAGATGTTCTTCAAGCTGGAGATCATAGTATCATTAGGACTTGCCATCTAGATTTTATATATATATATATAGATATAGATATATATACATATAGGTAGATTGGTATAAGTTATAGTATAGCCTTCCTTTTTTAATTGATCGGCAACGTCTAGGATTCTGACAATTCGTCAGTTAGTCGAAGGTGTACAATGAAAACATCTTTAGCCAACATTTCTGTTTGAAAATTTAACCAGGGAATTTGAGTCCATACACAGAAGAAAGGTGGAGCAAATAATTCTAGTATTTGCTATCTCCAAAGAAACTGATGATACTCTACAAAGACGCAAAAGCAATGTTCGCTCATGATGACAAAGATTTCTTTGACATTGTCGCAGGAAATATATTACTACCATTCATATTTATAATCTGAAAAGATTAGGCGCTACGAACATCATTAGATCTAATGATGAAAAAAGGTTTCACACTAAAAAAGGCAGGAAGCAAATTATATTTCATAGAAACTATTACAGATGCCGATTACGCAGATGATCTAGCGCTTTTCACAATTACAGCTGACCAAGACGAATCACATCTGGAGCAGGCATCATGAGGCATTGGTCACAATGGGAAGTCAGATGAAACGGGGTTGATGAGTTTTAAACAAGTTGGAGACATCTCCACACTGGATGCCAAGACTTTAAAATTAGTAGATCCGTTCACATACTAAGGTAGTAATAGAAAACATGGACTGCTATAGACAGATTATCGATCATATGGATATCTAATATCTCTGATAAGATAAAGCGAGAATTGTTCCACGATGCAGACATATCAGTATGATTGTACTACTTGGAATTTAACGAAAAGATTTGGAGAAAATGTATTGATTGGGACTGCGCAAGGATGCTGCGTGCTGTCCTAAATAAATCCTGGAAGAAGGACCCCACAAAAAAGTAGCTTTCCGCCACTCACCTCATATCTCACAAACCATCCAAGTAAGACGAACAAGATACACAGGACACTACTGGAAAAGTGAGGAGGAACTCCTGTGACGTTCTCATGAGGACATTTAAACATGGATACACCAGACTGGGTCAAGCAGCAAATACTTACATTGATCAGTATTGTGCAGATACGGGATACCGTGAGGAGGACTTTCCTGGAACGATGAACGATAGAATGCGCGCGCGCGAGCGAGCGAGCGAGAGAGAGAGAGAGAGAGAGAGAGAGAGAGAGAGAGAGAGAGAGAGAGAGAGAGAGAGAGACAGACAGAGACAGACAGACAGACAGACAGACAGAGAAAGACAGAGAGAGTGAGAGCGAGAGAGAGAGACCTGGGGTGGGAATCCGTGCTGTCTGCACGACATAATTCTTTTTGTAAGAAAACTTTTGTGTTCGTGAAAAAAACCAACATGAATACATATAAAATGCTTTTGAAATAGTTTATCCATTTAATGAAAAGTAGCTAAATTTGCAAATTGGTTTGACAGTGTATATGTAAACGATATGATAAAGAATAACTTTCGTGAAATTTTATGGCTGGCCATTATAATGATAAATATTATCTGCTTAACTGATCTTTGGAATTAATATAATGAATCTATTGATGACATTTTAATGATGTGCAAATAGTACTAACACAATTACACTAGAAATTTAAGATTGAAATTTAATGCGCCTACTATTGTCAGTTTTAACAATGCAATATATTATTTACAATGCCTCTATTCAGGACTTAGATAAGAGTTAAACATAAGTAAACGTTGCTCAAAAAGTGGTAAGAAAAAGAGGACGTAATAACAATTTGTTGTCAGTTTTCCCCTTGAAGTTCATTTCCCTTCATCACCGGATGTTATTTGGAATTTAATAATGAAATAAAACTGTACATGGAATTTACGAATAAATGCGTACCTTTTCCGCTGTGAAGTTCTATGTCTGAGAAGTATTTCAACCATTAAATATTTCTGAAAGTTGTCGAAATCTTACATTCAGATAAGAATTAAAGACAAGAGATTTGAATGGGTAAATTCTCGTAGAAAATCTACATCGGTTTTTTTTTATATCTACATATATATTAATATATATACATGTCGTTGTTTTATAAATATTGTTTTATCGAATTATTATATTTTATCTGAACATAGAAATGTACATTTATAATCGAACTACATGCACATACACAAATATTCTATTTCTCTGAATGTTTGCGATGGGGCTTGAAGATTAGTATTATTAGAGTTATTCGGACTATTGTCCCCATCTTCATTGTTATTTGTACAACGTTTCGGCCGATATACCGAAGAAGGCCGGAGAATATATCGGTCGAAACGTTGTACAAATAACAATGAAGATGGGGACAATAGTCCGAATAACTCTAATAATACTACAAAAATATTATTATAACATGCAATTTTATGTACGTACGTAGATATCTATCCAACTGTCTATCTAGCTATCTATCTCTATGCACACACTGACACAAACAGACGCACACATATATATAATTGTGTGTATGTGTATGTGCGTGTTTGTACATTTGAATTCTGAAGTACTTATAAGTGATATCTTCAAATAAGGCGTGTTTTGCGCCATAGTCTTCGTCTTAGGAAATAGAATCGGTGACTCAAGTTCAAATCCTAGAAGAGTTTTTTTTTGCGTTTACCTTCGCGACAATGCTCTTGGAAAAGGCATGTATCCATCCTTTCTCTTTAGTCTAGTATATAGTTAGCCATGGTAAGGAAACCAAACAAAAAGGAAAATTCTGAATGAAAGCCAGCTTTATTTAGCAAAGAAATCAAGTTCGTATTGCAATTTGCCAGTTGCGGTGGGGTTGGGTAAATACATGAATTTATGAGTGGTTATCATTCATAAAAATAAAATCCCGCAAAAATGGGCCATGTACATACGTGTACTCGTGTATGTGTGTAGATACAAATCCGCGCGTGTATCTCTCTCTCTCTCTCTTTCTCTCTCTCAACATTTCTCTCACTGTATGTGTGTGTGCGTATATGTGTGTGTGGTGTACAAGTTGAAGTACCTGGCATTTCTTTGGTGTAAAATATTAATCCAAAGCTCAAAGGTTATTGAGTAATTTCTTATATATGTGTTTAAAAAAAGATTTAAATTTTTTCTAACAAAATGTAGGAAGGAGATTTTTTTACGTTTGTCATGCTAAGGAATGTGTCAGTTTTCGTTTTGAAGCGAAAGTAAAAATTTTTTCTTTGATGATTTTTCACTTTAAAAACTGATTCCATTGTAAACTTCTTATCTCTTTTCATTTTACTAGAAATAGGAGTTTCTTACCTAAATTTATCTGCGATGACCTATACTGATCTCAAAGATTGTCACAACATATTCTGCGTTCATCCTAATTCAACGTAACCTTATAAACTATTATCTGCTTCCAGGTGTAAATCTTTGGCCAACCATAAAGTTCTTAGATTAAAAAAAACAAAAAAACTATTGAAATTCAACAATAATATTTCTCTAACAACATAAAAAGGTCATCAGCTTTTTCACAAATGAAAACCATCACACGCAGATTTTTTTTATGTGTGTATATACAGATATGTCTATATATCTATGTCTTATATAGAACATTTCTAGCAGTGATCAAAACATACATACAGACAGACAAACAGAAATACACACACACACACACACACACACACACACACACACACACACACACACATATATATATATATATATATATATAGCATGTTAAACCCACTATAACACTTGAACTTTTATAATTCTTCTATGATGCTCCCTTTCTAATAATGTATCAACAATTTCTTCAGATAAGAAATTTTGTCCTGAAGATGACCGAAGGTCGAAACTAGTTGAGAATAAACAACATACAAGAAATATTCCTGATTGTCTTAATAATTTTTGTTCACACACACGCACTATATATATATATATATATATATATATATATATATATATATATAGGTGTGTCATAAAAGTATCGAGACTAAAGCTGTATTGACCAAGATAGAAATGAACAATGAATGGAACGTTATTTTTTTCAGAATACAAGGTTTGTCACAAATACAAAAATGTTCGATACTTTTTTGACACACCTTGTATGTATGGGTACTAGGTTTATTATGGAACTGTTTATTATTGATGACAGTGATTTAGTTAGTGCATCAGTGATTAATGATGTTAGTACATGCGACAAATGATATCTTATTAATGTTAGGTTGTTTATTTTTAATAATCCACTCTAAACTAAAACAAACAATACCCCCAAAAATTATCCCTCAAAGATGATCAATGGATGTGATTAAAACACTTAGAACAAAACTTGGGGGATTTTCTCTACTGGACACCAACATAACGAAACTTGCACGAAAGCATGAGAAAAAACAAAAGAACATCACAAAGAAATGTTCCGTGCTTTTTAACCAAACATGTTTAACAATATATGTATTTGTTATAGGGCACAATACATTTAGGATGCAATTGTTACCATTGGTTTCAAAGCACCATGTTAGCCACTTATCGTCAAGACAACACCTCTGTGAAAGAAATGCAACGAATACCAGGTCATTTATATGTATATATATATATATATATATATATATATATATATATATATGTGCTCCCAATTTCCTGGTAGAGCACTGTAAGGGAGACATTAGTTGAACTTTCACCGTTTTAGTGTTTAGCGTAAGGCATTTTCTCGCCTGTTGTTTACAGACTTGAATTCTGTGGTGATTTGTAAAATCATACATCCTGTAAGCATATACCAATCCATTGTTCTCTGACTGACCGTCTTCGACGGACGGAAGGGTAAGGAGCTTGACAGACGAAAATTCTGTCGGATTTCGCTCCCGGCTAGAGGTAGAAGTTAAAAAAGTCGAGCCGCACTGATGAGACGTAAACGTCGAAACACGTGTCTGTGGATGACTGATATATATATATATATATATATATATATATATATATATATATATATATATATATAGATGTGCATGTATGTGTGTGAGCTGTTCTTGTATCTTACCACTGTTTTTTTCTCGTCGACGCGGTGCCTAATTCATTCGCTGTTTGTCTCTTATTCACTCATTCTTTCTCATTCTTTCTCCCTTTGTTTACGTATGTGTGTAACCGTGTTCACACTTATATCCTCATACATGTCTCTGTGTATATGAGTAGTGTGTATTTTTCCCTATTCTTCCGGTTCCGGTTGTGGTGATTAAGAGTTCTCTGATTTTTCTCACTTGTTAATTCTCTCTCTCTCTCTCTCTCTCTCACTAATATCTTTCTCTCTCTCACTAATCTCTCTCTCTCTCTCCCCGTTTATAAATGTGTATCATCGCATTCTCTCTTATATACGCACATGTATATGCCTATGTGCACGTATGTGCATATCTACACATATGCGTCCGCAGACGCACATGCGCGCGTCCACATGCCCGCAACACTCAGACCCGTACATGCGTACACATATATACCTTCACACTCTCGTACACACGTACACCCACGTTTATTTACCCTATAACAAGTAAATACAGCTCTTACACTTGTAATCGAGCACTATTTTCAATTCTGCTATAACAGAGAAAACTAATATGTAAATAGGAGAAAACTAATATATATATATATATATATATATATATATATATATATATATATATATATATATATATATGCACTATTCTAGATATCAAGCAATTTTTCTGCAGATACTACAACCTCTAAACTGTAATATATATATATATATATATATATATATATATAGCTAAAATGCGTACATAACTATATTTCCCTATATCTCTCACTGATTATGTCTTTCTGTCAGTTTCTTTCTCTTGCAGACTTTGCATATGTACACATACGCACACACTCAACACGTACATATTTATATATATATATGCAAAATCAACGAAGTTTATGGGCTTGAGAGCTGTTTCTTTTTAATGAATATATATAGAATTACAGAGGGGTCAAAGTTTCTGGCCCACCTTCATTTCCGCAACGGGTGGCATCTTTGCAATAATACCTGTAAATGGACGTGGTCTGAACGATTGTGAATTGGGTTCACGGGGTCATTGTGAACACAAATCATGTTGCCCGAAGTCGTTGCCATTCTGAGCAGAAAGAGGAGAAACATAAAGATGGAGACTTTGAAACGAAAGAAAAAAACCCGAAACTACTTTCTTTTGTAGACTCGACCTACAGGGTCAAGCAGCGTTTATTGTTTTTACGAGCAAAAAGAAAAAAAATGTTTGCGTAAATCGCTTTCCAACCTCTTTCCCACCGCATATATCCATACAAGCGTTTGGACTAGCCGAGCTCGTCTCACCCCCGGCCTGGTCACCCATCACATACAAAAGATGACAGCAACTTGGGCCACTCTCGATTATTGCTGATGGAAAATAAAATAAATAATGAACAAAGAAAATAAAAACATTCTTAAAATGTTGAACCTGCGCAAAGATCCCTTCTTCTTTTACTCACACACTCTTTTTATCTCTCTCCACCTTTCTTTCTTGCAGTGTGACCGAGAGGTTGTGTTATTGAAGCTAGCTTTTTGCAGAGATTAACTGACCCGACGCCTGATACATAAAAAGCCATCCACTTTGTTGCAGAGTGACAGGGTTACGGCCGCGTCATTTTCCCGACCACATTTAAGAGTTTTGCTGATTTACGCTCCAAAAAGGATTCGCTTGTACTCAGAGAGAGAGAGAGAGAGAGAGAGAGAGAGAGAGAGAGAGAGAGAGAGAGAGAGAGAGAGAGAGAGAGAGAGAGAGAGAGAGATAACAGGGAAAATGAGTCTCATTTCAAGGGGTCGGAAAGACAGAAAACCACAGAGAACTACAATTAATGAAAATTACAAAATATAAATAATACTTTTGCATATATTCCTTGTTCCTTTTATTTAACGTCATTTGCCTTTCATTATGATTATTGGTTTCAACAAATATCCTTAGTATTGATGCTTTGTATAATATCTATTCGCACGAAAAAAGTTATCAGATATATTCGAATTTCTATGAGATGATATTCGTTTATAAAAGTAGGTAAATAATAATATCACACATATTTGGATGTATTTTAGTTGTTGTCTCTCGGCACTTGGTTGCGTTGGATAGCCTAAGCATGCCATGTGTTACCATAGCAACAGATTTTCTAATTACTATAGTAGATCACCGTTTATTTAAGTAATATTCTAGTGACGTAATAATGATTAATATATGTACATCTAAAGTAATCTTTATGGTATGAGCGTGTCGAATTATAACCCCGAAAGCATATGCCATTCAGATTTGATATCTCGCATATAATTTCATATGCATACAATTAAGAAATAAACAAAGTTTATTTTTTTGATTTTTGCTAATTAAATCAGATAATTAATCAAAAATCCAAAGATTTGTGCAACTCTTTATAATTCTTCATAAGTAAGTACAGAATGAATCGCTGTAGTTTAACCCACCCACTCTATCATTGAATGTCGTAGGCTGCCTTCAATTTCAGATCTTTTGACAGTAAGTGCCCGGCCGGGGCAAAGATCAAAATGTAGTATCTTTTGACTGTAAGTGCCTGGCCGGGGCAAATATCAAAATGTAGTATCTGCGCCTGGATCTAGAAGCCGAAAAAAATTCTCTTGATTTCAGTTGGCCATCTCCCCCGGCTGCAGCTGTGCTCTCGCCTAAAAAGGATACGACTGAGTTTATTGCCGGCTGCCTTAGGCCACACTGAATGAGGAATGCCAATGGAATTTTATGCAAACTTTAGACCCGACTGGCGGTCTCTGCACATTAATATATATATATATATATATATATATATATATATATATATATATATATATATATATTGTGTGTGTGTGTGTGTGTGTGTGTGTGTGTGTGTTTATTGATAATATAATGGTCGATTTTCCCCTTGAGTGTTATTGTTATAACATTTTTTACTATTACAAGTACCCTGAAACTAATACTATTAGTTTTCCTCTGTAAAAAGATTAACTAAGCAAAGGTAAAGGTGAATGAAAATTAGATTAATCTTTTTGGTTACATTTATTTTAAATCTCCTAATTGAGTCGAAGAAAGTCGATCTCGCCATTGTAAAGAAAAATAAGATAATATGACAATAGACCATTGGCATATTTTGTTTTTCATTTACATTTTTGTTTTGTCCTCCCATATCTGTCTGAAACAAGAAAGAATAGGTTTATTCTAGAAGGCACCATTAATAAATAAACTACATTCCTTAATAGTAAGTATTGATGACACTTTCTATGTTTTAATATCCAGTAAAATATTCCAGTTTCTACTAATTTGAAGACACACTAGATATTCAGAAAAGTTACGAAATTGTCGTTTATTTATTTGCTTGTTTATAAATTAGCTTATATGATGTTGCATCCCCCAGAGAACCAGCTGGGATGAGTGCGTATTATTAACCTACAGAGTCTGATTAAAATAAAATACGATATGTGGTTAAGTAAGTAAGTTAAAACTTAGAAATTGTAAATGTGTAAGTATTTTTATGTAGTTTGTTCTTCCTCTGAACAATTCCAGGCCACACCAGTAACAGGAGAAAAGCTAATTAAGCCCTGGATTTGGTATCACCACAATATACTACCCATGAAAAATATAACAAATATAAAGTGAAATAAATATACGACTCAGATTTTAGATTTCAGTGTCATGATCGACAGATGCCCCCTTAATAGCCAGATGGGGGGACCTGAAATCATCCTGCAAATGTTGTCTGTTCTAATATCAGAAACATAAAATAAAGACCGAAAAAAAAAAAAGATAGACGAGAGGAGACATCATAAATATAATGCAGTTATGATAAAAGCAATCCTACTCATAGAGTTTATAGGAAAAGGGTGATAGAAATTTAAGAATAAGCTCATAATTTTAATATGCCAAATACTTACAGACCAAGTAAGGATGATATTAAAGAAAGGCTAATTTTCTGATACCAATATAATGGAAATACGTGGACAGGTAAGTCGAGAAAAATATGCCCAAGAAGAACCCCCTAAACGAAACGAAATACAAAATACTGAAAAACAAAATATCACGGATGCTAGTATCAAAGCATCAATATAAATAGATGATGAAAGAAATGATGTAGATTTGATAAGACAAATCATAACCGAAAAGAAGGTTACATTTCGATCACTAAGTAATCAGGACTTGAAAAATATCATGGTAGAAAACAAAAAGGTAAATAATATCCCAACAACATCACCGAAATAAACTTATAAATTCATGTAGCAACAAAACTAGTTAGTGATAAGATTAATATTCTCCAAGAGAACTCGAACATAATCACAAAAGCTGGATGAGAAATGAGGCTGAAGGACAACTAAACAAAATACCACAAGCAAAAACACTAAGGCAAGAAAATTACACAATGACGCATTGAAATTAAAAGATAGAACAAATAAAAAAAACTCCAAGATCAGCCATTGAAACTTGAAGAAAGAACCCAAAATACTTTGGCGAAAGAAGAAAGGCTCAAGAGAAACCTGTACAGAATCAAACAAAACAAGCAAAACATAATCTTTCAAAATTACCAAAGAAAATTCTACCAGCATCTTCGTGGATAAAGCATAATGACAAACGAACATCCGAATGTAGAGGAGACAAAATATTTTGGGCCTAAAAAGAATTGCAAGGACTTGAAAAATGAGCCGAAACCGACGTACGAATGGACTCGCTCAGAGCAACAAAGTAACAAATTAGAAAACATTAAGCCATAATGCTATACATGGATTCTGGCTTTTTAAATATTCATGTGCATTCACGACTGATTGGCTTGCCGATTGGGTAAATGCCTACAAGAAGCAAAATTATCCAAATAGATGATGGAATGGAAGACTAATCTGATATAGAAAGACAAAAAAAGGAATAATCACTGCAACTATAGGCCGATGACATGTCTACCTAAAATGTGGAAATCTATAACTGCACAGACAATGGAAGAAATACTCGCTGGTAAGCCGCTGACTATTTATGGAAGAAGAGAAAGGATACCGCAATGGAAATGATGACCTACTATACGTAGTATAGCACATTCTCAAGGACTTTAAAACAAGGCTAAAACTGTAGCCCTAGCATGGATAGACTACATAAACACCTATGATATGTTTTCGCAAAATTGGGTAATTGAGTGTCTCAAATGTACAAGATATCGGACAAAGTCAAAAACTTCATCACAAAATCCATGAAAACCATGAAATTGAAATCAACAGTAGGAGGAAAACTCCTAGAAAAGATTAAAATCTAAAGTGGTATCTCGCCACTGGCATTTGTTATTATAATGATGCTACTAAATAACATGCTCAGGAAATTTAGAGGGGGTTACACATTTACCAAACCACAGGAAAAATTAAATACCTTTTAAATATTAAGTACATGAGCATGATATCAAGAGTTTTGACAAAAGATAAAAAAAGAACTGAAAGAACCATAATAAACATTAATCAGTATATAAAAATGAAATGTAATATCGAAAATTGGGTTGGAAGGAAAAGAAATACAAAATCAGGAAAATATAAATACACTTGGAGGAAAAGAGAACTACACATAACTGTGAAAATAAGAAGTAAACAACATTAAACAGAGGTGACAGAAAATGTAAGGAAATTGCACCTAAGAGGGACAAGAAAACTTATCGAAACCAAGCTCTGCAGAAAAAACTCTAATTAAGGGGATACACGCCAGGGCTGTCTCGTTTTAAAGATTCTCTGAACTATTCTTAAAATTGTCAAGGGAGGAACTCTAAGTGATGGGCCAAAACACAATGAAATTGATGACAAAGCACAAAGTATTATTCCCGGGAGAGGACATAGACAGACTATATGTATCAAGAAAAGAAGGATGAAGAGGTGTCGATAACGTTAAGGATTGCGTAGATACGACAATCCGAAGACATGAAGTATACAATAAAAAAAGCAAGGAGAGACTAATTACAGAGCCAGTAACTGCAATTGCAACACACACACACACACGCGCGCACGCACATATACATATATATATATTGCTTCGAATATATAGGATAGTCTGAAATGACTTGAATCTCAATAATCGTAGTTTAATTTTTTTTTTGCTGTTTTTTTTTCATTTCTTAAAGAGATATCCGTTTACATTTTCTTCTAACATCTGTTCCTTGATTTCAAACTCTGAAAGTCTGATCTGGTCTTTTTATGTCGCAGCATGGCATGAAGCTTATTTATTTAGACGCTGCCATTAATCGTTTTTTATCGGCGCAATCTTTCCAACATTGACTTACGAAAGGGACACAAAGATGTTCTTTTACAAATGTACTTGGATCATAACAGTTTCATCATCGCATAAAAAATGTGTTGAATAACTAAAAAAAATTTAAATATCCGATTTTCCATTTATTGAGACACTAAGAATTACCAGTGGTTTCTACTTTAGGTTGCATCGCATTTCTCTTAGTTGCGTCTTGACCTCAATAATTGTTTACACTCTCCTCTCATTTTCAACGGACGTAAGACGTAAACAATGTATTCTTTAATTTCTCACAGTTTATTTTCAAAGTAAATATTGCAGTCATTGCAAAGAAATAGGCCAACGAGCAAATTTATAAACAAATTCAAGATGATTTCATGTATTTTTTCAGAATTAGAAAAATCATATTACAAATTCATGCTAAGAATATTGTCTGTTTATCCATTTTTTCAACAAATTTAAATTTTGTTTTCCACTTTATGATCAAATAAAAATTGGGTCCAACCAGAGCAACAAGTGACTGCATGAACGTGAAATACATCCCATAATATAGACAACATATAATGTTGTAAAATACATAATGGAAGAATAAAATCTGTCAATTAGAGACTGGAATCAGGGATAGGAATTCAAAACGGGTATATAGATACCAGATAGACTGCAGATGTAGATTCCATTTGGATAAATTAAAATAAAAACTGATTTACTTTTTTAAAACTCCATGTGGCAATCATAAAATGTTCCTCCAAACTGCATCACTTAAAAAGTGATGCAGTTTGTGAAATCACTGGTAAATAAATAAGCATATATAAAAAATGTTATCGATTATTCGGAAATATTATTTTGTTTTAAATGTATTAAGTATTTAATCTAAAAACAAATAAGTTTTCAGAATGATTAATGTATTCCGTAAGAACAGAAATTGTAATAACTAAAACAATAAGTGTGTTCTAGACGAACACACTTAAAGACAGACACCCTCAACCCAATTCGTATTTTTAAAAAATGAATTACAATAGCGATGTACCATTGACAATTTTTATTTTATTTGCTAAAACCATTGATATATATTAAAACTACTCATTTATGCAGAGGTTGGTTCAACTCGGAATGAAAACATTTGTTTGATCAATTTAGAAGTTTGCCTTGAGGAAAATATTCAACAGTATAATTTGTATTTTAACATCGTGTTCTATCATTTTGGTTAAAAAACTGGCGGGGAGGGGGTGATGATAAGAGAACAACAAAAGGAAAAAGGTAATGCCATTCGCAATATACTGATACTCTTAAAGTGACAATTATGTTATGAAGCAATTAGTTATATTTTCATTTATTTTACTCGTTCAATGTTGATGGGCATTTTTCAGATTTGAGTTACAAGATTTGTAATTACATTAATTACAACCAAATCTTTGAGATAATATACATAAAAATCATATACATATATTATCAAACTCTAATTTTACCGGATAAATGTATATATCTCTGTATTATCGCGCGTAAAGATTATTGCATATGACTTCCTGGAAAAGAAATCAATCGAATTCTGAAAGCTCCCGTTCTTATGTTATGGATTATCATCATTATATACATATGTTATTTCTAATCATCCGATATTTACGAAGGGCTTCTTTGTTCCTTAAATGAGTGACAATTTCTTCTCAGATAAGGGTCGGATATCTTAGAAAAATTCGACATTTGAAATCTCCCCCACCCCCGAGAACTACTACCCAGATGAAAAACAGCAAAGACAAACACGTTGCCTATATATTCACTATGGAATACTTAACATCTTGATTCTGTATGAGTTTATTTATTTTAAAAACACAATTTCGACTTGTCAAACTCGGAGGAATCGACTATTATAATAACCTCAATAAAGAAAAAAACAATCAATCATATAGCTATTATCTTGCCAGGATTTCTTTCTTTGTAAGATTTAGACAAAGAAAAAATAATGGCTAGCTAAAATATTCCTCCCATCTTTGCAAGACAAAGTAAAAAAATGAAATAAAAAGTGAACGTAAAAAGAAAAAGAAGGTATAAATGTAAAACAGATCGAAAAATTGAAAGAATAAATGAACAAACAGCAAAAGAAAAAAACAAAACTATTCTCTCTTTCTGACAAGACCAAAAGGACGCCGAGGAAAAAATCAGTTATTATATTCTTGACCGCGTTAAACGGTAAGAAAGCGCAGGAGGCGAATAAAGAGTCAAATGGAGGGCCAAGAACTAATAATGAGCGACGTTTTCCTTAAATTGAGGGCCAACGAACAGCGGGCGGTTGTAATAAAGCGGGAGCCTATCGTCACCCTTGACCCAGGTTCGTTGCATCTTCATCCATCTCAATCCTTTAGCAGAATAAGAGATTAGAGGAATTAGGAGCGCTAGCGAATCCAGTTATTCAGCAAGATGATGGTGAATTACAGACACGAGCAGACTGGAAGGGAGACAACTCACAGAAATCCTATGACATTGTGTAATTCATATAAGCGTTAAAATGATCATGCTTACGCACGAGCAAGAACGCCTGTCGTGGTGGAGTGATTAGCAATTTACTTTTGCAAATCATTGCTATTTCGATCCTCACTTGCTCTGGTCTTATGTCAAATTATAGCGAGGGTTATAAATTCCTCTATACTCACGCATATATATACAAACATGTTTAAGGGTGAATGAGCAAAATAAATCGAAATAAGTAAAGAAAGCGAGGAAGAAAGTGTGTGTGTGAGAGATAGATAGATAGATAGATAGAAAGAAAGAAAGAAAGAAAGAAAGAAAGTTATTGTTTAGATAATGCTAATACATATCTAATGACAACTTGATTGTAACTGAATGTAAGTTTTTGGTATATTATTTTTGCTTAATATATAATACCACAACTTTGTTGGTTTTCCGTCAGATTGTGGGATGAGGCCAATTTGTGCAATCCTTAAGCAACAAAGCATTTATTTAAAGATGTAAGATTTAAATTAACTGATTAGATAACATAGATACACTGAACGGTAAAAAAATGTCCATGAAATCCAGGTGTGAAATCAGTGTACAAGATCTCAATAATGAATCGTTAACTTAATGATGATAATTTAAATGATATGACGAGATGATAACGTCAAATTAGATTTAAAACTGGAGACAATGTTCTTCATAGTTAAAATTGAAAGGACTAATATTTATACTGGGAAAGTAACTCCTACTGATAAACAAAGTAATAGTTTCTACGTGACATGGTCTTTCCAAGCAATCACTAGTCTTTTCTAGTATCATCCAAACGTGCCGATCACTAAACCTTCATTCGCTTTCTTCCAATAGATTCTATAATTTCTCTCGTTCACTAAAACGAGTGTCCATCATCATCATAACCAACAGTCCTCTACGCAACAATTTATCAAACGTACAAATACCTATCAAATCAATTTTGTATTGAATATCCATTCACAATCGATGACATAACAGATTCCATATTTTGTAATGTCAGTGTCCTCTCTCTGCAAAACTAAAAAGGAAACAAGTGGAATATAATTTAAATATGAATGTAATTTTTCATTTGTTTATTAACCTAACAGAATATCATTTAGCTGTTTGTCACTTCACATTTAGTAAAGGTTTGCAAGCTAGATTCGCTGACCATTATCACTGGACTACCCATAATTCTGGCCTTGTGCCACATCAAAGCTACGCTTAGTAAATAACAATATGTTTTATGTGTTTAAATTGTTTCACGTCCCAATTTTAGCCGCTGTCAAAATATGCCAACCCAACAAGACGAGATTGCTGCTACCCAAACAAGTAAAAACCGCATAGAAAAAAAAAAAAAAAAAAAAAAAAAAGAAAAGAGAAAAACATTTATAAGAAGACAGGTTATGTGGCGAACAAGACACTTTCAATATTCTACATTAATGGACTCTGGCCAAACGAGAAGTATATTTTAGTTATTCAAAAGCTAGGAGGCGAGTTTATTAAGTTTATACGTATCGAAACAGGTTTTGTCGTACGGTAACGGAGACAGAATAATACGCCCACTGATCTTCATACTTATCTATGTGGGTACATATGGTTTATATCAGACGGGATAAGAAAACTGTTAGGCCTATATAAAAAGGATTTTTTTTATTTTAATAATTGGTGCTAAACACTATACTTACTCTTGTTATTGTCTCATTTCTGTCTTTTTGTCGATCCATTACTTATTCAGGAATTATCTTGAATAATAATAACAGTGATTCGAACGGGTAAACTGAACAAACATACATACCAATAAAGCGCCGGCGAAAATTTTAGGCCTCTCTCCCTTACGTTCCCTCACTCCCGATATATATATATATATATATATATATATATATATATATATATATATATATATATATATATATATATATATATGGACATTTACGTTATGTCAACCTTCGGTGTGTACATTAATACCGAATCCAGTATTTTTGTAAACAACTGAACTGTTTAAAAAAATTAAAATAAAAATCATTTCTAAACAATTTTATCTTCAAATATTTTTGTTTATACATATAATCTTACAATCACTTGTATATTTTCAAATATTACTATTTAACACTAATAACTTACAACTACCACTCCAGATTAGACTCACCGATAGGGTGACAACAGATACTACTTGAATCAGTTTAGAGTTACACGCACACACATTATATATATATCACGCATCCACAAGGAATGTCCTCAGGTAGTCAATAGAATGAATTTGATATGAAAATAATAATTTTTCCGTTTAAATATTGACTGATAACACACACACACACACACACACACACACACACACACACACACACACACACACATATATATATATATATATATATATATATATATATATATGGGAGAGTACGTGTGCGTACGTGTGTGTATTCAGCGATGAGTACGTACTGTTGATAGTCTTATGATACGAAAGAACTTTATAGCGAAACTAAACACATCAAAAATAGATACGAATTGATTAACACATATACGAGGTTTGTTCAAAAAGTATCAAAACTGTAGTTGTTTTTACTGAAACAGTAATAAACAATGAATGAAATGTTAATTATCTGTCTCCCTAGCATTCAGCATATTTATTCCAGTGAGTGTTCTATTGGCTGAAGTACCTCAGAAACTTCTTTTTTCATATAGTAGGATACTGTGCATTTATATGTCACCCACGCCCATATATCCTTTTTTCTTGGAATGTATTTTCAGTTGAGAAATTAAGAAAAAGTCTCATGGAACTATTTCTGGTGAGTCTGGTGAGTACTGCACTTACACAATCCTGTTTTGCAAAAACTAAAGTCGTTTAAAAGTATCCAGTCTTGCTTAATAATTAGTAATCTAGTCGTTGAAACATCATAAATTCATCATACAAGTTGTTCACCTGTATTGTCATTTTCATTTGCATTCAAAATTGAGGATTTTAAATGAAAACCCAAAACAACAGATCTAAAGCTTCCTCTGGACTCGTTAGCAACAACTCGTATGGTTATCTTCGCCTACACAAGAGAGCCTATGGCTGATTATACATGTGCATATCTCAGTTGAGTAGGTGAGTAAATTTGTTACGAGGGTAAAAAATATATTGACTCTTTTAACATGTACATATCTACACGGGATTCAATAAAAATAAATTTACATGGATTAATATATGAATTACATTTGGGCGAGTCTAGATATATGAAGACATAGGTTCTTCTATATCTTTGAAGACGAAAAATACTGCATGATACAAATGTGCAAAATAAACCCATACATCTGATAATATTTCCAATATGCACACTAAAACGCATATGTTTCGGTATATCTATATATGCATACATACATGCATACATATATGTATATATAGTAGATGTATGCGTCGAAATTCCACCAAATACCTACATACTAATTCCAAGAATTTAAATTCTATCAAATCAGCATTTAAAAATTTGTTGAATTAATAATACCAGAAAAGAAAGAAATATGATATTAAAATAACAAAATATTGAATACATAAAGTGAATTACTTAGAAATTAGTTATTTTTTAACTATTTGTAATAAGTCAAAAGCTGTCAGTTCGAGAAAATGTGAGGGCTAAAAAAAAATCGCAATCAAGATTAATTATTTAACTTACCAACATACTAATAATTTATTAACAAATAGATTAATAAATAAAAGACGAAAAGTAAGGAATTCTGAAACATGTTTATTAATTTTCAATCTTAATTTTTTCTAATAAGCCTTCTTGCTTTTTGATAATTGGTATTTAAAGCAAAATATGATGTAATCCGCCCTCTTTCTCTCTCTCTCTCTCTCTCTCCCTCTCTCTCTCTCTCTCTCTCTCTCCCTCTCTCTATCTCTATATTAAATTTACTTCTCAATTTACTATTGTGTTTGAAACACATAATAGTACATAACCTTAACCAGATCTCTACCTCTCTTCTATCTGTCTTCCATCTCTCCCCCTCTCTCTCTCTCTCTCTCTCTGTTCACAGAAACTTCTGTTTATACTACATTGAGAATAATTTACAACACTATTCGTACTGATAACTGAATTTTCTAAAGTTACGTCATTGGTTTCAATAGAATCGTATGCAGTTCAGGAACTTATTTGAACGATGCTCCACATCTTACTTATTGCTTATGTTTCAGAAATTCTTGATTATGATCATTTTATAACTAATTAATCATAAGAAGTATATTTAAATTGATCAAAATAACTTACAATTTAAATAAATGCATTTATAATCTGATTCAATACTTAGAAATAAACGAATATTCAATACTTAGAATGAACGAATATTGTAGGTTCTTTTTTTTGCAATTATGTATTGTTCTTTTTTTTAATTTATGTTTTGCATGTAATGCTATTATAGTTCTCCATCAGGTAATGAAATATTGTCTAACATAAACAGTAGAATGTTATTTAATACTAAAAATGTTGTCGGCATATATAACAAGATCATTGACATGTGGGTCATCATTTCTGTTTGTTCACATGTTCAAGATTCTCTCACCATTTGGAAAGTACTGCACAAGCATCGTTGAACTTAAACCCTTTCAAGTCACATAGGAAAACAGAAGAGAGAAAGAAAGACTATGGAAAAAAAGAAAACAGAAGTTGAATGAATCTAATCGAAAAAAAAAGTTACAAAAAAAGATTAGTTAAAAAAGATGGAAAGAACAATTATTTGAATTTCTATTACATATACTTAAAGAAATGAAAGCGAATTATATATTTATATATACTAACATATGTTTACAGGAAACCTAGTTGTACTTCTGTTACTATAGCAAAACCATATCTCTTTACTTTATCAATAAGTGTTTCAGAAGTTTTGAATGACCATATATATATATATATATATATATATATATATATATATAAATTATGACACGTGTTGCACATGTAAAACAAAAACAGAACAAAATACATATATAATATATATATATATATATATATATATATATATATATATATATATATATATATATACACTCATTTATTCTTATTAATGGATTCTTTTTAAAATTCATCCTCGAAATTTTGCTCATATTCATTAGATAAAACAAACAATTAAAAATCAATAATACTAAGCACATATTTATCAAAATCAAATTTTTTAATATCAATATGCAATTTAGCCTTCCCATTCACACTGTAAACCGCTATTTTGTTGTATAATAAATACAATTTTATGTTATTAGTATGTAGATATGGCCAACAGTATAGATAATATTTTTTTCTAAAGGGTTTTCCGAAAATTTTTTAAAACTAATCATTATTTTTCAATCCGTCATTTCAAATGGCCCTCATTGTATTTTTCAAAGCTTTATGTGAATTATTAACATTATTTCAATCTATTTTTCATCAATTTATATAGGAAGCATACTAGAACCAACATGTGTATATATATATATATATATATATATATATATATATATATATATATATATATATATATATATATATATAATTAAAAGTATGACAAAGAAATGAAAAAATCTGAGTTTTCAAATTTCTCAACGATAATTTGTTTTATTTATTAACTCATTTATTCCTTTACTTGCTTCAAAAGTTAAATTATGTACGTTTATTCACATATTATATCAATGTGGGTTGAAGGTGTCTTCTGTTTAACGCTTATTGTCGCAAGAAATGGAACCGGAGATCCAAGTTCAAATCCTAGAAGAGGCTCTGTGTGTTTCACTTCACGCTAATGCACTTTGGAAAGGCATGAATCCGTCTGTTCTTCACCTGTCATTGGTAAAGAATAGAAAAGACTGGGTCCTTAATCCGAGTTTAGGAAACTGTCAAGAAAAGGAAAATTCTGAATGCACACTGACTGTACTCAGCTTAGAAATTGACTTTGTGTCACATCCTGGTCTTGGCGTAAAGTTTGGCTAAATACAAACAGCTACATGGCTTACCGCTGATGATTATTTGTTGTTAGAGACCCTCTCCCTATGTCTGCTTTAATATTTACTTTAAAGCATTACTCTCTATTGAATAGCAAATATGATGTACATATTTGCTAACTCTACATCTTAGCATCTAGATATCTATAACGTATAAACACTTCTCAAATATTTATATAAATCCGTATCAGGTTTTGGTTTCCATTGTACATATGCACGTGATGTGAAAGCGATTAAATATACGCCTGTGTGTATGTTGCATCTTTCAGTTTAATCAGACAAATTATAGCAAAATATAAAAAAACTAAGCAAAAATAAATCTATATTAATTTAATCTGCCGCCAAACTTCCCGATAATAGGCGAACGGAAAAAGTTTATTTAAAAATATATAGGATTTAATAATGATTTTATTATAAAAACACGTTTTAAATCAGAAATTCAGATAGCACTAATCCTCTACATCCTATAAACAGAAGCGAAAAAAATTACACTTTTAAGTGAGAGAGCGCACACGCGCGCACGGATGCATGCGTGCGTGCGTATGTGCGTGTGTGTGTGTGTGTATGTGTGTGTGTGTATGTGCTTATATTCATGGGATCCACGCGTGTAAATACACGCGTGGATATCATGAATATACTTATCACAAATTGAGAAAAAACGATAATTCAATATTTTTCAATCTCATCATTACAAATTAATTACGGTTACGAGTATATATTTATATAGATTAAGAGGAAACATATTTTATTGCCGATTTCAAGCCCAGATGAATGAAGTAGCATGTTTGATTTGAAGCTTAAACGTTGAAATCTATATTGAATATGAGACGACTGTAATACTGGAGATATGTTCTATGAAATAAAGAATTAAGTGTTATCTCTAAAACTACATGACAAAAAATTCTAATTCATACTTTTTATCAAGTGATGCGAGAAATCTATAGTATAATTCCTGTCTAAAGTGTCAACAAGCAAGAATATAGATTGAAATTTATCAAGTCAAAATGTCGAATTTACCCTGCTATCTTTCAACGCTACTAAATTTTTTTTAAAATTCTCTCATTTTAAACAATTTTCGTTTTATCCTCTTAAACTTGTAAGTTTAACTATCTACATTAAAATGCCAGTCCTTAATTTCAAAATGTTTCCCTATATCGACTAAATCCTTTTTGTTTCATCTTGACGAACAAATAAAAATAAACTAGAGAAATAGGAAATGCTGATGGCGTTAATTTTAATCGGTACAGAAAATGGAAATGACGAGCAGAGATTAAATTCTGTGTTAGGTTTGCATTAAAACAACAGACTTCTCCGTTATGAGTAAGAGAAGAGGGATGATTGATCTATCCATGGTTGTGTGAAGGAAGTGTAGCAGAATAACACTCTGAATTCAAACCGAATAATAGTAAGACGGTAAACCACAATACTACCTCTGTTAAAAGTACAAATGACTCTCTCTCTCATTCTTCTTTCTTTCTTTCTTTCTTTCTTTCTTTCTCTCTCTCTCTCTCTCTCTCTCTCTCTATATATATATATATATATATATATATATATACATATATATATATATATATATATATATATATATATATATATATATATCTTTCAGTCTGTCTCTGTTTCTCTTTGTCTCTGTGTCTATGCTTGTCTGTCTGTCTGCCTTTCTCTCTCTCTGTCTCTCTATATATATCTCTCGGTCTGTCTGTCTGTATCTCTCTCTCTCTCTCTCCCTCTCTCTCTCGATATATATATATATATATATATATATATATATATATGATAGATCAAACATACAAGAATAGCTTAAAATAAATTATGACAATCAATCTGTTCTTAGCTAGACATTCACTTATTAGTAGCTTACCTTCCCTGTTGCTAATATATAGCGAAAGAAGAAGGTAAGGCTACTTACCAGCGAATGTTACTGGCTAATAAGCGACTGATTGCCATATTTTCTTTGAAGAAGGTTAAGTTGTGACAAATCAAAAGTAAAAGTATAATTATTAGGATAGATGATTAGAATTTACCCCAAGGTAAAAAAAATGAGACAAAAACAAACAAAAACCCCAACAAAATGAAATACAAAAAAAAGACATCTACGTGAGTAAGAATAAAGGAAGAAAAGTAATAGAAAGGAAAGATAAGAATGACCATAGAGGAAATTCAGGAAAATGACGCCACAGATCAAGTATTTATAAGGGGATAAAGGATAAATAGGGGGAAATATTCTCAAGAAGAAGAAGAAGAAGAAGAAGAAGAAGAAGAAGAAAGAAAGAAAGAAAGAAAGAAAGAGAGAAGAAAAATGAGATGAGTTTTGATGTATTATCCTGAGTGGTAGTGTAAGCAATAAACGGACAAAATTAAGTTAATACTGAAACTACCAACAATTAGAGAAGAGAGCGAAAAAGACAAAAAGGCTGACAGCAGATGATTTTCGAAAGGGGGTATATGATTCAAGCTCACTAGCACAGAGTTGCAGGTTATAGGTCATAGCATCAGTAATAGTAAGAGAGAGAGAGAGAGAGAGAGAGAGAGAGAGAGAGAGAGAGAGAGAGAGAGAGAGAGAGAGAGAGATGACATGTGCGATTTGTAATAAGACCGGAGCTGACCAAAGCCCCTTGGTTGTAACATGTGACGTTTACCATATTTACATGAAAATGACAACGTGTCGCCCCGTCCATGAATAATACGGCTCGTTGCCTTGTCAGTTACATTACTGGGAAGAATGAATGGCGCGAATAACGGAGACATAGGATAACGACTGTCCGGTACAGATTGGTCGCAGTTTGTGGCCGCTTATGATATATCACTGAATGTATTTTACTCTTTTAGATTGTTTCATACGTAAGCTGCGACTGACTCTTAGAAAGAGGCGATATATAAACGAGCACGGGTTGAAAAGGTCTGTGGGCATTTACCTCATGCCTTATTTGACGACAGTCCTTAACTTGCTGCTCGACTGGAATATACATTAAAATAGACACACATAAATATATATGAATAACTAACTTAACCTGCATGTAGAATGGTAGAATAAACATAGATACGAACATACATATATATAGAAAACCGCATGCGTATTCACACACACACACACACACACACACACACACACACACATATATATATATATATATATATATATATATATAGAGAGAGAGAGAGAGAGAGAAACAGAGAGAGAGGGAGAAACAGATAAACAGAGACAGAGACAGAGTGGTATGATACCAAGTGTATCCTTGATATAA
Organism: Doryteuthis pealeii; assembly: GCA_023376005.1. Lineage (NCBI taxonomy): Eukaryota > Metazoa > Mollusca > Cephalopoda > Myopsida > Loliginidae > Doryteuthis > Doryteuthis pealeii. Next base: position 57,335,338 of record CM042140.1, on the reverse strand, counting down.
TTCAACCAACATTGAGAACTCAAACGTACATATAAAGATTTCTCTCTATATATATTTTAGATATACGAAGTATTATAAATGAATGAATATATTGATACCTTAGTTCAGATACAAGTATGTGGCGGCATTTTTTGCCTCTTTCAGTCTGATTTTTTATTAATTTGAAGATTTCATATCCGGTCTTCTTGCTATGGTTTTCCCGTCTCACTGATTTTCTTTTCCAATTTTTTTCCGCGTTTGTTAAAAACACCAGCTCACGAGCACGTGCACACTCGCAATGTTAAAGAATTTTTATCTTTTTTTTGTATTGGTCTTGTTTGTGACGTTGCCGTTTTTAAATTGTTCTTTACTTGTTAATATACATGTTCTAACTTCACGTATCTATGTATATAATATTCCGATTGTCGGGTTTTGTATGCGTATATATGGCTAAGTAAATGTTCTTATGATTTTAAAAATATTTTTCATATAAGTTTAACATTATTTGCATGTTTACATTTGAATATGATTCCATTTCTTTTATTTAACAGTTTAATCCGTTTTTTTAAATAAATTCTATTATTACTATTGTTTCCTCCAGACGAAGATGGTGTTTATTTCTGAATACTGGTGATGCTTTTAATTTAAAAAAAATTATTTGCCATTTTATTTGAGAGTTTTTATTTTTTTCTCTTAGTTTCTAGAAAGTTCGGGTTATTTATTCAGTCTTTCATTCATAAAGGATTGTCTGAAATTATATAAACGAGATTTCCATGACGTGCTGCTATCGCCGCAGCAGATACTTTTTCCTCATTTTTTTCTTTTAGGAATATTTGTGCCTGGTATACAATGTTCTTAGATTTACATAAACCTCCAAGTGGACAATAACTTTTATTTTGTCACTTGAAATTAGGTGTATCTCTTGTTTTATTAATGTTTTTTTTTTTTTTTGCTAGTTTCTTAAGTTGTTGGTGCATTAGTAACTAATTTAGAGTGTTTTTCTGTTAAATATTTTATCTAGTGATTTATTGATGTTGAAGAGTTTGTCAATTAATTTGAGGAAAATATTACCTGTATTAGCTAGTTTGCAGTAAGGAGAGTTGAAGTATAAATGCAAAATGATATGATTCAAAACCCCCTTATTGTCATTTACTTTATATAGATATAGGAAAACTTTTCCTCAAAAAACAACTTTGTGAATATTTTAATAGTATTATATTCCCCCTGCCTCTGGGTAAGTGACCATTAAAAAAAAAATATTGCTGTTTAGTTTACAAGGTTATGATTCCACATACAAAGCAGGAATTGACAAAATAGCCTTTACATAATGTATGAAAAAGTAAATCGGTAAAACTCCTAGAAAATTAAAGAAAAGAAGAGATGAAAATAAAAGAGATTTGAAAATACGCAACACGCTTAATGTCACTTTATAACACATGAATATTTATATTTACAAGTATGACTTATGTAACGCGTGTCTTCTAAAAGAATAGTGACACAATCAGTCACCGCCCTGTCGGCTAGGGCGTTAGAATGCACCGACTGCACCTGTGCAGAGGGGTAAGACTACTCCAATGGGGCCACCTGATGCTTAAGGATAGAGCCCAGGTGGATGAGCAGTTCATGACATGCAATACTCCACTTTGGCCCTATCTTGGGCTAGACGGGCGGTCGGAGGAGCCCCCTCCGATCAATCGGCTGGTCACGTCAAGCCCTAGCACCTATATAATTTTCCCAACCCTATTGCCCTTATGGCAAGCCCCAACCCTTTTTATCATATGGGTGCTAGAAGGCGGTGGCTGCGGGTCTACATGTCCTGGGAATGACGTTAAACTCTATCTGATGGTGAGGTTCCAGTTTTGGAGGTTTGGGGAATGTGGAGCACCCCTTCATCACCATTGCTCCCTGGTCCACTCTGACCAATAGTGGTAGTACCTGTTAGGGTCCCATCTATGGGTTAAATAGAAAAATGTATTTATAAAAAAAATAGTATAATCCATTAAGAATTGATTTATTTCAAAACTTTATCGGCATTAAATGACCCACTGAGGTTGATATGCCGTAAAACAAAACAAACCAAAAAACAATTAGTCACAGCGAAGATGTATAGAGACTGACCCTAATACATGAACCTACGACAAGAAAATTATGGTCAGTTTTTCACTATATATTCCCTATCAAATTAGTATTCAATGAATATGTGTTATTAAAAGATATAAGAAAATATAAAATATGATAAACATATATACCAAATAATTTAAATATATAAGTTGTAAAAATTTAACTGATGTAGAATATATTTTATAAAAAGTGACACAATCCTGTCTACCTTGTCACTTGTATATTTCGTTTTTGCAGGAATAAAAGTCATTGTGAAGAATCTAACCGGATAGAAGAATATATCAATTTAATTTTTCCTATTTTCTTCTTTTTGTCATTTTGGATCTGGGATCAGACGTTGTTTCAGGGCACGAGGATTGTGGCAACACTAATTTTGAACATTTCATATGTAACTTACGAGACCATTTTTGTTTTTAGTCACAGTGGGGGTGAGATTCTTGTTGACAATAGAAGCTGCTTCATATTTTCTTGTTTTCTGAACTTTCTAGGATATAATATTTGAATAACGTGACTAGATGATAATATTAAACCACATAATGGTGCACATGAATTTCATTGGGGAAATCAAAACAACTTTCGACATTATTCAATCTGGAGCAACTGGCATTCTTCCGTTTTAATCTGATAGCTTATCGCAACAAAGGAACCCAGTATATTGGGGTATATTCCCGACACAAAGAAGGTTGAATTACACGCATATGCAAAAAAGAAACTATCCAGCCCCACGTACTCAATTTCTTAATGCAAATATGTGTGTACATATTGCTACTACAGAAATGAATGCTAACAATCTTGGGGTCAGCAAGTATTTGGTGTACACAATTTCAGTAATTTGGTTTAGTTACGAGGTACGTAAAATATAGACACGCCCAAAATTTCATTAAAAAAGACACACGCATACGCCCACATGCACACACAACACACACACACACACACACACACACACACACACATATATATATATATATGATTTCTTTAATGTTAGGAAAATAAAGAAAAATAGATATAAAAACAACAATTGTCCCACTAAATAGAAATGAAACCATCCTAGTGTGCGCTGGGTTAGAGGTAATTATTCATGTTTCTAATAGAATATATATTTTCGTTTATCACTCAAAGATGATATGAGCGTTATGTGTTTTGATATAAACCAAATGAGAGAGTGCTGCAAAGTTCTCAGCCCAACCATAGAAGGAATGACCTTTTTAAGATGTTTGTTTATTTCTTAAAGAGGTAAAGAAAATTTGGAAATAAAGTTTGTGTGTGAATATATGGCTATCTTTGTGCATGTGTGCGTGCGTGTGTTTTCCCGTAATACAATATGTAAGCAAGTTTAAAGTTTTATAAGGATTTATGACGTGCGAAAGTAGAAAGAAGCGTGACATAATAATTTTTCAGGTGCTAACTGAAAGTGGGTAAGACTAAAGAATAAAGCTAAGCAAACTATCGGCTAAAACCTATGAGAAACATGACACTTTGTAGGCACAACTATTTCAGGTGAGAGTTCATAGGTAAACGTGACTCGGCTCTACATGGAATGCCTAAATATTGTTAGTATCCTTACTCAGATTTCCCACAGTTTCTTTTTGTTCACCTCCAATTTCCGTTTATGTAGTTAAAAAAGAATCAGTTGACACTTTAAGGGATATGCGAGACCTCTCAACGGCATTGTCACTGACATGAAACGAGATACTTCACACGAAGTGCCCTTTTAATGAGGGACGTATCTATTGAACCTATAATTTGTGTCCTGGACATAATGGCCGATTTTTAAAAAACAACAATCTAGGCTATTTGATTTTGTGATGAATCTGTGCAATGTAATCTCAAATGTTCTTGCTGACTAAAACAATACGCGTCATATTGCATCAAAAACATATATCCTCACACTCTCGATCTATTTAAACAATCTTCCAATGATCTAAACACAGGATATACTATTATGCTCATGTATATGAGTGTCAAACAGATTGATTGATTGGTTTTAACTATATATAAAACTGTCTAGGGTTATTGTGTGCCTGGGGGTTAAGGAATCTTTGTTTTAGATTTTTGTTGCACATAGTCGTATCGAATATGAATATTTCTAAAACATATCTATTTGACCTTTTGAAAGGATTATCATTCCGTTTCCGGTTGGGCCCGGAAGTAATGACCATAAAGATACTCTAAACTCCTTTGATATTCAGAACTGAAGTCTCATCATCAGATGCAGTCTAGAGTCATACCCAGGATACACCTTTTTGTATGGAAAGGGTTCTTACTCTTCTGCATGGGATAGAGTCTGGATATTTTAAGACCCACCGACTGGACAAATGCTGTTAGAATATCGAAGTGTACGTACATGTATAAGTATACATATGATGGATAACAACTGATGTATATGCGAATACATATTTGAATAAGAGTGTCATCAGTTTATATTTATGTTCTATGGCTTTTATGGGCGTGGAAACGCATATAAAAGTTATTTTCTGTGAATTGTATGCGTATGTGTGTATTTGAGTAAGGGAGTGAGAAAAGGAGTACTGTAGTTTTTAAGATATGGAAGCTAATACTTATTCGGAGATGTTGGCAATTGTCTTCAATAGCAAAATTTATTTGTTTCTCTTTTGGTTTCGTAACTGGTCAGAGACTGGATCAAACCACGAATTTTCATTTTTACCGGGAATGATTGTGTTTAATTTTTTCTTGTACATTGATTTATAAGTTTAGCAAATTTTATTAGAATTTATATCGGAAACAGTACGCAAAACTTCACTTTTGGTCGTTCTGGACTGAGTCGTTAGAGCATTCACATTTAGTTTAAACACCGCTGTTTACAAAGAGTTTAAAAGGCTTGAACCCTCAATTATTCAAATAATTTTAATGATCATTGGCTAGATTTTTATATTGTGAATCTAACCTCTAATTTTATCATATGTGATGCCAGGATATGACACAAGGTCAGATTGGAGTTGGGGTCTTCCAAGTAGGCGTTGTTCTTGCTCTTTCCGAATTACTACTTATGGAGGCATTTTAGGTGTTCGGCAATCATAATCCTTCGTACACAATAAGTTCAAGTGCTGACTGAAAGGCACTCCCTCCAAGACTGGACACTAGAAAATGCAGACACAAATGTGGTGATAATGTAAGGTGGTCTCTGTTTTTTTTTTTTTTTTTTTAACCAGGAGATATTTGAATTAATGACATCCACTCTGATAATTTCATTTTAGTTTATTTTAACATTCTCATATTCTGTTTTAATTTCTATACTTATTTGGTTCATAAGATCAGTACTATTTATTAGTCTGCACGTTATGTGCTTTTTTTTATTGTCTGTAAGGTATGTACAAGCCATTGCAGTTTTTAGTCTGTGAGTTTTGTACTTCGTTTATTATTCTTTAAGGTATAATTTTCTAAGTCTGCAAGGTCTGTAATTCCTTTTAGTCTGTAATATCTCTACAAGTTTGTGAGTAGGCCTTTTTTAGTCTCTAATGTCTTTATTCGCCTTTTAGTCTGTAAGGTCTTAACAGTTTTTTAGTCTGTGATATCTGTACTTTCTTAAGCTATAAAGTCTTTACTTTCTTTAAGATTGTACCTTGTATTTAGTCTGTGAAGTCTCTTTTTTCATTTATTTTGTTTTATATGTCTATGTAAAATTTACCTCCGTTTTCTTGTGTATTGTACAATATGCTGCCTCTAGCTTTTTTCACTTTTCTATTTAAGCAATAGTTTTGGTTTATTTCCTTCTTTATTACGGTTGTTCATTTTTATTCTTATGTTTATCATGGACGGTTATTTTTATTGATCTATTTGTGTTTTAATTATGTCTCTTAGTAGCTTTAATATCTGCCCATCTAATCCGATTTCCAAAACCGGTTGTTATTCCTATTTGCCACGTGTTTCTCCTAACTTATATTTACTCACACTTTGTTTAGTGGGTGCTTTATAGAAAGCCAAGTGACATTACATTATATTTATTCCGATATTCTCGCCATTATTCGTCAAAATGTGATACTGATTTAATTTATACCATATATATATATATATATATATATATATATATATATATATATATATATATATATATATATATATAAAACCTTCACTATCTGGTATTTTATTAGGATTTATGCTTACTTAACTGATATTAATGTTGATATATTCGTGATTCTCCGTTTTTTCTTTAACATGTATGTTTTATTCTATACTTATTTTTTATTTTTTTTCATTTTCTGTGTAGTTTCTAGAATTTTCATCTACATACCTTTCTCAACGCTCAGTAATATATGCATTAAATCCATTAAATTATTGTTTATAATTGCTCATGCCTTCTTCATTAATTGAACCTTCTATTTATTTAAAAAGTTTTCTCATGTTCTCGTTATCTTAAATCTCTCTCGTCTGAGCAATCAACATTTAAATTCTAATAAATAATGAGAATTTTCCATGTTTATTAATACGCTTTTAGCAAGTGTTTCTATTTCATGCATGCAATGTTTTCCAATGAAATATCGGTGCTCTATTCTAAAGACTGAATACAATTTAGTCTTTAATTTCGAGTGTACAAGGACATTTGCAAGGACCAGATGTGTAGTTTAAGTGGTTGCTAGATAGAGTAGCAGAACTATGTTAGCGAGTTTCATTTATGTTGGCTGCACCATACTTCTGAACTTGTTATAAACTAACACACAGAAACCACTACTAACAGGCATTTTTAAGACGGATTCTATTTTGTGCATATACCATTTCGCAGTTTAGTAAGATTTTTAGCTCTGACAAATTTCCCAGTGGATCATCTTTCCCACTCAATTGTATTTAGTCTTGTAATTCTTACATGCTAGTTTTCATGTATATAACCATTTCATGTGTCTCCACATAACCTACATTTGCTATACTGTTGCGTATTGTCAATTTTCGCTTTGATATAATTGGTCGACATGACATTTTGTGCTACTATTGAGGGTTTCTCGGAGTAGATTTGTCCTTATTAGTCATGTCCAGGCCTTCTCCTGTCTCAGTTTGTCGCTTGGAATATCCATACAGCTGTTTTTCTTTCCATTTTTGTTTTCTATTTTTTTCTGTTTCTGGGTTGCTGTTACTGGATGTTGTAATTATGTTTTATTTACTCTTTTTAGTGTATTCCTCGAGTTCTTGAATTGGTGCATCAACATAATCCACGATGTTCGCGTGTCCTATTCCTCGTTTCTTTATTGACATATATGTCATATCTATGAAGTCAAGGCTTATGCATCGTCATCAAATCTCTTATTCTTTGATCCATATGTCAGAGTTTCTTCTTTATCCATTTTAAGAATGCTCAACGCTATCTTACAAGGGGGATATTCGAGTTGTTTATTCCTTTGACGAGATTTCTGCTGCAGTACTTGGTTTCATTAAGTTTTCTTGTTCTTCTGAGGTATTTCCATACTCACTTTTTTCATTATTTTCTTAAGGGTTTTTTAGGGTCTTGTAATATTAAAAATTTACTTTTTAATTTTCTAAAACAAAATCTTCAAAATCTGTTTGCTCAGTAATTGTGTTGCATACTGGCGTCAAAATCTATACGTTATATACGCCTTCTTCAAACTCATGTCTCTAAATTCGGTGTACGTATCGTAGTGGGTATCGTCACTAACCCTAGACGATATATGTAGTGGTCGCTTAATGAAATCTACAACACATGGTTATAGTCGGAGTTTTGACTTTATTTCTTCTTCTCGGCTGTACGTTAGTGGGTGGCGAGCGTTGACAATGGGAACTACCCAAGGGTTGTTTGATGTTGTTCCCTTCCAATATTACCAATTTGCAATTTTCTTTTTCTCCATATTTTTAAAAAAATGGTTTTGTAATTCTTTTTCTTTCCGTTGTTTCTCTTTTTTCCACTTTTCATCACAAGCATGACACATTTCAACCCCAAATATCATTCCTATATCCTGACTATATATTCTTATAGTCTGTACATATATTGACTACCTTGATATCATCCACATACATAATGTGATTTATTTTCCAGTGATTTTGTAAATTTTTAGCCTCCTCAGCATTTCCTAATTATGTAACTGAGGGGCAAAACTCCATTAACAAATAGCAGTAGCAAGAGGGAATCTACCGTGAAGTTGCCTCTTTCGATTTTCACCTCTACCGATTTTGTGCCCTTCTGCTGTTAATTCCACTTTCCACTTTTCCATGGCTTTGTAATGAAATTTATGATTTTGTAAATTAACAAACATTCAGCTATTCAAGTGTGCGGGACCATATCACAGTCCTTTCTGTAGGCAATCTATGCCATGGTTACATTTTCTGCCTTTTTAACCTTCTTAAGAATGTTTCGATCATGTTCAAGTGAGTAATATATTTCTTTCCTTATCCGTGTACTTAGAATTTTCAACGTTATAGGTAAACATGTGATCGGTCTATAATCACTCAGAGTGGTTCTTATATTTTGGTAGGGGTCATTATATATCAGGGGCATTTTGGGTAAGTTTCTAACTTTTAGGCATTTATTAAGTTATTGGGATGGATGGACGTAAATGTTTTAAATTAGACTCTATGTATGTCATCATAGCTGTGTTTTCTAAATTGTTGCTTTTAGCGAGTCCAAGTAAATGTCGCTCACGGTATCTTCAATTCTTTGGAATTATTTTTTATGTTATATATCCATTCAGTTTTTCTCTCTGTTCTTTCTCTTACCATGTTTTGCTTCAGAGCTGTTTTGTTTCCTTTGCATTCAGTTTTTCATTTTTTCTTATTGTTTTCTACTCTGATTTGCTGGTAAAATGTTTCTTGGTTATTTAGGAAGGTCCAGTTTTGCTTGCTTCTCCCTCAGTGTCCTTTGAGTCTCCTTTCATTCGCCAGTATATTTTGTTTTATTTTTTCATCCTGTTGTATTGTTAGTTTTGTCCACTGCTTTTTCTTTGTCTTTACATTCTATTGTGTCCTTGTATATTTTTTTATTCTTTAGTAATTTTGCCTGTTGACATAGTTTCTTTGTTTGTCTTTCTAGTCCCATTTCCAATCGAGTTTTCGTATTTGTATTATCACTGACTGCATAAATTAGTTCGTTCAGTTCGGTGATGTTGTTGTCTTTTGGGATATTTTTTAAACATCTATTTACTTTTATTTTCTGTCTTTAATTCTTTCTAGCCCTGATTTCTTAGGGATGTCAATGTAATCTGTCTCTGTCTTGATTTGTTTTATCAGCTTTACATCGTTTATTTCATCTTGTGTTAACATTGATAGTGTGGTGCTGGATTCTTAGTTTATTTGAATCTCAATATATTGTATTTCGGGGTGGTTATTCTTGACCATATTTTTGACTACTTACCTCTGCACATATCTCTTGTATCTTGAGGTCAGAAAACGAGCATTCCTTTAAGATCATCCTCGCTTGGTCGGCAATCTTTTTTAATTAAATTTAGCGGATTCCATTCAGATTTCAATCATTCTTTTCTTATAAAATCTTTGTGTAGAATTTCTTGAAAATAACATTGTCTTAGATATTACTTGCCTTCTCCAGTCCATTTTGTTTTTGAGTTATTCTGATGCATTGCTGCGTTGTTCTATGCTTTTTTAAAATAAGATCGGCCAATATTTGCAGGGTTATAATAATAATAATAATAATAATAATAATAATAATAATAATAATAATAATAAATTATTATTATTATTATTATTATTATTATTATTATTATTATTATTATTATTATTATTTCACTCCTTGTGATTTTTTAAGACCAGCATGAGCTGATGGTCTTTTACTGGAGTGTGAGTGACAATAAGTCTCCTCAAATAACCTGGACTCGTCTAAGTATTCTATCTAATTTCAACAATGTTATTGTCTGGGTGGTGTCAATTCTTCAGCTGATTTCTAATTCCTATAGTCAGTGTTCTAAGCTTTACGTGACCATTCCAAGTGCACCAACTACAATTGGTATCACATTCATCCTCATATTACACAAGTTTTTCAGTTCTTTAGCAAGGTCCAGGTATTTGTGTATCCTTTCGTTTTCTTTCATCTTCACCCTTTCATCTGCTAGAACTACAGAATCTACCCGTTGAAATGTTCTCTATATTTTGTTAATCAATACTAAATCTGTCTGTTGCGTCTTATCTATTTTTGCTTTTATATAATCTGTTCTTATCATATTGTCTTGTGCTACGATTATAAGAGATTCGGTTCCTCGCGAGGTTTCCGATTCTTAGCCTTATCCATGTATTTTTATGTTCGATATCTCCAGTTTGTCGCTTGAAGTATTCATATAGTTTTTCTACCCATTCTGTTTTCTAGTTTTTTTTCATAGTTGTGCTCGTCCATGTGTTGCAATTACTCTTCTGGCTGCCGCAATTATTCTTTCTTTGCTCTTTTTAGTGTATTCTTCGTGCTCGAATTGTCCCATTTACTCAGTGATCAATGCTGCTGGGATCTCTTCCACCTTCTTTGATTGACACATACAGTTTGTGCACTCTCTCTCTCTCTCTCTCTCTCTCTCTCTCTCTCTGATGTAATGCCTTGGGGATTATCATACATTTCCTTGCCGTTTGGAGCATCTGTCGGAGTTATTCACTTTACCATTTTAAGAATGGTCCTGAGTATCTTACATGGGGAACAGGCTAGGTATTTATTTTCTTGGCGAGGTTTCTGCTGCAGAGTTTAGTTTCTAGAAGTTTACTTGCCCTGACTTGTCCCTTGTAGCCTTTTCTCACCTTTTCCTTCATCTCTGTTTGTTTGATTGTGTTTGATGGTGTTCGCTTCCAGTATTCCTAAGTATTTTGGAATCTCCTTTTGTCAATGTGTCCTGATTTCTTCTTGATTCAGTAGTTCTATTTTCCACGCTATTTTTTTCCTTTTCTTATCACAAGCATAGCACGCATTTCGATTCCGAATTCCATTCCTATCGAATTCGGCATATTATTATTATTATTATTATTATTATTATTATTATTATTATTATTATTATTATTATAAAAACTGAATGAAATTAATGGAAAGCAAAAAACTGGTAAGTACTTGAAATATTAGGAATAGTTGAACCTTGATAGATAACTATTGAAAAATAAATATTGTTATTATTGGCCTGAATTATCTTGATTCTTGCACTTATTTTCAATTTCTCGAGTCTTTTCACAAAAACTTGCGGATTGTTACAAGGCACCAATAACAAATGATTTCACCTTTGCCCTCATGTTCCATAGTTTCAGTTCTCGGGCAAGTATTTATCTATCATTTTGTTTTATTTTATTTTTACTCTATGGTCCGTCGCTACGACAAAATACACGATATGGCAAGTTTTCTTCTTGTTAATTAACACTAGGTTTGGCCTACCAACCAGGATTATGTGATCCATCAGTATAAAGAATCCTAGAGATTTTTATGCTTCTCATTTTCTATGACTTCTTCTGGCTTGTGCATATACCATGTGGTAGTATTGTCAACATTTGATATTTAGTGGATTTTCCTTCCTTCCCAGTCTTGCCTAGTCTTTTTGTTAGTTTTCTACATTCGCTTATTATGTGATTAATCGTTTCGTTTCTGTCTCCACACATCCCACACTTGGTGTTCTCTTGCAGTTTATCCATTTTCTGAATATATTTGCTATTTATGGCATTATATTTTGCTTAAGTTATGAGGGATTCAATTTCTCTCTTGAGCTTATCCTTTCTTAGCTATGTCTAGGTCTTCCGTGAAATCTGTCCAGCTTGCCACTTAAAATATCAATATTATTATTATTTCACACCCTGTGAGTTTTTCCCACCATCATCAATTGGTGGTCTTTCACGAGACTCTCAGTGACACAAATCTCCTCAGGTCTCAGGACTCCTCTTTAAATTCTTGTTGATCTTAACAATGCTGTATGGTCTTAATTCCTCTTTTGATTTCCATTCCCTTCAGTCTTTTTCCAAGTCTTTTGGAAATGTTCCAAGTGGGCAACCTACAATTGATATCACTCTCTTATTCATATTCCATAGCTTTCTAAACCCCTTGGTAAGATGCAAGTATTTATTTATCTTTTCGATTTATTTCATTTTCACTGTGGGCTGCTGGAAGATGACAAGTTAGTTGTATATTGTTATTATTATCATTATTATTAGTAGTAATGGTTATTGTCGTAGAAAATAAATTCAGTGAGTCAAGTTCAACACTTGGAAATGGTTGTTTGCGTTCCCAATGCATTTATCCCTTGATAAAGGCATGAATATTTCTCTTTTCTCTTCAATCAATTATGACTAAAAGTAGGGACAGCTGGACCTTTTAGCTTTATGAAATCCTCATTTAAGTAAACTCAAGTATTTCTTCTTTTTCAAGGTTCTGAATTTGGATTTCTGATCTGATAGAAAACATACCATTTCTCAGTAGACATTTCTTTTCGCGCACCGTTGCCTATTTTCATCATTCCAACATGAGATTATTGCCAGAATTCTCAGTGCAAGCTGCCACAAGCGCAATCAAACCTCCCCTTTAACTCTGCTGTTGACCTTCTGATATTTGATAGTTCACTTAAGTGTAAAATTACAACGCCGGTCTTACAAATGAACTGAAGGTGTCAGACAAATGGAAAAGTTTATGAATTATTTTTAGAACATAATATTCATCAGGGTGGATAATTCATCAGGGTGGATACTATGTCGTTATCTGCTGAAGGATTACAACTAGACAGAGTGTAGTCCATATCAGCTTATATTGATTAGTATTTTATGTCAGTAGCGAAACCGTGACCTCAGACCGTACACCTTTTGGGTCTCACCTCTACTAACCTGTATCACATCAAAACTGATCAACTTCGTATCATTTTGAATGCAACAGCATAAAAAACAATGATCAGTGAGTGCAAATGATCAAGCAAATTCCCATCGCATTGTACTTAAGTACAAAGAATGTTTTGTGATACATTAACATTAACACATGTAAACATATCGAATTAAATGTTTTTGTGGGTGACTAACACCTTGGATAATCAGGACTGCACTGCAATTCTATTTTTCTCATAGATATTAGGTGTAGTTAACATTATGATATTTATATTTTTGATAACAATATTTTACAGGTTTATATAAATTTTATCTATATTTCTGGTAAAATAGATATGTTGATATTTAAAAAAATATTCAACTCTATAAGAAGTTATTAAGTTTGTGATTTAATGCTCTTGTATAACTCTGTCAAGATTAGCTTAATTTAATAAAGCACTTTCGAGATTTAAGATGTAAAACTTAAGACTCTTAATTAATCTATTATTAGTATATATGGATCCCTCACTGTTGCGATAACATGTTTGGTCCTGGAAAAGCTACTCATGTAGAGTATTTTGACAGGAATAACATGGTGGATATCAAACCTCTCCGGGTCTATAGATTTTCATTCTCCTTGATCAGATGCCACATAATGATTAAAATACATAGGTTGTCTATTAATCCATATCTGGAGGAACACTTGTTGGATTCTTACCTTTCCCTATTAGCGCTATTGGAAATGCAAAAATCATTCAGCATTTGAAATCAGGTAGCCACGTCTATGAGGTTAACCGAACATTAAAACTCCAGACTTTGTGACTTGTTTGCTTAAGTAAATTATCTTCTCACTAGCAATGGATTTGTAATAGAATAATTATAACTATGCCTAGTAGAATATATTCAAAGAACGCAATAACAGATAGATAGATAGATAGATAGATAGATAGATAGACAGAGACGGGAGAAAGTTGAATGAGAGATATCAAATTTGTTAAGTCAATTACTATTATTAATAACGTCAAGAAAAATAATTCAGTTTTTTTCATTTAAAATGATATAACTTTTTTCTGCTTCTAAAAACTGATCATGACTAAAGCGATGACTCTACATAGAGATATTTACAGGCTTTCATGGACAAACCATCGTGTTTGGCCAATCGTCAAAAAATGAAACGATTTATCATCTGGTAGTTCATTATTTATTTTTGTCCAGTCGGGCAATACCACAACTGACCGACGAATCAACGACCCGATACAATTCTAATGATAAATCGTGTATTTTGTCAATAAACTTAACATCGTTATTATTCCTTCTATTAGTCATGCACACACCTTATAGTTCACTAAGCTGGATTAATTCTGTTGAAAGGCTAAATACTCAACTACTCACCTTCAATGGACAAATGACCAGCTCTTTATGTCGTAAGCCAATAGGAGTTGACCTAAGCGAATTATCATCGTCTTCAACTGATGGATAACACCTTGGTCGACATTGGTGCATTTAAGCAATTACTTTGAAACTAGTAAACTGTTAACCCTGCAGTTGTCGAGGGGAAGCAAAATTGACACCTTGGACACTCGAGTTTCTGAGGCGTGAGACAATTTGCTTGTTTCACACGGTCACAGCAATAAGATGGTTACAATTATGTACTATCTGGACTTAGTAATTTCACTAGAGAACTATTTCTCTTTATTTGACTGTGTTGTGAGCAGCAAACCTGTATAGAGAATAAACACAAATTAACATGTCAATATTTTCGAATTTTCTAAAAGATTAGGACGTGATCCACGCATGGATATAAACATGCTCTAAATATATTCATATTTATGTGTGGTTTGTGAGTTTGTTTGTGTCCACAATTATTAGAACTGATATTGTAATGTATTCAACTTTTATTATTGATACTAAATTGATTTAGTGATTTGAATATTCTGATTTGTTTGGATGTTTCGTTTTAACTAATCAACTACATAAATATTTCCAACCTTCAGCTTTAAAATACATGTTTTACCAAATGTGCATAATTATTTCAATAAGACAGATAATTCATTTTTCTTTTGATGTTTGGAAATTTAACATTTAAGATTATTTATGACTTGCAGCAATATGCTTTCAGGTTGATTATTGTTTATCATTATTTTCTTATTCATCTACAAAACCGGGATATTCCAGATATTTGTGATGCTCAAGTCTATAGGCAAGGGGAAATTGGACAAAATGTTTCAGCTTTTTTGGACATTTTTATTTGTAGTGCTATTGATGTTGATCCACTCATGTTGATCCATTCCGGGTGTGAAAAAACCATAATGATAATAATAGAAATGTAATTTTTTAATGGAAAAATATAAAAGCAGTAGAACTACCAAATCAAGAAGAAATAAGGACACTGGAAGAAAAGGAGAATTACAAATATGCGGGAATACTGGGAGAAGACACCATCAAACAAACAGAGATGAAAGAAAAAGTGAGAAAAGTGTAGGTCAGAGAGACAAGAAAACTTCTAGAAACTAAACCGCCAGCAGAAATAACGTTAAGTTAATATACGCCAAGGATGTTTCCCTTGTAAAATACTCTGGACCATTCTTAAAATAGACAAGAGCCAGAAACTCCGACAAATGGACCAAAGAATAAGGAAATTTATGACAATGCACAAGGCTTTACACCCGGGCGATGACACAGAAAGACTATATATAGCAAAAAAGGAAGGAGGAAGAAGTCTTGCCAGCATTGAGGTCTGTGTAGATGCAATAAGACGAGCACTCAAAGAATACACTAAAACGAACAAAAAATTACTGTAGCCAGAAGGAACAATTACATGTGAACGAGCACAAATATAGCAAAACCAAGAAAACAGAGATGGGAAGAAAAACAACTATATGGATACTTCAAGATACAAACTGAAGAGATAGCATACCAGAAGACATGGACATGGCCAAGAATGGGAAATCTCAAGAATGAAACTGGATCTCTTATAATCGCAACACAAGAAAAACTAACCCAAAGGGAGTACAAGAATAGGTTCGACTGGGCGGGAAACATGATCCACTGGGAATTTTTCAAGAAATTAAAATTTCACTATGCAGCTAAATGGTATATGCACAAACCTGCATCTGTTCTGGATAATAAGACTCATAAAATTATCTGGGACTTTCAGATACAGAAGGATTACCACATGCCGGTCAGGGGACCAAACCTAGAGTTAATTAACAAGAAGAATAAAACTTGTCATATCGTGTATTTTGCCGCCACGGCGACCGAGCGAGTAAAAGTAAAAGGCGAAAAGATAAAATAAATACTTGGAACTTGCTAGAGAACTGAGAAAACTGTGGAAATTGAAGGTAAAGGTCGTACCAATTATAATCAGTACCCTTGGAATGGCCCAAAAGTTCCGGAAATACTGTGGGTGAATTGGAGATAAAAAAGAAGAATCGAGATCATCCAAACTACGGCACTGTTAAAATCGGCTATAATACTCAGAAGAGTACTGGAAACCCGTGGAGACTTGTTGTCCCTCAGCCTCCACCGAACCACCGACTGAGTCGGGTGTGAAAAACTCTAATGAAGCAAAATAATAATAGCAAAAATATCGATAAATAATTTAAGAGTAGGAGTCAGTGTAAATGATAGACATCAGTTTCTTTATCACTTTATTATATAATTTGCTTTGCTCCGCATACGTCTAAAATCTAAAGATCAAGTCTCAATAGATTTGGAAGTATCAAATCACTTTTGGTTTGAACCAATAAGCAAATGTTATCTGCACTAACTAGAGACTGTTAAAGAAAATAAAGATAAAAAGACACCATCGGTCACTTCGGTCCATGCCGACAATACCATTCAGGAAAATATTAGATTGTTGTAAAAAAAGAATCTGCTAGAAAGTTAATTTTGTTATTTCAACAAGAAATGCAAGAAAGTCAATATTAGGAAGCACCAATACCTCATCCAAAAACTTTATAAAATGAAGCTTTCATAATACATGGATCAGTCAAACAAATGTCGGACAATATTTTGTATAATTCGGCTGCTCCTGATGCTTTTGCCGAGGTCTTCAGATAAAAGGCTATAACCCACCTGATAATCTCCGAATGCTACTCGTCGGATTTGTCTCTCTAGCTTGGAGTACGGCCTAAGAATCTAAGGTTTTGGACATAGCCGACCGTATGTTATTGTTGAGATTCTTGCGATTTTTTCAACCATTTAGTTATTCTACTGTTATCAACTGATCCTTTACCTTTCGCACAACAAAGGTTTTTGGTCGCTTCTGCGGCGTAATGGCCCAGTCCAAACTTGTAAAGTATGTTCCCAAAAACTATGTTGCAAATTCATCAGGGCAGATTTATAATCCCTCATGAAGTGTAGCAATACACAACTTGTAGGCGAACCAACTACCACGATACTACCACGGCTTAAACTGCTTCGATCACAAGATATACCCGCCGCCAACTAGCTCATAAAATTGCAAAAGCTTTGACTCATATCTGTAGTTATTGTAATTTAAAACCTGCTATAAATCCTTGAGGGAGTTTACATGAATTAGAAAATTCGAGAAAGACTTGAGATTGTTAAGAACTGAGAATGCTAGGGTGTGCGAAGGTACTGAGGTAGATACTTCAGATTTGAGGAAACTTATTGTCATTCAATCTCTATCATTTACCACCAGGGATTTTATGCGAACATGTCATGATATAATAATAATATAATATAATAATAATAATAATAATAATAATAATAATAATAATAATATCGTAACAGAAAACAAGAAGTTATCAAAAGAAATGGCGTAGGAGAAAAGATAAGAAAAATAAACGATATGAAAATGAAAAGCGATTTAGCAAAAAGAATGATAAAACTGATTATGAAATAAAATGATCTAAAATTATTACAATGTCACATGAAGATATAAGATGAAAAAAGAAATAAAAAGTGCTAAAAATGAAAAGAGGAAAAGCGTCAAATTCTTACACCGCTTATCCCGCAGACAGAAAAATTGTGTGGCCGTTATCTATTGCAATCCTAATCAAATTTTTTCACACCAGTAGAATACGCAGATACGAAATTTCTTATCGACACCGCTAAGCTATCTACGCTTATAATCAGAGAAGCCGTGTCAATGATTTTGAAGTATGGACACCTAACCAATTTAAACGCGAAAAAATATCAGCAACGGAGACATTTATTTTTATTGTTTCTTTTTTTTTTTTCTTCTTTGATTCTCAGATTTCTCTGCCTTTTTTTTTTTTTTCAAAGCTGAAATTTTCCACTTGTCCGTTTATGCATCCGGTCATGTTTTATAATGTAATTCCGTATCAATCATTGAGTGTCACCTGAAAATAGAATAATCATAAAATATTTACCATGGAAAATCCGAAACTAACGCCTTTTATTTATTTCCATCGAAATTACAACTGATAAAGGGACAACAATAACACCGTGTTGCCAGGGTATCTTGCTGGCACTTGCTCTCGGACAAGACTCTAAAGCTGTCGATCGATATTTTACAAGCCTACGTTTATAGTTGGGTTCTTGCGTTTATTACTTGATATTTTAATTAAATCAGATCGTATTTTATCTGTGGATTTTCAATTGTCATTTCCTAAATTCATAAGGAAGCGAGACACAATGTATCTTTTTCATTTCTGTTGACGCTCCTCAAAGTGGCTTCTATACGATAATTCCTTCAAAATACACTTTCTGTTTCTGGGAGTTCATTAGTGTCCATTCTTGATTCCAAATCACAAATTTTTCTATTTCATTCAGTTCACACGCTGGCTCAAAACCCTTGACCTTACATCCATCAACCACCACTTCTAGGTTAAGCCCAGTTATAGGTTCGATACTCGATGACGCATTACATTACGCTCATTTATAAGTGTATTATGTTTGCTTTATTCAACAGTTTTATTATACAACATTTATCTGTTGTAGTTCCTGTGGAAACAAATAGGAGGCATTACTTCTCGTATTAGTTATCTGCAAAATTCATAACTGAATTATTCAATCTATTAAAAGTGTAGCAATATAAGTTAAATTTGTTTTCTTAATATCACTATTGAAAAGTTTAAAATCAGTTATCATTGATTGAATTACCCGTCTACGTAGGGTAAGAAGAGGAAACTTGTTGGTTTAAGGATTATTTTGCAATCTTAGTCAATTAAAAAAATGTACCATACGGTTACAAACGGTAATTAATGATAAAACCATATTAAAATGATCTTACAAATTATATGTTTGTTTATAGTATTAATATTGTTCTCCGCTAATCTTCATGGAGTTTTATACAGACGTATTTTTATTTAAACAGTTAAGAGATTTGTTTATTTGAATATATTTGCTTTGTGTCTGTACTGTTAGTCTCAACAAATAAATCCTACTATGTAATTCATCAGCTTGAAAATCTATTTGTAAACTTAATTAGTAATGTTTCATCATCGTTTCATCATTACCGTCATCACCATCCTCCTCATCAAAGCATGCCAACAGCATTGATTCCCCTTAATCTCTCTTGCCATCCGTCCCTCTCGGCCATCGCTCTTCTTAACGGTATCTAGTGTCCGCAAAGTACTGGTAAATGCCAGATTCTTCATTACAGTCATCATCATCTTCCACATCAAAGCATGACAACAGCACGGATTCTTCTTGATCTCTCTCGCCATCCGTCCCTATCGGCCATCGCTCTTCTAGGCGGCACCTAGCGTCCGCAAAGAAGTTATGAATGTCAGATGTTGTTGTCGGTTAAGTGGTGTTTCCATGAGTAGGAATCCATTGGGTAACATCGCTTACTTCTCCAGTATTACCCAGCATTCCTTACTCGTCTTACTCGGATGGTTTGTGAGATGTGATATAAGTGGCAATACTTCTGATGTTTCTTTTGGTACAGATTCCAGGATTTATTTAAAACAGCATGAATTATTCTTGTGTTGTTGTTCATTGTTTTGCTTATTATATTTCTAAAATCACAATAACATTGTTTTATAAAGAACATCTTTGAAAAGTTGCAAAATGAACCCTACCTCGTTAGTGACATGATTAACAGAAATTCAAGAAAATTCACCAAATGGAACTTGTAAAAGAAAACGGACGATCAAAAATGCTATGATGAAGATTCGAAGACATGAGTTCTTTGAAATCATTAAATCTTATTATAATAGAGATAGTATTTTTTTCTGTCTGTAACCGAAACTATATTACTACTCGTCACATTTCCCATTGTTATCTACGCTACATTCTCTATGATTTTATTTTTATTTAAACATCACTTACTAATAAAATTGTTTTACATCATTAATATTGTTGACCATATCTACATGCGCATAATATGCAATTGTATTTATATATATATACACAAAAAATAGCGCTTTACAGTATGAACGAGAAGGCTAATTTACATATTGATATTAAAAAAATTATTCTAATAAATATGTGCTTAGTATTATTGATTTCTAATTGTTTGGTTTTATATTAATGAATATGAGCGAAAATCTCAGAGATCAATTTTAAAAGAAATCTATTAACAAGAAGAAATAACTGTAATATTATTTTTTACTTCCTATTTTCACTAAATAGTTAAATAAGAAATATTCAGCAATGAAAGACGGAAGTGATGAAAGTGTAAGTTTCAGTTGTTCTTTTTTATTATTACACCCCGCCCCTGTTTTAAATAATTTTATCTGCATTCTTATTTAGTTTCATTAGCCTTTCTAATTTAATATATTTCATTACATTAAAAATTAAATACTTGCATCCGGAGGGTGTATATATTAGCTAGTACATTTGATTTCAAATCATGAAAATATTTAATTGGATGAAAAGCCAATTAGATATGTTCATTAGTAAAATAAATATGAATTATAGGTATTACACTTCGTTTCTTTAAGCCAAATTTCAAATGTAAACCTTTTGTTATTTATCTGTGTTTTTTTTTTAACATTAACTTGAACGAAAAAGATTAAATGAAAAAATAAAATAAGAAGGAGGACGTTCTTATACTAAAAATATCCTACTAAAGAATATATTAATCAATGTCCATAACTCTGTCACAAACAAGGAAAAAGATCAAGCAAACAAGGTTTTTTGTACATTTCTAGTTGCACATTTTACAACTATACACACAATACTGAGATTTATTTTTCTTTCATACACAAATAAAATTCCCTCTATAGAATTAAATAACATCTCGTCTGATTTGTATCAAAGAATTTAATATTTCTAAATGTTGAAAGAATTAGATATCGAATAGAAACACTTTGTTCTGCTCTAGAAATCCATAGCAATTACTTTTCTTAAAAAAAAAGAATAAAAGCAGTTTTATTAAACAATCAAAGGATAAAATGTTTTAGAAATCTAAAGTTATTCCTTACAATTCAAGTGCTAAAATATTTAGATATTTTGTTACGACTAGACCGGATTTAATATGCGACAGACTGTTTTTGCGTACTGTCGGTTTATAAGGAATGTTATCTTCTATTAAATGTATGCGTACATGTAGATGCATCAAGATAAAAGAAATCTCGTTTTTGATACTCCTTTATCTAACTGTAATCCGAGTTACTTAAATAGAAGCATTATAAGACGTTAAGAATAAATTAAAAAAAATTAGAATTCTATGGAGAAGTGTGAAGAAGTCTGCAGAACTCAGCTGAAAGAAATAACACAATATACATAGTGATTAATGGGAACGTAATCTACTGATATCGATGATGATGCCCCCCTTCCTTCAATTTCGTTTTAGGAAACAAGAATTTCGGCATGGAATGAACAGATTACAGTGTTGCCAGGGGTGATACCCTGGTTTCCACCTTTATAATCTAGTGTTAAAGAACACCCTAGACGTTCCGCAATTGCACAGACACGAATCAGTAGTAACAATAGTGTGTGGACTGTGTTCGTTTTCATCGTAGTAACTTTAATTTCTCAAGAGGGATAACTCTTAAATGCTAATCATAGAGGACTTCCCCTTATTTATTATTTACTGTTAATAATACTGTAAATACTATAGACTGTGAGTCACTATCGATATACATGCCGGCTAAGGTGGCGTTTACACAAGTTTGAAGAAAACCACAATAATCCAATAAAATAGATGAAAAGGTTACATGACTTGAAAACCGATATAATTCTTTCTTTAAGAAACACATGTCAATTATTTCCTATTTATTTATTTATGTATTTATCATACCGCTTCCCTGTCTGTCTGGTGTCTTGTCTCTCTCTCTCTCTCTCTTCTCTCTCTCTCTCCTCTCTCTCTCTCTCTCTCTCTCTCCCTATATATATATATATATATATATAATAAAGATGGTCTGCAAAATGGTTTTATTTCTTTTTTTTCTTCTATTTTTTTCTGTTTTTATAGGAATCAACTAAAAGCAACGAGATGAAAACGAAATGCTGTTAACCAAAAAGAGAGACTCCTGAAGAGGAAAGAACACTTCAAGAATCTGATTAAACCCCCCACCCTCAAGATAACACTACGATGCATGAACCCGACGAATTTCTGAATCAACCAAAATAGAAAAATTGCAGGCCTAGATAAAGCAGCTACTGACAAATTATATAAAAGCAAAAACAACAGAATAGCAAGTGTAGAATGTTTGAGGGAAAAGACGAAACTGTCAATCACACAATAAGCGAATGTAGTAAACTCGCACAAAGAGAGTACAAGACTAGGCACGACTGGGTGGAAAAGGTGATACACTGGGAACTGTGCAAGAAATTCAATTTTCACCATTCAACTAAGTGGTATATGCACAAGCCTGAGTCTGTCCTGGAGAATGAGACGCCCAACATTCTCTGAGACCTTGAGGTACAGACAGATCACCTAATCCCGGCCAGAAGACCAGACCTAGTTTTGATTGACAAGAAGAAGACTTGTCATCTCGTGGATTTTGCAATAATAATAATAATAATAATAATAATAATAATAAAACAGAACTTGTCAACTGGTGGACTTTGCGGTTCCAGCAGATCACGGGGCGAAGATGAAGTAAAACGAAAGATGGACAAATACGTGCACCCTGTCAGGAATTGAAAAAAAACTGTGTAATATTGAGACACCCAGACTACTGCATTGCTGCAATCGGCTAGAATACTCAGAAGAGTCCTGGAGACCTGAGGAGACTTGTTGTCACTCAGATTCCAGTGAATTACCATCAGCTAACGCTGTTGTGAAAAACTCACATAATAATAATAATAATAATAATAATAATAATAATAATAAACATAGAGGAATGCGTAGAAACCACAATCCAACAACTTGAAGATCACACAAGAAAGAGCAAAGACAAACTACTTATGGCGGCCAACAATAGTAGAAGCGACAGATGGAAAACAGAAAAACACAAAGACTAAAAAACAAAAATGGGAAGAAAAACAATTATATGGATGCTTCAAAGACAAATAGAAGAGGTTGCACATAAAAAGACTTGGACATGGTTAAGAAGGGAAACCTCAAAAGAGAAACTGAATCACTTATAATTGCTGCACAAAATAATGCCATAAGGACACAAACTATATCAAAGCGAAAATTGATAAGACCAACAAAATAGAATGTAGACTTTGCGGTAATAGAGATGAGACTGTAAACAATATACTCTGCGAATGTAGCAAACTAGCAAACGAGAATACAAAACTAGACATGACTAGGTTGGGAAGGTAATCCATTGGGAATTATGCAAAAAAATAAATTTTGACCATACAACAAAATGGTTATATGCCTAAAACAGAATCTGTTCTTGAGAACGAAACGCATAAAAATCTTTGGGACTTTCAAATAAAAACGGATCACCTTATTCCAGCCAGAAGACCAGACCTAGTATTGATAAACAAAAAAGATCACAGGGGGAAGCTAAGGAAAATGGACAAATATCTGGACCTTGCCAGAGAACTGAAAAAGTTATGGAATATGAAAGTGAAAGTGATATCAATTGTGGTTGGTGCACTTGGAACAGTCCCAAAAGGATTAGAAAAGGGTTTGGAAATCAGAGGAAGGATTGAAACCATTCAGAACACTGCACTGCTGCAATCTGCCAGAATACTCAGAAGAGTCCTGGAGACCTGAGGAGACTTGCTGTCACTCAGACTCCAGTGAAAGACCATCAGCTAATGCTGATGTGAAAACTCAAAAGGAGCAAATAATAATAATAATAAACTACTGTTTTGTTTTGAGAAAAAATATCGCATTTATCGGAACCTAGCCGTCGACATGCTCCACTGATCTCTTCTTGAGCTTTATAATTATTCCTTTTTTAATATTTTCCAATGGTTGTTAACATTTTATGTCTCTCTGAATACTTTGTTATCTCCAATTTTCTTATAGTCGTCTCCATTTTCTTTCTTCAATTCATTACTATCATTTGCGTTTGATTGACACTTTTGTGCCATCATTACGGGGTAAATATACGAAAATTTGAAGTCAGAATACTGCGCATACGACAGTGTTCATTCAACATGGTTTTATTGACCGTCGGGCCAAAGAACTGTTAAAACGTCGTGTTTTGAGCATATTACAAAGTCGTCCGCCCTATCGTTAATGGAGCTCGATTTGTAATTATGTTAGTCAGACATAGCGCACCCGGGAAAATTCTCAAAATGAATGTGTGTATAATCGTTCACAGTGCTTCATTTATATTTGTATGTATATAAATGCGTTAAGGAAGTTATCAAATAGTATTCCAGAGTGTACGTATTTTTCAGATTTATTAAAGATCTTTGTTCTTTCTTTTTTCTGTGCTCATAAATTACAAACGTTTGTTTAGTATTCTTCCCAGATTCATTTCTCTAATTGGTGAAGCCATTGAACGTCTCTGTATTTACGAAGCAGTAACCGTATTTGCAAACATGGGGAAAATAAAGTGATTGTTAGATAGTAAATGAAAGGTAAAGGGGGTGACGTGTGCGACAGAAACCAAATAGTATGAAAAAGTAAACCCGCGTGGAAATAAAAGTGATTATTTTAAATTAGATATATTAAATGTCAGTATCGATGCGGATTCAGGAATCGTATACTGTGATTAAGAAGCTGTAACTTTTTGTACTTGATCAGCACAATTCACAATTACAAATGTTTCCCAATTATTCCCACACTCACATACGTACGTGAAACTTAATGTTGCATATCCAAACTTAAATCTACGGGCATACACACGCAAACACACCTCTGTCTCTGTTTATGTCTCTCTTCTCTCTCTCTCCGTCTCTCTCTAATACTACACACACACCCCCAAAGAGAAACACACACACACATATATATAGTAATAATAGACATTTATTTTATAAAAGCGAGTTAGTATAATCTCAAATCTTTTAGAGCAGATCTGGTTTAAAACATTAAACTATAAATACTATTCATTCTTTTACTCGATTTCCATGTATCACTATGGTTGACAGAAATAAGGTTTCATTGGCTTGTCTTCATACAAATATCAGATAATATAATGACAAGCCAGAATCTTCTGCCTAATTAAAGGAGTTCCGGGGTGATAGTATTTTGAAGTTTGAGGTTCTACACCAGATCTGCTAAAAGTATATATATATATATATATATATTATATATATATATACATATATATTCAGGTTTCAATCCCGGCTAGAGGTAGCTGTTAAAGTGTAGCCACACTGATGAGAGGTGAATCCCCGAAACACGTGTCTGTGGATAACATATTTATTAATATATACTCCCACTTGGTCGAGTTCTCTAAATAGGGATTTAATTGTAAAAATCACCGTTTGGCGTGTNATTCAATTTTCACCATATAACTAAATGCTAGATGAACAAGCCTGAACCTGTCCTGGAGAATGAGACGCATAAAATTCTCTTGGACTCCGAGGTACAAACGGATCACCTAATTCCGACCAGGGTACCCGACCTAGTATTGATCATCAAAAAGAAGAGAACCTGGCATCTCGTGGATTTTGCCGGCCGTCCATCGAGTAAAAATGAAAGAAAGCGAAAATATAGACAAACACTTAGACCTTGCCTGTGAACTAAGGAAACTGTGGAGCATGAAGCTGAAGGCCATACCTATTGTAATTGGTGCCCTTGAAACGGTCACCAAAGCTCTGGAAAATAATATGTGTGAACTGGGAATCAAAGGAAAAATCGAGACCATCCAAACTACAGCATTGTTGGGATCGGCTATAATACTCAGAAGAGTCCAGGAGATCTGAGGAGACTTGCTCTCACTCAGCCTCCAGAGAACCACTGACCACGGCAGGTCTGAAAACAATAATAATAATAATAATAATAATAATAATAATAATAATAATAATAATAATAATAATAATAATAATAATAATAATAATAATAATAGTTGATGACCACAATCAAGACATCCTGATTGCTATAGTTTCACGAGGAAAAAACTTTTTGAGTGCTATTTATCATATCTTTCTTATTTTCTTAATTATTTGTTATTGTAAAACATATTTTAGATAGAATAGGACTAGATATTGGGCTAATTGGTCATTGAACTTTAAATCTTTGTGTAGATAAGATGGTGTTAATTTCAAATAATCAAACTTCTTTCTGATATTTGATTAACTTTCGACGAGATGTTTTCAAAAAGTATCAAACCCGAATTTTGTAAATTGTTTCATCTTTAAATTTGAAATTCCAATGGAGACGTGTGCGTGGACGAGCAATCTATATAATAAATTGATGATATCTAGACATTTAGATGAGTTAGTCCAATTTGAAACATTAAAATCCACTATTGATACCTTTCGTACGTAATGTTTTTGGCGAAATATAGGATGTTCTCAATGTAATAATCTCCTTACCAAATCTAGTTCCGATCGTTTTTTCTTCTTTTTTTTTCTTGTTTCATACATTAAAAATTCGTCTAAAAATTAAAATTTGTTGATGGAAAATACCTTTTTAAAAATACCACCGTTTAGCGTCAAACTAAAAGAGAAGTTTTTGTGATGTTTTGACAAATGGAAATAATAGTACTGCATTCTAAGCAGAGTATTCTGAAAAAACATTATCATTTCATTAATTTTAAATTACTCTCTTGATAGATACAGCTTGTTTTTTTTCTTTTACAAATTACCATTAATTAACAGTAGAAACAATACTTCATTTTGCTATTTCCATTATAACAAAAGTAGACGTATTTTCAAAAGGGAATGCTAGCGACACAACCGACTAAAAATATTTTGTGATACCTTCATTTTTATTCTTCAAAATCTGTAATGTTTTAACTATCAAAACGTTAAATTCATATTAAACAACGTATTTTGCTAAGGTTTGTACAACTTATAAAAAATAAAAAGTTGATTTTCTTTAAGGGTTTATCAGCTACATGATTGCTTTATTGCTACAGATTCTAAACCAAGAAAGTAGCTTAATTACATTATAATACCAACGGCGCCGGATTTTACTGGCCTGAGAGATAAATACTGAAATGTAATAGCTTTGAATAAAGGTCGGAAGGCCAGAAGAAACAAATCTGTTGTTTGATACCCATCTGTTATACACGTGTTGTTTGCATTAAAGCAAGTTTACAAGAACAGCGAAAAAGAAAAACCGAATAAGTTTTCCAAGCTTTATCTGTTTGTCTATGTGATGTACCTTTTTTTTCCTTAGTTTTTTCTTTTATTTCGACTAGATGTATGGCCATGTGATAAAACCTGGTATTCAAAAACCTTCATGACAACTAATTTATTATTTTTGTTAATTTGTAGACCACGCGATTCTGAGAATTACTTTAAAATTAGAATGTAGATAATTACTGATGGATGATATTAAGTGACTAGAATCCCGCTATTTTATACATATATATATATATATATATATAATATATATAATATATATAATATTAATATATATTCTTTGTTGTAATTTACTATGCTTATTTGCTTAACGGTATATCAACTCATTAAGAGTTATTTAACACCGAAATTCGATTTATCTTTTTTTTATTGTAATCATAACTATATTTTCAGAATTCTATTGCATTTTTAATTTTTTTTTAAATACAGTTATATGATATCAGGTATTATTTTCTAATACAAATAATTTACTCATAGTTGTAGGGTTCAAGTGTTCTTATCTGATACTAATAATTCATAAACAAATATATTTTTCAAATAACTATACTTATTAAATAAAAACAATTATCCCTTATTTGCACACGGTTACAAGTTTTTAGGTATTCCTATCCACTACTAATTTTTAAATAGATCTATTCCCCCTATAGATAAGGACCTCATAGGTAGTACTCCTCCAGGTCAAATTGGGCTATTGGAGAAATGGTATTGAAGGGATTTTCCGCAATCTCCAGAGCTCAAGAACTAATGCCTCAGTACCAAATTCAGTACAGTATTACACACAGGAACCCCTGGGAGAGTATTACCCCTGTGCAGAGGATGCAAACAGTGTATTTAAGCCACCCCCATAGGACAAAGCGATATTCAGTAAGCCTAGTCCACTAATATTTACTCAACACGAGGCGCCCGATTTACCTTAGTGTAATAGATAGTTAACACTTGGGAACAAGTTTGGACATCATTTCTGTTGAGTTTTTCATTTGATTTAAACTAAGATTGGCATGCTGATTTCAAAATTACAGTCAGTTTTCTTCTATAACGTCAAGTTTTTTCTCTACGGTTTACTTACTAAATAAGCACAGTTGCATTGTTTGTCTGTACGTAATAGGACTAGTCAATTGATTGCGTTGATTATTTTATTGAAAGGGGAGGCTAATTTTTCAGATCTAGACTACGCTGGTTCTCAGTCAAAGAGAAAATATTAGCGCATTTGTAAAGCTAGTTTATTTTTCATATTTTAAATTAAAGCTTGCTTATCAAGTCTTGGGCCCCCTCATAAGATAGACAAACAATGTGTTGAGAGTTCACGGATGTAGATTAAGGGAACATATGATACTTTAGCATTTAGTATATCTCTGATTTGAAGAAAGGCAAAATATTGCACAGACTGTTACATTTGTTTAATGAAAATCTCCCCACGTAACAGGAAAAACAAATGTAAAATTGAGTGTCCTAGTCTACTAACAGCTATACGTCCAGTATCTCGTTCAGCTGAAACCCCAGTAGTAGGTTTCGTTCCACCACCCTATTTTGAAGATCTCAATTATGATAAAGAATCCAGTGATAAAGAATCCAGTGATAAAGAATCCAGTGACAGCACTGATTCAAATTTTGAAGCTAAAGATGACTCAGCTCATCGGAGATTTGATCAACGCCAGTTAAATTATTTGGCACAAGTTTTCAGACTAACAAAAAAGGCTTCAGTATTCTTAACATCAACACTGAATAAGAAAAACTTGCTTGAAAAAGGAGCGAATGTATCCTACTTTTGATTGAAAGTGAATTTCTGTAGTACTTTCGAAGTGATAGTTGGTTTATGCATTTCCATAACCTACAGGTTATACTGCAGAATTGGGAATTCCAATCTGTAACTCAACTGAATAGTTACTGTTCATTGATAGCTCAAAGCAGAGGTTAAAGTATGACCACCTCCACAATTGTAATTTATATGGTGAACTCCCACTTAGGCATTCAGTTTGTCTTCATGAAAAATATGAAGATAAAAAGATTGAGTTGTTGGAATATCACAAACACATATCAGCTGTTCTGACCTTAAAATGGTATTCTTCCTTCTTGGTAAGTTACGCCAGTATACACCTGCTTTCTGTGCATGTGACACAGTAGAGCTTCAGAGAAGCAATGGGTGGAGGGAAGTTCTGACCTCAAACCTCTCGATCTTGAAACAATTCATTAAAGCATTGTCAACTGTCAACAATTTTAGCATTTCCTGGCCTGTCAATTGAAGATAATCAAGACCGGTGTGTTTGATAGTCTACAGATTCGACAAATTATCAAAGACAAACATTTCATCGGTATAATATCAAAACTCGAAAATAAGCTTGGTTATTATTCAAATACACTGTCAAGAACTTTCTTGGAAATGCACGAGCAATGAATTACACTGACATTGTCCAGAAACTATTGGATAGCCACAAAACGCTCGATTGCAACATGAGCATCAAGTTCCATCTTCTGCATAGCCCTCTCGCTAACCTTTTGAAGAACCTTGGTGTGGTCGTCAATGAGCAAGATGAATAATGCCACTAAGATTTGACATTTGCAGAGGAATTGTATCAACGTATATGGGGATGTATATATAATAGCTGACTATTGTTGGAGCATGAAGTGAGATTGTCCACATATTGAACACTCTACAAACATTTGACTTACAGTGGCAATATGCTTTGTATAAACACAATTAATTTCTACAAATATTTTTGACAAACATTTTTTAAATCATTTTTCATTGTATTTTTTTTTTATATTCTATAATATAAGTACGAATGTGTTACATTATTTTTATGATTTTTGTGACCAAGAGAAAGTATCCTGTTACTCAAAAAAGTTGATGTAATAGAGAAAAATTGGGGTAATATTTGATTCATATTCCAAAAGTTAGTCAAAACTAGTGTCAGATCTAACTCAGCAAAAATTGTGTTGCCTTGAGTAATGTTTTATTGTTTTCAATTACATGTAAATCTTTAAAACATTCCATAAAATAAGCACAACATTTTAGATGCTGTAATTTTATGGTTTTTGAGAAAAATCGAGAGTAACCACTAGCTCAAAATGTTGATGTGATATAGAAAAAATGGGGCAATTTTAGGATTCAGAGGTTAAAAAAATAGTCAAAAACAAGTGTCAGATCTAACTCAACACAATTCTGTTGTCTAGTGTAATTAATATAGGTACCAAAGTGTAATGGTTATCGGTTTCCTAAATATAACCGGTTATGTTAGTTCAAATTTCTGTTGAGCCTATTTGTACTAATTTCCTTCTAATTTGCCTTGGAAAGGGCACAAATCCATCTCTAATTCTAGTACAATCATGGCTAAAATATACTGTGTTTGATAGTCTTAATTAAAACCCAGTCTAGGTGCAAAACAATTCTGAATTTAACACTACTTGACAACAACCCTTAATATAGTGTGGCTGATCTAGATGAAGACTCCGACTAGTGACTGGAATCTTACAGGATTCTGCTACTTGTGCAACTATTGGTCATATCAGATATTTAATCTAGACTAAAGATGATAAAAGGAGAATATCATCATCAATGACAAGTACGTAGACAACTTTGAATTCAATTTCCGACAGTACCGATCCCAGTCTCGGAAGAGAAAGGAAAAAGCTTATCACAGGGTGGACATATCATTAATATAAAGAAAATGATCAATGCAAACATTGACAGTGACGAATTGTTATTACTTACATTCGGCGCTCTTTCCTAGAATCAGCACTTGCCTTTTTGTCTTCGGATAAAACTCTATAAAAGTGACATGTTTCTCTTGAAAATTCTGAAACCGTTTCTAAATCGTAGTGGACTGACTCATTCAGAACACTTGTTGCTAAACCGTTAATATCTGTCCTTCACTCACGCATATCTGGTTAGGGACGCACGTTAAGCTGAACATGTGTCTCATTCTAACCAGCAGTTAAGTAAGTATTTATCTAGCTTTTCACAAAGCCAGAATGCGACACAAGGTCGGTTTAATATACGGTATCAAGCAGAAAGCAAACCACTCGGGGGCGGTTTCAAAAATAGCTCCGCCTTTTCGGCATTCTTCTCTTGGATAACCTCAGGTGCTGGACAATAAACCAAGCATTTAAGTCTTTTAGGCAAGGAGGCAGGTGCTTCCAGATAACTGGTTAACTATCGGACTCTGTGATATTAAGCAGATAAAGAACATGGGAAAATTCAATTTGTTCTAAATAGCGTAGAATTGGAGGAGTTTCCAATAACCTATTAAGCCAATGGGTTGCCATACATTGTACTTTTTTCTTCGTGGTATCTTCGAAGGTAATTGGGGAAACTTAAAAAGTGATCATCGCCTCTTAAAACACCTGACAAGTTGTACTGACCTTACCATTATCGAACACTCTAGATGAATTACCATTTTTACAGGGCTAAAGGTCTCTAACTGCCTTTTCTATTTATTGATAGCTTGCACGAAGGGACAATTGGATTCATGCTTTTCCTAAAAACAAGGGAAAATAATCATATTACTGTTTTATAAGACATTTTATGAACTCACCACCGACAAGAGAGAAAATCTTGTATTGTTAAAAGAAAAATTCAAACAAGATGTAAAGGTAAAAATTATGCGGGTCTCCTCAATATTTGCAGGACAATCGGAATGAGTTCATGCTTTTTATTTAATGACTATCAATTGTTGATCATTAATAATTTAAAGGGCAAGATGAAAAGAATCCAGCCACCAACATTTGAAGAATTTCAGCATTGATAGAATAGTCAAAATATACAAGATGTATACACAAACTTTCAAAAATATCAAGTTGACTAAAAAACGAGTTTACTTTTCATACACACTAGTAGAACATTTTCATCTAAACGCACGAAAAGAAAAATCAACTTCTGGCTTTGTTTTATTTTGTCTCTCTTCCTATCAAGTTTTTCTTCTCTCTCTCCCTCTCTCTCTCCTATCTTCTCTCTTCTCTCTCTCTCTCTCTCTCTCTCTCTCTCTCTCTCTCTCTCTCCCTCTCTACTATCTTTTCTCCCTTTCTCTTCTATTTTCTTCTTTCTCACTGTATAATTTATTTCCCTCTCCTTCCTTCTTCCCCCCTCCCTATTTTTCTTCACTGAACCTCTCCTGTTTCTCTTATTTTCCCCCACTTCTATTCTTTTCTTTATCCCTCTCCTACCACTACCTTCTATTTTTCTTCTATCTCCCTCTCCTATTTTTTAATCTATATCACTTCTATTTTTCTTTCTCTCCTTCTTCTACGTTTCTTCTCTATCTTTCTCCTATCTTTCTTCTCACTTCTTCTCCCGTTCTATTTCTCTCTCATTCTGTTTTCCACTTATTATCCAGACATGTACATTTTAAATGAGTCTTTTTTTTCGTTGGTCATGACTCACTGTAATATTACAATGCATCGTAAAGCATGTTATTATCAGGGATCAGAACCAGTAGGGATTTAGCATTTATTTATAAGCTTTCTCTGTCAACGTTCAGATATCATTTGTATCAACGCCCACGCCTTTTTATCTTCGAAAATAATGAATCTTATTGTTACTTGTGATTTGTGTTACATTGCACCATCTGTTCAAAATATTTTTTTGAAATAAATATTGCTTTTCCTGACTAATATAATAAAAAGACACAGACTTGTCTTTATAGAGAGAATTTCGTTCACTTATATACATTTGTTACCTGATTATTTTCCTAATGTCTTCATTTACAGAGTTAATCACTTATTTTTTCAATTGCAAGGCACAAAAATCACACTCATATGATACAAATGAGGACCTCCTTCGAGAGAGGACAAAAGACATAAATCTAACACCTATCATTGTTAACACACCAATATGTGTTGTAGTTTAATCCTCGGCTTCAACTACATCATGTGAGTTTCACAAATTTGATAAAGGAATAGATTCATCCAATGTCGCGTTTTTGTATCGTTTTTTGAAGGATTATATCGTCCTTCTCGATGGATTTTTCTCGCTGGTCACGTTTATGCATTACCTTTATACAGACACACACACACACACACACACACACACACACACACACACACACACACACACACACACAGGAGAGAGAGAGAGAGAAGGAGAGAGAGAGAGAGAGAGCTACCAGTCACATGATTTCGGGTTCCGTGCTCGACAGGCAACATTCAGTTCTCTTATATAAAAATAAAAAGAAGGCGAAGTATGATGGTGTACGAAAATTATATATATATATATTATATATATATATATATATATATAAAAACAAATTTTTTTTGTGATGAAACAAAGAAAATACAGTGCTCAATCACAAATTGTGAGAGCTAATATTTATTTAATTTGCTGTGTTTTCATAGATCAATGTTCATTATAAACAGCTACCCAGGTTTCATGCCAAGGGGCAATCAAGGGTCAATGGGATCTAACTCAACGTTCTGATGATTTCCCCTTGGCATGAAACCTGGGTAACTGTTTATAATGAACATTGATCTATAAAAACACAGCAAATTAAATATATATATATATATATATATATATATATATATATATATATATAGTGTTTACAGAATATATAGAATTCTAGTTCTCTTGGTGTCTAGCTCTGTAGAGACACGCTAAAGTGTATGATTTCGGCTTTCAAAACCCGAGGTGTCCAATTGTCAGTTCGGGTGTCAAATGCTATATATACTAGGAAAACACCTTGTTTATTTGAATTAAGCAAATTAGATATGTTACTCTCATTCAAATGCATTTTAAAACATATGTCAATAAAGAAAACTATAAATTGCAAATGAAATGCCATGAAAAGTAAACAAAACAAACATGATGCATAACGGTGACATCCGTCGTCAATGT
>CM042140.1:57276149-57296149 GCA_023376005.1 Doryteuthis pealeii | reverse complement strand
ACTAGGGAATTATAACCATTTACAATGATTAAATTCTTCCACAGATACACTGAACACATAATATTTGAAAGTAAATGAGTAAAGATATTTTTCAAAACGCCTTATTCCTTTTTGGGTTGCTGGTGGGATTGGCTCGTTTATAATTATCTTTAATATACACTAGCAAAACAGCCACACTCTGCGTTGAGTAAAAATTAATTTTTGTCACGCCCTTTCGTTAAGAAAATGTAAACATACATTTGAAATCTTTTTGTTTTTATAATAGGCATAAACATAGTTTTGCTCTCAAAATTCAAATAAATATGTTTTCTTTCTAATGAAAACAATATGTTTCCTTTCTAATAAAACCAAGTTTCTACAGGTAAAGTTAGATTAATTCGAATATCTATATTTTTTTTTTTTAGCTGGGGGCGTCAAATGAAAATTATGTTTGTTTTCTTTTACGACAAACTATAATCACAACATAACTTTTTTTCATCGTATAATACAATATAAATTATTTATTAATATCCATAATATTATATTAAATTCTATTAATATTAAATAATAATTTGATTGCAAAATATCAATTTTAACTACATAACACCTTTTTTACTTTTTAAGCCCTGTGTCATTAAATTTGAAAAAAGAAGCAGAGGGAAAAGCATCATTGATGAAACTGTTGTTAGAGGGAGTAAGTATATTTTTGTTACCAAGTTTATCTTTAAACATGATTGATGAAACTGTCGTTAGATTTCAACTCATAATTAAAAGTGGACATGCGCAAACCTAAACGTGATAGTTAAATACACAAATACTATTCCTTGCTTGTAAATGATTTTCTCGTAAAACTGTATACGTTAGATAACGTTAAATATACATTGAAATAAAACAAACTACATATAAATCAATAATACAGGGTATGTATTTATTAAAACTTTTAACAATGGGGACCGTTTATCTGCAGACTTAACTTCTGAGTATATATAATACAGAGCTGTGCTCTTGTCAATGCATTAATGATTTTGATCACAAATTAAATACTCATTGATAAAATTATAACATTCCTGAGGGTATTATGACGTAAGCATGGACGTAAAAAGAAAATGACACTTTGAAGAAATAGAAAGCTGAAAAATCTAAAATATTACAAGTATTCAAAAAAGCTCAATATGTTTAAAGAACCGAATAAAATCGTTGAAGTTTACTTCCGGTTTACCACAAAAAAAGAGTCACTAGGAAAATTTCTTTAGAAAGGAATTGTTACTAGCGAACATTTATAATCAACAATATTAAGAATTAGAATATGTAGGACAAAAACACACAAGTAGACCATCAACATTTTAGTAACCACTTTCTTTAGTGCCTACACCCGTTCAATATTTCCGATATTTGACTTTAAAATTATTTAGAATTGGGTTATGCTGCAATTGCTAGATACAGAGGAGACAAAATTTATCACCTTCTTTTTTATTACATGATCTTCTTACAATTTTACATCTGATCAACAAAACATTCCTTTTTGATATCCCATAAACATTTCTCAAAAGCAGTATTGTGCACATAAATTGCATGTACAAAGCTGGTTTTATGTTTGTAAAACAATTTTAAGGTATCCTTGGTATACCCTTTTATTTTGTCTGATATTTATTGTAGCCTTACATAAAATGCACCC
Source organism: Doryteuthis pealeii (assembly GCA_023376005.1). NCBI lineage: Eukaryota > Metazoa > Mollusca > Cephalopoda > Myopsida > Loliginidae > Doryteuthis > Doryteuthis pealeii. Next base: position 57,294,495 of record CM042140.1, on the reverse strand, counting down.
AACAAGGAATTTTTCATCACGAGGGCATATTTTACAATTATACCATAGATTTTCTGTGACTTGAAAAAAAATAATTTGCCCTTATTGATCTTATTAATATCAATTGTAACATTAGGCATACAACTATACCTCAACTTAACTGTGTTTTTGTGGAATATTTTTATAGATTGTTAGTAGTTGGTAAAGTGTTTCTTTAATATTTCGAAAAAGTCCCTTCCCAATTTATTCTTAACTTAGATTTTACTCGTAACCATGTTAAAGGAGGACGCAAATCATATAATGTTCCTCGATCTATTTTCCACTTCTTCACCAGTTTGACTTGTTCATAAGATTGGTTTTATATCCACTATGCTCAGCGCCTGTTTGTGTATGCCTTTTTCTTGTTACAAATGTTGATATTTAAATAATTATTTGATAATCATTATATAATCAGGAACTTGTTTGAATGCCGGATATGAGTGTTTTAATCCTGTGTTAATATAGCAACGATTTTGGTTAGATTTCTTGAATGGAAAAACATTGAGCTTTAGCTCATCTCGAAGCTGACATGCAAAGGATTATGGTTATATTCTCAAACGAAAGTATTGCTTTTGTTTGAACCATTAGGCTAAACAAAGGTCGTGTTTACACCTACCCAGGTGAGCCCGATACTAGACCAAATATTTTAGTTCAAGAATACTTTGGAGAACTCTGAAATAAAGTTGAAAATCTAACAACTCTCAACAACTTTTTTGATTCTTGAAAATAAGGTTTGGTCTGAAAGATAATTACATCAGTCCACACAGTTCTTATGTCTTGTGTTCTCACTGTCATCTGATACGCATCAGGGGCATTAACAGCATAAGGTCACCACATTAAATTGGTAGAACATTCCCATAAAAAGTTCCTTAGTCGTATACTGAAAATTTACTGTAAGTCTTACACCGCAGACAATTTTTAGAAAAAACTGGATATCTCACCATTGAAACAAGACTTTTCAAACATCATATGCGTTGTGGTATGAGATATTGTTCAATTGGATCAGGAGAGTGTTACCACATAGGTTTTCGTAAGAGTCGCAAGCATAAACCTAATACACACCTTTATGACATAACAAATCAGAAGCTGAAGTCTCTAAACCTTAACACTAACTAATGATAACAATTTTTCAATTGCCAGAAATGTACAGGAAAGTTTAAAATGGGTAAAACGTTTTGAGGATGATAGAAGGACGCATGAGGTTCAAAAAAGGATAGTGAGAAAGCGGAATTTCCATCATGCTGTGGATCGAAAATACATCTTACATCAAAAATATTTAGTCTTACTTTTTGAAGCCGGGGAATGAATTATGTAAAAACACAAAAGCATGATAAAACAATGCAAATTCAATTCCAACTCCATCGTTTCACTTATTCTCTTTGACGTATTATGTAACTGCATCATTTAAAATCAAAAGTTGGTCTTATGAGCAACTTAACGGCTCATAATAGAGAGGCTAATTGGATCATAAATGTTTTCATACAAGAATAGACAATACATATATATATATATATATATATATATATATATATATATATATATATATATATATATATATATATATATAACATCTGTCCAAACAGTGCTTGCGTCAGTGTGTTGGTCTATGAGCATGTATGTATAGGATTACCTGAATAAATAAATATACTTTAACAGATTTTATAAAAGTCAATCTTTCTCTCTGAGATGACATCAGAACAAGATATATATATATATATATAACATCTGTCCAAACAGTGCTTGCGTCATCTAGGAGCATGTATGTATAGGATTACCTGAATAAATAAATATACTTTAACAGATTTTATAAAAGTCAATCTTTCTCTCTGAGATGATTTATTACCAAACCATACAACATCAGAACTGAATAAGCTTACAACACATCCGAAACCAAAAGTGCAATTATATTATAAATATGTATACATTTTCGGAATATATATATATATATATATATATATATATATATATATATATATATTAAATTTTTACTTGAAGGCACTTACAACGCATGTATCGCATAAAATTCGATACTTTTTCTTATAGAAAATGAACTTGACAAGTGTAATCCCGGCAAAGGATCGCTCGGTGTGTAGAATATCGTACAGACTGTTTTGACTTTATTAAGTCTCATCAGCGATATATACTAACGATTTCCCTTCGACAGAAATCGAAACCGGGACCTCAGCAGGCATAGTGAAACACTATATTGCTTCGGCCACAAATGCCTATCTGAAGATTTTATAATTTTAACTACATAAAGACTAGAAGAGAAAAAACACTGAAAATCAGAAGATAAGTGGGAAAAGAATAAATAGGCATAGTGGGAAATTGGAATGGAATACAAAGAAAAGGTTAATGAATCCGAAACAAAATGACAAATGGAAAAAGAAAAGCAAATGAGTAAAAGTAGAATAGGGATTGTGAGAAAACATGAAAAGAAAAAGAAAAGGACGAAAATTAGAAAAAAAAGATTATAAAGAATGAATGAAAGAAATGAAGAATGTCATAAAACCTACAAAATCATAAAAGACGTGAAAACAATAAAAATACACCGACATTACGACTGAACAATTTATCAGCGCTATTGTCGATTATTTTGTTCATAAGAGTAACTGAGGAAAAAAGTTTCATTAATTTGTTCACGATCGACAAAAATGGTAAGCAGAAAGTGCGCTCCAGGTCATAGTTTTTCCACCTCAACACAAGAAAAGCAAATAATATGAGTAGCGTTGCTTAGCTAGACAAATCAAAAATGGAAACGTGACCCGTCACTGACCCGAAAGAATATTATAGACGATAGAGATGTCCAGGCTAGTGTCTGCTAGGCGGAAAGGCATCCGTTCGAGCGGTCTATGATATGCATATAAGCATATGTAAGAGTTCCTATGCTTTTTATATAGCAGAAAGATGATCAATTGTGCATGAGTAGGTGTGGATCATCTGCTTAGAGGCAGTAAATGAAGAGAGGGAGAATGGTTTGGGAAATTGGGTTGGTAGTTGGTGCAAGGACATTCGGTATAGGCTCAAGGGATGACTAATCAACAATAAGAGAAAAAGACGAAGAAAAAATGGAATTAATAATGAAAAAGCAATAATATGTCGTGGAAGCACTTTTTTTCGGAAGGATATCATTATGAAGTTTAGTAAAGTGTTGCGTTCATTTACTTGCAGCATACATGCACATGTCTGTAAAAATCAACGTATCCTTCTATGAATAAATCTTCCAATGTCATTACCACTTTAACAGAAAAAAAATGCATACATATGTAGGAGCTCATATGGCAAACAGCATTGTTCAGCTTTACTTCTGCTCTGACAAAATTCATTAACATACTGAGAAAGACATACATATGTAATAATATTCGAAAATATATTCTCTCTCTCTCTCTCTCTCTCTCTCTCTCTCTCTCTCTCTCTCTCTCTCTCTCTCTCTCTCTGTGTCTATATAAATATATATAGTTTGGAATACTTTTATACAAAGATGGCTCAATGTTGATGATAGAAGTATATTTAAGTTAGAATAGCTTAGCGTCAGCGGCACTTGTTGACTTACAGTTTCTCGCCTATGATATCATCAGACCGTAAGTATGCGCATGGTCACAGACCAAGTGAGAGTGAGAGAGAGAAAGTGAGAGAGAGGGGGAGTAGAATGCTAAGATAAACGCACACACATACACACACACATATATATATATGTGTGTGTGTGTGTGTGTGTGTGGTGTGTGTGTGTCTTCAAAGTAACCAATACAAAGTATATATGATAAATAATCTTTTCATTAAATATAAGATTTATTGTTCTACAGACACAGGCACACACGCACACATACGCACTCACATATACAGATGATAAGAACGAGAAATGAGAAGCTTTTGAGCAAACAGACACTTTGCCTCTTATCGATTAATTAGCAATTTTTAATACCACCCCTTGGGTTGCCTGCTTTCTGATAGGACACCACATTGCATTCCAGAATCGTCGGTGTGATTTAGATACATTCTTATTGCTTGGTTTTGAGAAAATCTGAATGCTAATGCTTTTGAGAAATTCTTAATAGAATTATTAAGTTAAATGATAAAAAGAAACACTGATGGGATGATAGTATCCAACGCAGAAAATCGACTTAGCGATTCAAGTTCAAATTCTGAACGAGGCTGTTTCTTCATATTTTTGCTCTAATGACAGCTGCAAAGGCATCAATACATTTCTCTTCCTCAACTAGGCTAAAATATTAGACTAAAATTGTCACCTAGTCATGATAGAGCAACCGGTTAAGAACTTCAAGCTATAAGTTTAGCAGACCGACAATGGATAACAACTGTTAAAGAAGAGAAGGAAAACTGATACCCTCATCTTCTCTGTTAAAAGGTGTAGATATGTTTGTATTTAAGAGAGTCTTTAATGTACCCTTCAATCTTAAGCAAAAAAAGACAGTTTTTGTGCTAGTTAAAATATTTATCCGCGGTAATTTCTGTCGAATAATGGTAATGATGGTTAGTAAAGTATCTGCTTTATAAGTATTTGGAAAACATTCTCTTTGCGGTTGCCTAAGATTGCAGAGTCCATTAAGTATCTTGATCTTTGGATATAATCCGAATAAACTCACTAGTTCGTCGACTTTTGTAAATAACAGTGTAAATTTCTCCTTTTAACTGGTTATTCCCTTTTTTGTGTATTGTCTGTGATTTTAGGGAGGGGGTTCCTAACAGTTTCTGGAAGTGGTATTTCCACTTTCGTAGTCTATCTTTTTGGCCGGTTGCCTTCAATTTTGATTACACGGTACTTTTTCTGCCACTAATTTCATTTACAGTTTGCCATGCTTATCACGACTGTTTGTCTTCTACTGGATGTCTGATTTTATTTATTTCTATTGGATGTATTCTATTTGTTATTTTTGTATTTTCTAGTCAGTTCTACCAGGGCCTTCTAAAGATTTTCTATGGTGGTATTATTTGGGTTAGTTTTATTATGTTGTGAAGCTTTTTTAATATTTTCTCTTTTCTTTAACTGCTTCCCAGGAGACAAGAAGTTTGACTCTTAATTTGGTCGATATGCAGTCTGCTGCTACTACTAGGTAGGCATATATATATATATATATATAATATATATATATATATATATATATATATATATATATCGCTGTATGAAAATTAACATGAGTTATATTTATTTTTATTTTACATTACAAATATGCGTAAATATATATGAACATATGTCTATCTATAACCATCAGTGTCTTTACCCACCTATATACCCATATATTTATATGTATTTGTAATGATGTGTATGTATGTATGTATGTATATATGTATGTATGTATATCTATCTATCTATCTATCTATCTATCTATTGATCTATCTATCAATAAAATATACCAAGCAGAAGTGCACGGGGCGATTTTTTCCTAAGCCCCCCTTACTTCAATAATTCAGTTTAATTTTTCGCTGTTAATATTTCAAACCACTTAAAATCAAAAAATAATATAATAGTTATTATTATTGACATTTGCATTGAATTAAAACTGGATCTGTTTGTGTTTCTTTGAAAGTTTTCTTGTCAGCTTCAAATTACGGTCAAGTCACCGGTTCCCGCTAGGTCACTGAACTTTAGTAGCAATGAGCCTGCTCAATGCTTAATTGCGTGACCACTTGAGTAACAGTAAGTACTGTAAAAATCTTGATTCATTTGTTTATCAAAATTACTTGATTCGGTATCAAAATCAACCGAAGAGGGTTCATATGCCGTGAAACAAAATGGTCAACCAAATTTGTCAGCTGCAAGTACTGTATTCTTTAAAATTATCACTTGTCTAAAATCATATTTTACACCCAATGCTTGTAAAATATTACTACCAATGACTTTATGAGGTTTGAGAATTCAAGTGTATCTTTTATCAACAGTGAATAATCCTATATAAGCAGAAGAGACGAATTCACCATTCATGATTTCACCTCGTCACATGAGTGGCACTTGTGCTTATTAAATATGACGGGGTCTAATCATCTTTCTAAATACTTTATGAGAATCACTTGTCTCGCTGAACATAACGAGAAATTGCTACCATAGCATAATACATTATGCGTAGGGAACTGATAAATTTTGCCTCGCAAGAGGTAATCAGACTTCAAATATATTTCGAGCTGGGAGGCCATATTTAGCACTTCTATGAAAGTTTTTCAAAAGTGTACAAACCTTATTACGGCATAAGAAGCTTGTATTGTACTTTTATATAACAACTAGTTACATAAGAAAATTGTTGATTATAAGGTTGGTACCTCAGCAATGGAGAGGTAATAGCAGTCAAATTACATGCATTATTAAAGTACCTGTTATTTTCATGTAAATTCTAACGGATAAATTTGAATTTCTATGGGAAATAAATTAAAAAGGATAATATATCATATATATAAACACATACATTATGCATATAAACTTTAATATCGGCTTAAATAAAATTAAGTGTTTCTAATTCGAAAGGACTATGGTTATAGACTTTCTGAGAGTTTATTTTAAACTGTTGTTGTAGTACCACAGTGGTTGCTAAATACGTTCGAAATATCTGAAATCCTGAAGGAAAGAGTTATATTTCAGTGAAAATTTCAAAGAAAATTGTTTGAACAGAATTAGCAAATGTTGATCTTTTCTCAGTCGTGCGAACTGGTTCCGCGACCAAGGAGATTTTCAGACCTTTTGATATGGCACCCCTCGTCTTCCTGGGTTTAGAGGAGACATATACTACAAACATTGCAAAGGGAAGGACCAGTACACATGCACTCCTTTCTGTCATGTTTCATCTGATAATACCCATTAAAAGACGTTGAGACGGGTAGTTTAGTGGGGCATGTGAATGTCGTTATTGATCCCATTATAGACCTAGAAAGAGAATGAACATTAAATTTTATTTGGATTCAAAATACATTCGTGAGTTTATTGAAATACTTGATCTTATTGACAAATTTCAAGCTGACCATCGCAAGGGGTTATTTAGACTGAAATGGTTAAAGGCTGATCGAACAGCTTTCCATCCACATAAACCGAATATTAGAAGAGTTGAAGTAGAACTTTTATTAACTACTAACAACCTTAAAGAGGTAACTAACAGGAGTTATGATTGAGAATTGGTTAGAAAGATTAGACTTTAAGATTAGGTTATTTGCCGCTGACTATAGTAGACGACTCAACCTACATAGACCAGAGAATCAAAAGACAATATAATCTAGAATGGAAAGGGTTGTAAAATCGAGGCATGGCCAAAACAGGGCTGGCACCTTTACATAATAAAAAGGACCAAAATCATGCAGTTAGAATTAGATTAAAATGAATATCTTACAATGTGATGAATATGGCATTGCGTGCAACGGAAGACCTGAACGCTTCATAACTTTTATCAAACGACGCATAATCTGTTACTTTCATCCGTCTGAAAGCAACCTTGACATGCTAAATGTCAAGATACGTCAACACACGCTACGTATAATATTGCTTGATCAGATGTGTGCACAGTTTGATGAGAATGGACAATTCTCGGAAGAAGATACGAAGAAATCCTTCATGGCCTTAGGAAATATTCAATCAAATGACAGGAAAACCCAAATTCTTCTATCATGAATGTCGACAACCTAAGGAATCCTCTCTCGAGCTATGACTAGCCTGTTAGACACCCGGTTATTTTCAAGTAATGGATTATATCGGGTGTTAGTTCGACGGACGAGGAACTCGGTCTGAGGAAGGAATAGAGTCATTCCTCGTGACCTTGGGAACATGCGATTAAGTGTCTCAAAAACAAAGAGGCAACACTTATCTTGCTATCGATCTGTAAAGATATCTGGGTCGGAAAGAAATTTAAGCTGGATTGGCGATTTTGCCTGAATGCATGAGGTGTGTTGATGTGGAAATATCTATCAACTACCCATGCGGATGGCGATATGAAAGTTATAGATCTGCTGGAATATAAGCCAAAGGAAAAGAACAATATTTTCCCACCCTGCAATGCAACAACTGAACAACCATACATCGTCGGTAAACATAAATTAATAAATTCTAACTATATCCGTCATCATTTATTTTAAATACTCCAAACTGTATTTGTTCATATGAAATATACAAACATATTTAAGATATATCAATCATGGTTTTGTAGTTTAAGGTTAATATTGTTCTTTTAAAAATCACACAGATTTTATTATATCTAAGTTCATGTAAATCTATTTCATCCATCTATCCACTTTTCGATCTTAGAACGATAAATATTGGATTTATTATGTCTCGTAAAATTGTGTATTCTTGTCTATTATCGCTCATTGTTATGGACACCCCGCCTTAAATGTACACTTTTCTGCAAGAAAACGACACTTTCACGTTGTTATCTTCTTTTAGGAACAATACACATGCATATAAAATTATTATACATTCCTTTTTTGTAATTGTTAGCCAACACTTGAAGGTTGACAAGAATGGATTTTCTGCAACAATCAAACTTTTACTTGGCATTTATCAAACTTTCAGAATTGTCAGATTTTCGGATATTTTCCTCTCTTTAACCAACAAATGAATAAAAAAGACAGATAAGCTGGAAAAGTAACTTTTATGTCTTTTCATTTCCCGAACTAATTAAGCATTACAGCCTTTTCATAATTCGATTATATTCAAACAGTCGTTTCTATCTGAGTCTGCGTTTACTTAAAACAACAGATTTAACTCATAAACAAATGGAATTAAAGTTCTTGATTTGGCTTCTATTTCTTTCCTTAATTTAATTGAAACAAAAAGGATTTTCTTAAATCAGTCTTTTATCTTGGTATATGGGGAAAATAAAGACATTAGAGAAAAAAAAAACTTTGATTCTTGCATTTCGATTGGTTTTTATAGAATTTACTTAAAAATCTAAAAAGAATTATTTTTGTTTTTATCATTTAGATATTTATTTTAAAAGAAATTCGGTGTAGTCAGTTTGTATTTATGGACTGCCAAATAGCTTTATGTTAAAGCAATCAAATTTTGTATGCATACATACTGGATACAGAAGGTTTTCATGTTGAAAAGGCTCTGATTATTATTATTATTATTATTATTATTATTATTATTATTATTATTATTGTTGTTGTTGTTGTTGTTGTTGTTGTTTTGTTTTTTTTCACTCCTTGAGAGTCTTTCACACTCATCTTAATAGGAGGTCTTTTAAAGGAGTTTGAGTGACAGCAAGTCTCCTCAGATATCCAGGATTCTTCTCAGTATTCTAGCCGATCTTAACAATGCTGTTGTTTGGATGGCTTGGATTTTTCCTCTGGTTTCCAATTCCTCCAGTCTCTTTTCCAAACCCTTGAGGGCTATTCCAAGAGAACCAATTACAATTCGTACGAACTTTACCTTAATGTTCCACAGATTTATTTTTAGTTCTCTGAACAGATTCAAGTATTTGTTTACCTTTTCATTTTCTTTTCTTTTTACTCTGTGATTCACTGTGACGAAAAAATCACGGGATGATAAGTTAATATTGTTAATAAACATTACACTCTCCTAACCGGGATTAGGTGATCCATCTGTGTCTCAAAGTCTCAGATAATTTTATGCATCTCATTCTCGAGGTATTTTCCGGTTCGTCCATATACCATTGAATATACCATGTTGAATTAATTTTTTGAGGACAATTTCCTGTGGATCACTTTTTCCACCCAGTCTTTCATTCTCTTTGTGCTATTTTGGTGCATTTGCTAATTATTATTATTATTATTATTAGTAGTAGTAGTAGTAGTAGTAGTAGTATTGATTGTGAGGAGAGACTTATTTTCAAATATAAATGGATAGGAGATAGTATATATATATTAGGGTGCGACGGGTAAATTGTCGTCTAAAATAGGCAAAATTGCAAATGACACTAGCATCTCACTTTATCAGATATATTTGCCAAAATGACAAGAAAAATATCTTGAAATATCATGAATTAGATTTATCAATTTTATAAAGAAATCGCCATTAGCTTCAACCACGGCCTCAAGATGACTTCGGAATCTCCTGCTAGCCTTTACGGGGATCTCCTTGTTTAGACTGCCTTCAGTTCATATTTGGTGTTGCACGGGGTTTTGTTGGTCTCTCGCGCAACCACGTCCTCACATAATAATCAAGGGGATTATAATCTGTGGAGTAGACGGCGAGGTGTTAAGGACAGTAAGGTTGCAGAAAAATATATTTTACACATATATATGTAATTTTCCCTATCACAAATTTAAACCTATCAACAATCAACTATTTGCATATTTTTACTTTATTCCCTCAAAAAATAAGTCCAAGGTGGACACTTGAAATAACGGATTTGAATTATGTAATACATCTATAATAGATATCTACTAATATAAAAATAAAAATAAATTTTTATTTTAAAGAAAATACTCATTAAACTATTCATATAAAAAGATCGAAACAATTGAAAAAAAAAAAGAATCACTATGCCTTTTATAATTTGAATATTTAATTTATAATATTAAATTTATTTGAAATTTAGAAAGAAAATACTCATAATACATAGTTTTGTCAAATTTTGCTTCAATCCTAATATATAATTATCATATAATATTTTAATATATAATTGATATATAATTGATATATAATACTTAATCTATTTAAGATTTTTTTTAAAAACTCATAAAACATATTTTTCTTAAATTTTCCTTCAATCCTAATAATAAATAATTAAAGATAATCTTTTATTTACTTATTTACTGGTCCATATAATTAAATTAATACATTTTATTTTTTACAACTGAAAATAAGAATAAATAAAAAAAAAGAAAAAAAAGAAAATTACAGAAGGGAGGGAAAGAAAAAGAATAGAAACAAAGAGGGAAAGGGAAAAAATAAAATAAAAGCTAAGCATAAGAATTTTCCTACATGACCGTTTTTTTTTATTGTACATGGATACATTGTTGCAATATTCGCCGGATGATAAACAGACAATATTGGATACATATGCAAGGTAGGATTTTAAACATTCGTTCTCAACAAGTATTAAAAAAAAAGAAATTACAGTTATTCGCCCATTTCATTCATAACACAAAGATGGAGAAAGGGAGGGGAAAGAAAAAAGAAGAGGAAAAAAAAGAAGAAAAAATGTATAAGCACACAAAAAAAAATTAAGCACGTTCATTTCTGATATTTGTCTCTGAAGATAAAGTTTTCTTTAAAATCGATAAGACAAAAATAACATCTTTTTGTTTTCATTTTTATACGCATTGTAATTGCCTTCAAATTATTAATATATATATATATATATATATATATATATATATATATATATATATATATCTTCCTAACTTTCTTTTTCCGTTTACTGTCATTGCATTTTTATCTACCTACATATCATCTGAACAATGTTTGCAATTCCAGGTGTCACAATTCTACTTAACTAATTTAGTTCGGTGCCTGAGGATAGAGAATCAGATTAGACTTGGGAATTTTATATTCTATCCCCAGACACGATTTTCATAGATTTTTCTTGAAAAAAGTACTGATTTAATCATTAATGGTATCTTTAGCAGGTGTATTAGTTTAATTCTGTAGGATGATGTTTATTTAATTATCATATATCAACGGAATCATAGCTTACAAGAATCTATATATAAAGAAGGCTTCTGCTTAAATACTTGATCATATAAACTGGTTGGATTTTTCTCGAGGGCGATACACTGTAGAACAAAATAGGGAGCGTTATTATATATCAAAAGTAAGAGGAAAATAATATTAAAAAAATATTATTATGAATTCTGAATGATTTCAGAATTACTGTTTTATATCATAGGTGGTAGACAATTCTCTGATATTTCTGTTTAATACCTTTGTATTACTTAATATTCTAAAAAAAACAAAACAACTTTTCTCATGTTTATCCAGCATAAATGCAATAAAAATCATGTTTTATCGATTTTTAAAATTAAACAATTTTCTCACATTTTAATCACACAGAAGCAGACATACGAAATTTATTAACTACAGACGAGAGAAGAATTTAAAACCACCAATTAAAAAGCAATTTTAAAACGACCCTCAAAAATTTACGGTAAGTGAAATGTTGATATAAAATAATATCTGATATTGTCTCACTTATATAGTGAATGAAATTAAGTTCAAATTTTGAGTGCACTTGATCGTTTATTTGGCGAATTCGAATTGGATAAAAAGGAATTTGTATCGTCAGAAATAATTATTTTGAAATGAATACACGATAAACAAATATTTTGCAAACTGATGGGAAATGAAATAATCTACTAGAAAGAAAAATAATCAATGCTATGATATAAGTATATAATAATGTGGGAAAGGCTTTGGAAACTTTAAATTATAGTAATTTTCTAATAATATTCTGCTTTTAGGTTGATGTTTCGCAACTCGTTTTCTACATATGAAACATTGTCCCTATTGAAGTCATTTTCATTCTTAATTGTTATAATTTGTAGCTAAGATTATGACTGTGAGGTTATTATGTGAGCGGTCCCAAAAATGATCATGCAAAAGATTTTGGTTGAGCAATACATTGTTTTAAAACCGTAAAAAATGTATCAAATTAGATTTTATTTAAGAAGCTGGTCTATATTGTTAATATTTCGAGTGGCTCCCCTTAGATTCAATCATTGCGGATTGGTGTAATTATTTAATCTAAGGGATACTTACAAATCGTTCACTATTTTCACAGGTAACATTATGTAATGCTGAGCTCTCATACCTCTTCAAGATTGCGTGGATTCTCCTGAAAAACTCTTATCTTCAGTCCTGTCCATATTTCCTCGATGAGCTGACCAAACATTCAATTGGTGACAGACTTATTAGCCAGATATTGTTGTGTTTCACATAATCTGTGGTATGGAGCTCTATCGTGCCGAGAAAACTCGCTTTATCCATTTATAGTATCAAATTGTCCTTCAGCACCTGAATCTAATTGACTCTATTAAACCTCCAATTTGTTTTAACCAACTTCTTGAACCATTACGTTTTATATACCCTTAGAACATTAGACTCTTACACTCAAACTTTAAGGGGGTTCGTTTCATTTCGCTTTTCTGAAATCCTCGCTTATTAAAATGAAGCTCTATAATAGTTTCATCTCTAAATGTGTTATTATTCCAAGCATCTCCCTTATTTTATTTGACCGACTTAATCCTGACTTCAAATGATTTTTAGTTTAATGCTTGTTGCTTAGCTGAAATTCACCCATCAGTTGTTCTCAAAGAATTCGCTTACTGGTATCTACTGATACTAAATTGGATAATTCCCAATCCCCCATCACTTATTTCTCTGAATGTTTGAGATGAGGCTTGAAGATTAGTATTATTAGTGTTATTCGGACTATTGTCCCCATCTTCATTGTTATTTGTACAACGTTTCGGCCGATATACCCTCCGGCCTTCTTCAGGTATTTCTTGTCGGACTCGGGAACCTTCTCGGACTCGGGAACCTTCTTTTCGAACTCGGGAACTTTCTTGTCGTATCCGGGAGCCATCACGGAACTTTGAACCTAACCCTTTATTTATTCCACGGTTCCAGAGTTCAATCCTGAGTGAGAGCAGTTAGAAAAATAATTAATTAGCACAACTCCTACCCCAGCTATGGTTAGCGGAATGAGAACAGGATACCCCCGTGGAATAAATAAAGGGTTAGGTTCAAAGTTCCGTGATGGCTCCCGGATACGACAAGAAAGTTCCCGAGTTCGAAAAGAAGGTTCCCGAGTCCGAGAAGGTTCCCGAGTCCGACAAGAAATACCTGAAGAAGCCGCCGAAACGTTGTACAAATAACAATGAAGATGGGGACAATAGTCCGAATAACACTAATAATACTAACCCCCATCACTTGTCTTGTAGTCTACCACAGCTGAGTTTCCGTACAATTCAAAGATACAGCTTTTGAGGGTTAAACACATCATGGTCAACTCGGAACACTTCCAGAGATTTGAAACGTCAAGGGCATTTATAGAATGCCGTTTCTTAGCTATTACTCGATTGCTCATATTCGTGACATCTTATGTAATTTTCACCATCAATTCAAGCAATGAAAGAATGCAAGTATATTCTGATAGAATTTCAATATATTTAGAGATAAAACATTAAAATCAGAATATTAGAATAATAGCACATTTGAATTTTTAAAAATTTGTATTTATTTTTAAGGATGAATTAAATCTTATGATCTTCAAAGTAATAAATGTTTTCTCTGGATATATTATAATTTAGGCATTGTAAAATAATTTTAGAATTTCTACGGTTTCAAAAGTGGAGCTTAAATTTAGCAGAAAGACCGATACTACACGGTATTACAATGAATGACTGGACATCGTTATGTAAATAATACCGTTGTTTTCGCGGGAACTACGTTGTTATACATCGCTCGTTATCTGGCATGACTACATAAATCAAATCTAAATATTGAGAAATAATATGAAAGTTTTAATGATATATAATGAGAGAAAACATAACGTGTAAATAACTATTTCTTACATTTTATGTAGAAACTATCTGTTAAATGCCTAGTGTGGTTATAGTGCATTTTTCTTTAAATAATCGGGTATAAAATGCATATATCTAATCTTAATATATAAGATTATCATTGCCGAGTATGCGAAAAAGATTTGGTACACTTTTTAAATATAATATTATAGCAGTTCTGTCAAAAGAGTGAATCAAATCAGTTATTAAATACATTTTGTTGTAAACTATATATATATATTATATATATATATATATATATATATATAATATATATATATATATATATAAGATAACAATATAATTTTGATCAAATTGATTAATGGTGAGTTGTTGGGTTATGTGCATATAAAAAGATGGGAAATTGTTTTTGTCAGAATTTATGAGATGGAGAAGTATTATTCACAGATCTACTCGGTTTTGTTTACTCGTCTTCGGCGTTGTTATAACATCTGCGATACACATCCAATAGAGGATGATAAAGCGGTCGAAACATTATGACAATGATAACAACCAGGAAGAGGACACTCTTTTGGGAGGTCAGTAGTCGGAAAGATATAGTTTTAGTTTAAAGCAAATATTTTCCTCATTAGAATATCGACTTATTGATTTATTTATGTATATATATTAGTATGTATACATGTGTGCGAGTGCGTAAGAACATAGAAGGATATATAAACAGTAACAAACACATAGATTAACATATATCTGCTCAAACTTATTTATCTCATTCTCCTCTCTCTCTCCCTACATATATAATATATATATATATATATATATATATATATATATATATATATATATATATATAAAGAATATTAGATGATGAATCCAATCGTTTGCAAATATAAAAAAGAAATAGGAAAAATAAAGTATTCACATAATGTATTTTCATACTATCAATGCCATATTTCCTATTTAACCATTATTAGTATTTTGATTATTCCTATGTAATCTTTGGTATTCGTAAAAAAAATTAGTCCAGTCATGAACCGAGTATTTCATTTTTTAATTGCTTGTTGAGTTAAAGCGATGAAAAATATATTCATTTAATATATTTTCTTTTTTATCCTTAAAAATGTAACTAAGAATTAAGCATGTGTCATTATTTGTGGTGGCAAATTTATCGTATTAATTGAAATAAAATTATTCGTTTAATCTCTGATTAGTTTTTTAAGAAATGTTTTTGAATTACGCTGATTAAAAATTAATATATTTTGTTCTAAAAAATAAGTCCTTATACGACCAAAATTAATTCAGTTCTTAATTTCATGTTGAGTTACAGTGAAAAAGAGATATTCGTTTTTACAAAGAAGTTAAGAATTATGAATGTGTCCTTATTTGTAAATGTAATAAACAATGTTCGTTTATCCTATAGTTTAATTCTTTAAAAATGGTTTTCAGTTACACTGATTAAAATTAATTTTAACGATAAGAGATGTTAAGAATACGCCTATTATAGATATTATTTCAGGAATTGCTTTTTTCATTTACATTTAAGCTAGTATCTCAAAATATGTAACCATAAACTAGTGAGTGGTTTGAAACAAAATTTTATTTTTCTAAAGGCTATTTCTTAATCACCTGCTGAGAAATAGTGATAAAAACGTATTCGTTTAATCTATTTTCTTTTTTACTCTATAATAATGTAACAAAAAGAAGCTAAGAATTAGAAATGTAACATTTTTTGTATTACAATTTCTTTTTTTTTTTGGTTTACATTTAAAATAGTATTCAAAAATAGTTTGAAATATTTTCATGATTTTTTATGTCTCAAAAATATTTTTACACAATTATTGTTTTGTAATTTAGCACTAGCTAAATTACAAAACAATAATTTTCGAAAGAGGCTTAAAATCACATATCACAGATGAAATCTGTGTGATATTTAACTCTGAAGAGTCTCTGAAGAGTTTCACGTACTTTTTTCTACTTACTTATCGAGAAATCGATTAATTTTTTATTAGTGAATTATATCATTTAATCAATAAAACGCAAAAAACAAATTTTGTGCGTACGATATGAATTTTACGAGGTAGGGGGCTGGAGAATTTGACTTGAAAATTTTCTAAATTACCTTAGATCTTATTTTTAGGGTTAGAGGGTCAAAACTTTATATCTAGAGTAGAGACTTTAAAACGAAACTCCAATAAAAAGCGTTCTTTTTTGTTTGTTTGTTTTTTATAAGGGAAATAGTTACGTGTGTTTCAAGTAAATTATTTTTTTAGAATAACGCATGCTAAACGCAAATACGAACTATAATTCCACATTTCAATAGAATCAATGCTATTTATCAGGAATATTAAGGTATTAATACGGAATAGTAGATTGGTATGATCGGAGTTTGCAGTGACAACTTTACGCTAAATGAAGGGAATTAACGATACCAAAATTGTATTGCAAACGAAATATTTTTAAAATATATATTTCTTTTTAAAGAAACAAAAACTTTGGCCTCATTTCGTCATAATAATGAATTAATTACTATTTTTGGAGTGGAATTTAGATTAGTTAAGTAAATAATTTAGATTTCAATATATAATACAGTATTATAATCATCTAGAAAAAATAATCTGATGAAATAAAATGACTACATTATGTTCCGTGGAAAAGGACCATCCTTACTAAAAGAATGACAAATAATTTGTCAACTATAAATGCTCTTGACCGTGCGAATTCGAAATCTGTAAGCAAAGTTTGTAAAATTCGGAAGAATAGTTTATAACGAATCATACATGTATAAACTAAAATAAAAGATAAGATAAGAAATCGAAGCCGTTAGTGTAGATGAATTTCATCGAGTAATCAATTTGTAGATGTTAAGAAATTGGAAAGCAAAATAGGGGAACAAAATCACATGCATACACACTAATAAAGACAATTTCCAAATGTGATGTTATTGAATGTTGTTTTGCCATGTTTATTTCGAATAAAATTATGCGGTGAATTGAAAAGGATAAGTTATTTCTGGCACAAACGGTATTTTAGGGTTCATGTATATAGGTAACTATTTTCTGAAAGGAATCTGAAAGCAGGAGAGAAAAACAACACCATTATTATAAATTTAGGATAATATAATCACACAATCACATGCACATAGCGTTCATGTACACACACACACACACACACATATATATATATGTGTGTGTGTGTGTGTGTGTGTGTGTGTGTGTGTGTTGTGTGTGGTAGTGTGAGCATGTGTGTGTGCGTACGTGTTTGTCTGTGTGTATCACACTCTTCTGAAGACACAAGTTTGTCCTTAGTATTAATTATATATCAATATACGAGAAGCCACATATACTTTTAGACTAACAATGATTCATGGTACTGTGATATACACTCACACACGATTGCATTTGCAAGTAGTTTTCTTTTTTTTTTTTTTTCCCTTCTTTTTTTGTGTCCGAATGAAATATACGTGCTTTAATTTATCAAAGAGATATATATAACAGTGGGAGTTTTTTGTTGGCTCTATTTAATTTGTTTATATTTCCTGTAAATATTTTTCTATTTGCACAAATGATAAGAAAATGAAAATTGGGAAGGAAAAAACCACGAAAATAAGGCCCGAAAGTTAAATAATGGCAATCATGAAAATGTAGCTTTTTTCAAGCATCGTCAATGGATATTGATAATTTATTACCTGCATTTTTTTTTCGGACAAAAATACAACAATAACAATCATAATAATATTGGGACTGACTAATTTGTTTGCTGCTAATATATTTTTGCCATTTAGTGAATCTCTCTCTCTCTCTCTCTCTCTCTCTCTCTCTCTCTCTCTCTCTCTCTCTCTCTCTCTCTCTCTCTCTCTCTCTCTTTCTGTCTCTCTCTCTCTCTCTCTCCTCTCTCTCTCTCTCTCTCT
>CM042140.1:57186435-57276049 GCA_023376005.1 Doryteuthis pealeii | reverse complement strand
GCAATAAAACCTGACCAGCGAAGAAAAATCCATCGAGAGGGACGATATAATCCTTCAAAAAACGATACAAAAAACGCGACATTGATGAATCTATTCCTTTATCAAATTTGTGAAATTCACATGATGTAGTTGAAGCCGAGAATTAAACTACAACACATATTGGTGTGTTAACAATGATAGGTGTTAGATTTATGTCTTTTGTCCTCTCTCGAAGGAGGTCCTCATTTGTATCATATGAGTGTGATTTTTGTGCCTTGCAATTGAAAAAGAAGTGATTAACTCTGTAAATGAAGACATTAGGAAATAATCAGGTAACAAATGTATATAAGTGAACGAAATTCTCTCTATAAAGACAAGTCTGTGTCTTTTTATTATATTAGTCAGGAAAAGCAATATTTATTTCAAAAAAAATATTTTGAACAGATGGTGCAATGTAACACAAATCACAAGTAACAATAAGATTCATTATTTTCGAAGATAAAAAGGCGTGGGCGTTGATACAAATGATATCTGAACGTTGACAGAGAAAGCTTATAAATAAATGCTAAATCCCTACTGGTTCTGATCCCTGATAATACATGCTTTACGATGCATTGTAATATTACAGTGAGTCATGACCAACGAAAAAAAGACTCATTTAAAATGTACATGTCTGGATAATAAGTGGAAAACAGAAAGAGAGAGAAATAGAACGGGAGAAGAAGTGAGAAGAAAGATAGGAGAAAGATAGAGAAAGAAACGTAGAAGAAGGAGAGAAAGAAAAAATAGAAGTGATATAGATTAAAAAATAGGAGAGGGAGATAGAAGAAAAATAGAAGGTAGTGGTAGGAGAGGATAAAGAAAGAATAGAAGTGGGGGAAAATAAGAGAAACAGGAGAGGTTCAGTGAAGAAAAATAGGGGAGGGGGGAAGAAGGAAGGAGAGGGAAATAAATTATACAGTGAGAAAGAATAAAATAGAAGAGAAAGGGAGAAAGAAATAGTAGAGAGAGAGAGAGAGAGAGAGAGAGAGAGAGAGAGAGAGAGAGAGAGAGAGAGAGAGAGAGAGAGAAGATAGGAGAGAGAGGAGAGAGGGGGAGAGAGAGAGAAGAAAAACTTGATAGGAAGAGAGACAAAATAAAACAAAGCCAGAAGTTGATTTTTCTTTTCGTGCGTTTAGATGAAAATGTTCTACTAGTGTGTATGAAAAGTAAACTCGTTTTTTAGTCAACTTGATATTTTTGAAAGTTTGTGTATACATCTTGTATATTTTGACTATTCTATGAATGCTGAAATTCTTCAAATGTTGGTGGCTGGATTCTTTTCATCTTGCCCTTTAAATTATTATTGATCAACAATTGATAGTCATTAAATAAAAAGCATGAACTCATTCCGATTGTCCTGCAAATATTGAGGAGACCCGCATAATTCTTACCTTTACATCTTGTTTGAATTTTTCTTTTAACAATACAAGATTTTCTCTCTGTCGGTGGTGAGTTCATAAAATGTCTTATAAAACAGTAATATGATTATTTTCCCTTGTTTTTAGGAAAAGCATGAATCCAATTGTCCCTTCGTGCAAGCTATCAATAAATAAAAGGCAGTTAGAGACCTTTAGCCTGTAAAAATGGTAATTCATCTAGAGTGTTCGATAATGGTAAGGTCAGTACAACTTGTCAGGTGTTTTAAGAGGCGATGATCACTTTTTAAGTTTCCCCAATTACCTTCGAAGATACCACGAAGAAAAAGTACAATGTATGGCAACCCATTGGCTTAATAGGTTATTGGAAACTCCTCCAATTCTACGCTATTTAGAACAAATTGAATTTTCCCATGTTCTTTATCTGCTTAATATCACAGAGTCCGATAGTTAACCAGTTATCTGGAAGCACCTGCCTCCTTGCCTAAAAGACTTAAATGCTTGGTTTATTGTCCAGCACCTGAGGTTATCCAAGAGAAGAATGCCGAAAAGGCGGAGCTATTTTTGAAACGCCCCCCGAGTGGTTTGCTTTCTGCTTGATACCGTATATTAAACCGACCCTGTGTCGCATTCTGGCTTTGTGAAAAGCTAGATAAATACTTACTTAACTGCTGGTTAGAATGAGACACATGTTCAGCTTAACGTGCGTCCCTAACCAGATATGCGTGAGTGAAGGACAGATATTAACGGTTTAGCAACAAGTGTTCTGAATGAGTCAGTCCACTACGATTTTCTTTTTATACAATAAGAAAGTTTAGAAACGGTTTCAGAATTTTCAAGAGAAACATGTCACTTTTATAGAGTTTTATCCGAAGACAAAAAGGCAAGTGCTGATTCTAGGAAAGAGCGCCGAATGTAAGTAATAACAATTCGTCAATGATTGCATTGATCATTTTCTTTATATTAATGATATGTCCACCCTGTGATAAGCTTTTTCCTTTCTCTTCCGAGACTGGGATCGGTACTGTCGGAAATTGAATTCAAAGTTGTCTACGTACTTGTCATTGATGATGATATTCTCCTTTTATCATCTTTAGTCTAGATTAAATATCTGATATGACCAATAGTTGCACAAGTAGCAGAATCCTGTAAGATTCCAGTCACTAGTCGGAGTCTTCATCTAGATCAGCCACACTATATTAAGGTTTTGTCAAGTAGTGTTAAATTCAGAATTGTTTTGCACCTAGACTGGGTTTTTAATTAAGACTATCAAACACAGTATATTTTAGCCATGATTGTACTAGAATTAGAGATGGATTTGTGCCCTTTCCAAGGCAAATTAGAAGGAAATTAGTACAAATAGGCTCAACAGAAATTTGAACTAACATAACCGGTTATATTTAGGAAACCGATAACCATTACACTTTGGTACCTATATTAATTACACTAGACAACAGAATTGTGTTGAGTTAGATCTGACACTTGTTTTTGACTATTTTTTTAACCTCTGAATCCTAAAATTGCCCCATTTTTTCTATATCACATCAACATTTTGAGCTAGTGGTTACTCTCGATTTTTCTCAAAAACCATAAAATTACAGCATCTAAAATGTTGTGCTTATTTTATGGAATGTTTTAAAGATTTACATGTAATTGAAAACAATAAAACATTACTCAAGGCAACACAATTTTTGCTGAGTTAGATCTGACACTAGTTTTGACTAACTTTTGGAATATGAATCAAATATTACCCCAATTTTCTCTATTACATCAACTTTTTGAGTAACAGGATACTTTCTCTTGGTCACAAAAATCATAAAATAATGTAACACATTCGTACTTATATTATAGAATATAAAAAAAAATACAATGAAAAATGATTTAAAAAAATGTTTGTCAAAAATATTTGTAGAAATTAATTGTGTTTATACAAAGCATATTGCCACTGTAAGTCAAATGTTTGTAGAGTGTTCAATATGTGGACAATCTCACTTCATGCTCCAACAATAGTCAGCTATTATATATACATCCCCATATACGTTGATACAATTCCTCTGCAAATGTCAAATCTTAGTGGCATTATTCATCTTGCTCATTGACGACCACACCAAGGTTCTTCAAAAGGTTAGCGAGAGGGCTATGCAGAAGATGGAACTTGCTGCTCATTTTGCAATCAAGCGTTTTGTGGCTATCCAATCGTTTCTGGACAATGTCAGTGTAATTCATTGCTCGTGCATTTCCAAGAAAGTTCTTGACAGTGTATTTGAATAATAACCAAGCTTATTTTCGAGTTTTGATATTATACCGATGAAATGTTTGTTTTTGATAATTTGTCGAATCTGTAGACCATCAAACACACCGGTCTTGATTATCTTCAATTGACAGGCCAGGAAATGCTAAAATTGTTGACATTTGACAATGCTTTAATGAATTGCTTCAAGATCGAGAGGGTTGAGGTCAGAACTTCCCTCCACCCATTGCTTCTCTGAATCTCTACTGTGTCACATGCACAGAAAGCAGGTGTATACTGGCGTAACTTACCAAGAAAGAAGAATACCATTTTAAGGTCAGAACAGCTGATATGTGTTTGTGATATTGCAACAACTCAATCTTTTTATCTTCATATTTTTCATGAAGACAAACTGAATGCCTAAGTGGGAGTGCACCATATAAATTACAATTGTGGAGGTGGTCATACTTTAACCTCTGCTTTGAGCTATCAATGAACAGTAACTATTCAGTTGAGTTACAGATTGGAATTCCCAATTCTACAGTATAACCTGTAGGTTATTGAAATGCATAAACCAACTATCACTTCGAAAGTACTACAGAAATTCACTTTCAATCAAAAGTAGGATACATTCGCTCCTTTTTCAAGCAAGTTTTTCTTATTCAGTGTTGATGTTAAGAATACTGAAGCCTTTTTTGTTAGTCTGAAAACTTGTGCCAAATAATCTAACTGGCGTTGATCAAATCTCCGATGAGCTGAGTCATCTTTAGCTTCAAAATTTGAATCAGTGCTGTCACTGGATTCTTTATCACTGGATTCTTTATCATAATTGAGATCTTCAAAATAGGGTGGTGGAACGAAACCTACTACTGGGGTTTCAGCTGAACGAGATACTGGACGTATAGCTGTTAGTAGACTAGGACACTCAATTTTACATTTGTTTTTCATGTTACGTGGGGAGATTTTCATTAAACAAATGTAACAGTCTGTGCAATATTTTGCCTTTCTTCAAATCAGAGATATACTAAATGCTAACGTATCATATGTTCCCTTGATCTACATCCGTGAACTCTCAACACATTGTTTGTCTATCTTATGAGGGGCCCAAGACTTGATCAGCAAGCTTTAATTTGAAATATGAAAAATAAACTAGCTTTACACATGCGCTAATATTTGCTCTTTGACTGAGAATCAACGTAGTCTAGATCTGAAAAATTAGCCTCCCCTTTCAATAAAATAATCAACGCAATCAATTGACTAGTCCTATTACGTACAGACAAACAATGCAACTGTGCTTATTTGGTAAGTAAACCGTAGAGAAAAACTTGACGTTATAGAAGAAAACTGACTGTAATTTTGAAATCAGCATGCCAATCTTAGTTTAAATCAAATGAAAAACTCAACGGAAATTATGTCCAAACTTGTTCCCCAGTGTTAACTATCTATTACACTAAGGTAAATCGGGCGCCTCGCGTTGAGAAAATATTAGTGGGCTAGGCTTACTGAATATCGCTTTGTCCTATCGGGGGGGGGGTAGATACACTGTTTGCATCCTCTGTACAGAGGTAATACTAACCCAGGGGTTCCTGTGTATAATACTGTACTGAATTTGGTACTGAGGCATTAGTTCTTGAGCTCTGGAGATTGCGGAAAATCCCTTCAATACCATTACTCCAATAGCCCAATTTGACCTGGAGGAGTACTACCTATAAGGTCCTTATCTATAGGGTGAATAGATCTATTTAAAAATTAGTAGTGGATAGGAATACCTAAAAACTTGTAACCGTGTGCAAATAAAGGATTATTGTTTTTATTTAATAACTATAGTTATTTGAAAACATATATTTGTTTATAAATTATTAGTATTAGATAAGAACACTTTGAACCCTACAACTATGAGTAAATTATTAGTATTAGAAAATAATACCTCATATCATATAATTGTATTTAAAAAATGTAATTTAAAAATGCAATAGAATTCTGAAAATATAGTTATGATTACAAAAAAAATAAAAATAAATCGAATTTCGGTGTTAAATAACTCTTAATGAGTTGATATACCGTTAAGCAAATAAGCATAGTAAATTACAACAAAGAATATATATATATATATATATATATATATATATATATATATATATATATATATATATATATATACATATTATAAAATATTAAAATTCGAAGGCAATACAATGCGTATAAAAAAAATAAAGACAAAAAGATGTTTTTTTATGTCTAATCGATTTCAAAGCTAGAGCTTCATCATCAGAGTTTATTTTCAGAAATAACGTGCTTATGTATTTATCTGTGTGGTTATAATTTCTCTTCTTATTTCATTTTCCTCTCCTTTTTTTCCTTCTCTTACTTCTCCTCCTTTATGAATGAAAGGCGAATAACTGTAATTTCTTACTTCTCTCTCTTTTTTTTTTTTTTTTTTTTAGCGGATTCAAGTCACTTAATATCATCCATCAGTAATTATCTACATTCTAATTTTAAAGTAATTCTCAGAATCGTGTGGTCTACAAATTAACAAAAATAATAAATTAGTAGTCATGAAGGTTTTTGAATACCAGGTTTTATCATATGCTCATACATTTAGTCGAAATAAAAGAAAAAAACTAAGGAAAAAAAGGTACATCACTTAGACAAACAGATAAAGCTTGGAAAACTTATTCGGTTTTTCTTTTTCGCTGTTCTTGTAAACTTGCTTTAATGCAAACAACACGTGTATAACAGATGGGTATCAAACAACAGATTTGTTTCTTCTGACCTTCCGACCTTTACTCAAAGCTATTACATTTCAGTATTTATCTCTCTGGCCAGTAAAATCCGGCGCCGTTGGTATTATAATGTAATTAAACTACTTTCTTGGTTTAGAATCCGTAGCAATAAAGCAATCATGTAGCTGATAAACCCTTAAAGAAAATCAACTTTTTATTTTTTATAAGTTGAACAAACCTTAGCAAAATACGTTGTTTAATATGAATTTAACGTCTTGATAGTTAAAACATTACAGATTTTGAAGAATAAAATTGAAGGTATCACAAAAGTTTTTTTAGTCGGTTGTGTCGCTAGCATTCCCTTTTGAAAATACGTCTACTTTTGTTATAATGGAAATAGCAAAAGGAAGTATTGTTTCTACTGTTAATTAATGGTAATTTGTAAAAACAAAAAAAAAAATACTAGCTGTATCTATCAAGAGAGTAATTTAAAATTAATGAAATGATAATGTTTTTCAGAATACTCTGCTTAAAATGCAGTACTATTTTTTCCATTTGTCAAAACATCACAAAAATTTCTCTTTTGGTTTGACGCTAAACGGTGGTATTTTTAAAAAGGTATTTTCCATCATCAAATTTTAATTTTTAGACGAATTTTAAATTTATGAAACAAGAAAGAAAGAAGAAAAAAAAAACGATCGAAAATAGATTTGGTAATGAGATTATTACATTGGGAATATCCTATATTTCGCCAAAAAAATTACGTACGAAAAGTATCAATAGTGGATTCTAATATTTCAAATTGGACTAACTCATCTAAATGTCTCGATATAATTAATTCATTATATATATTGCTCATCCACGCATACGTCTCCATTGGAATTTCAAATTTAAAGATGAAACAATTTACAAAATTCGGGTGTGATACTTTTTGAAAACATCTCGTCGAAAGTTAATCAAAGAAAGAAGTTTGATTATTTGAAATTAACAGCATCTTATCTACACAAAAATTTAAAGTTCAATGACCAATTAGCCCAATATCTAGTCCTATTCTATCTAAAATATTTTTTACAATAACAAATAATTAAGCAAATAAGAAAGATATGATAAATAGCATTCAAAATGTTTTTCCTTGTGAAACTATATCAATCAGGATGTTTTGATTGTGGTCCTCAACTATTATTATTATTTACTCCTTTTGAGTTTTCACATCAGTGTTAGCTGATGGTCTTTCACTGGAGTCTGAGTGACAGCAAGTCTCCTCAGGTCTCCAGGACTCTTCTGAGTATTCTGGCAGATTGCAGCAGTGCAGTGTTCTGAATGGTTTCAATCCTTCCTCTGATATCCAAACTTTCCAAACCCTTTTCTAATGCTTTTGGGACTGTTCCAAGTGCACCAACTACAATTGGTATAACTTTCACTTTCATATTCCATAACTTTTTCAGTTCTCTGGCAAGGTCCAGATATTTGTCAATTTTTTCATTTTCCTTTAACTTCACCCTGTGATCCGCTGGCACTGCAAAATCCACCAGTTGACAAGTTCTTTCTTTTTTGTTAATCAACACTAGGTCTGGTCTTCTTGCTGGGATAAGGTGATCCGTTTTAATTTCAAAGTCCCAGATTATTATTATTATTATTATTATTATTATTATTATTATTATTATTATGTTTTCAGACCTGCTGTGGTCAGTGGTTCTCTGGAGGCTGAGTGAGAGCAAGTCTCCTCAGATCTCCTGGACTCTTCTGAGTATTATAGCCGATCCCAACAATGCTGTAGTTTGGATGGTCTCGATTTTTCCTTTGATTCCCAGTTCACCCATATTATTTTCCAGAGATTTGGTGACCGTTCCAAGGGCACCAATTACAATAGGTATGACCTTCACCTTCATGCTCCACAGTTTCCTTAGTTCACAGGCAAGGTCTAAGTGTTTGTCTATATTTTCGCTTTCTTTCAGTTTTACTCGATGGACGGCCGGCAAAATCCACGAGATGCCAGGTTATCTTCTTTTTGATGATCAATACTAGGTCGGGTCCCCTGGTCGGAATTAAGTGATCCGTTTGTACCTCGGAGTCCAAGAGAATTTCATGCGTCTCATTCTCCAGGACAGGTTCAGGCTTGTTCATATAGCATTTAGTTATATGGTGAAAATTGAATTTCTTGCACAATTCCCAGTTGATTACCTTTTCCACCGAGTCATCCCTAGTCTTGTACTCTCTGTGTGCTAGTTTGCTGCATTCGCTTATTATATGTTTTATGGAAACACACACCTTCTATTCTTCCACCATTTTCATCCGAATCTAATTCAATTTTTAATAACATTCTTTAACTCACTGTACATACGGTTCAGTCATCCGCATTTCGTATGTTTTTGACATATAAATCCAGTAAACACTTTCGACAATCAGAATATTTTAATAAATAGAAAAATTATTCATTTTTTGTAATTGCTAAACGAGTTTTGTCGATACACGTATTTTTTACACTTCCAACATTTTCATCCAAATTTAATTTTAATTTTCTTTTTTGTTTACGATGACATTCTTTCTTTAACTAATTGTACATACTTTTCAGCCATTCGTATTTCGCAAGTTTTGGATATATGAATCCTGTGATCAATTTCGACGACCGGAAGATTTTGGTTTCTTTTAAAGTTGGTAAAATTTAATCGTTCAAATTTCGATCATGGTTTCTTCATTTTGTTTATACTGATAAGGGGATGGAGTGTTTCCTTTGTCTTTCCCATATCCCTGCATTAAATATATTTAAAAATAAATCTTAACCCGAGAGTATTGATATTGCCGTTTTGTTTCTTTTAATTATTGTACAAAGTACCTTAATCAGACAATATATACGTGTGTGTATAAATATGTATATACGGTTTATCTATTTTAGTCAGTGTAGATTTATTAATATTTAACGCGTCATGCCGCATTCATCGTATTTATTTTTCTTTTTAGTTTGATAAAAAGTAACTTGGGGTTGATCGTCCCTAGTAGAGTCTAACTGGTAAATTGGTATTACGTTGAAAGAACCGAAACCCAACCCCAATGAACCAGTAAGAACATAACTGACGACGCCATCCAGCGCTCTTTTATAGTACAGTCGCATCTCAAACATTAAGTACCAAATTTTAATAGAATTTTCTTTATTCTCTAAGAGAATAACGCCAAAAAAGCGATATTTATATTTAAAATTCTTAGTAATTCCGTATGTTCCTTGTTTCTAAGTAGGATAAGAACATGGTTTCTGTGATTTCGGTCTTGTGTGCGAGATGGACACAGTGTTATTTACGTGTATTTTGCAGCATACAACAGAAAAAGAAGCGTGAATCTGCTGGTGATTCCGATATTGCACAGAAAAGAATCGTAATGATCTGACGTATTCGTGGTATTGGGTAAGGTTTGCCCTTCAACCACACCCTTCTATAAAGGACCCCACGTTAAACTGAACATGTGTCATTCTGATCCTGGGAAGAGTTAGTTAGCTATCGAATCAGTGTAGAATCTGTATTCGTGGAATATCCATGGTTGTCTAATATATATGAAATAAGATATGTTGATAAAAAGCGTTAATTTTAAAATCATAAGCTAGATACTTCTTTAAAAATAGATGAAAAATACAAACAGAAATAGATAGATGATTATATTGACATTTCTAAAATTTACTTTTTAATAATATATGTTTGATAATATTTCCACCGTTAGTGTTTCTACATTCTAATCCGAAGCAAAATACGGTTTAATGCCAGGCAGGTGGCACAAATAACAGAAGTTACATACCCACAAAGAGTGAAGCAAAGAAATGAGAAATGTCATATTGTTCAATATATATAACTTAATCCGAATTATTATAATATATATTGTGTATGGAGGATAATATACTCGTATCTTGAAGGCCATTCATTAAATTAGACATAATAAAAAACACAACTACATACATTCAGGATCTTGTAACCATGTCGAAAATTTTAACTATGTGGAAGATAAACTGATACATGAGCATACATTGTATTAATATTAAATTTTACCGGTTTATTTGTTCTGTAGAGAAAACGAAATAAGCAGTGTTGTATATTTGTGTTTGCTTAAATGGTCTTCAAAACAAATTATAGATCTATCTTCTTATCCGCATTCAGATCAAAAAACATTTAATTATCTTGACAATTAGTTATGAACTTGATAATTACATTTCTTTTTTAAATTTCGAAATAATAAAAAAGTAAAAATGTACTAACACTGACTTCAGATTTAATCGGTGAAAGAGAAGGGAAACCTTTATAAGACAAACATCAAGCAGCCATTACTCTAAAAATAGAATCGACTAGAGGACTCAATTTTAACGTGTAATGTTCTTTATCTTCATTCAACTATGCCTAATTGTATCCATCTGCAAATTAGAATGAGTTAAGAGACTAATAACAGGCGTAGGCCTTCTTTCTCTTTCTCTTTACAGACAAATCAATTTAATCAAAAGATCCAAGAGGGTCAATTTTTTTCTGCTTCATTAATGTTACATTCTTATCATCTTACATGATCTCTGTGATATTAGTTTAGCTAATTAATAAATCATTCTAATTTCAGAAATTATTTTCAGCACCCCGCATCCCCTGGCCACAAATAAATCGTTTTTTGAACTCTTTGATGTAAGACTTTGCATAGATTGATATTCTATAGGAACAATGGCGTTAAATATTCTTACATCACCGAAAAATGAGAAACTGGCTATAGAAATTAGTTTAATATAAGTTTTTTTAACCTACATATAATAGCATAAAAATGTGTAATATATATGTGTATCAAAAGTATTTTCGTTTTTTTATAGATGTTTATTTCTAACAGCCATCAACAGCTTTTATAAAAATTATTATTATTATTATTATTATTATTATTATTATTATTATTATTATTATTATTTTGAAAGTTTTTCACACTTACCTAAGCTGGTGGTTCACTGGTGCTTAGTGACAGCAGGTCTCCTCAGGTTTCAAGAACTCTACTGAGTATTCTAGCTGATCTTAACAGTGCTGTTGTTTGGATGGTCTCGATTCTTCTTTGGATTTTCAGTTCCTCCAGATTCTTTTCCGAACCCTTTGAAACCGTTCTAAGGCCCTGATTACAATTGGTACGACTTTTACTTTCATGGCCAGATCTAAGAATTTGTCTATCTTTTTCTTTTCTTTCGTTTTTCTCTGTGATACGGCAACATCTGAGATATGACACGTTCTCTTCTTGTTAATTAAAGTCTGGTCCCCTAGCTTTGATGAGGTGATCCGTCTGTATCTCAAAGTCCCAAAGGATTTCATGCGCCTCATTCTCTAGGACAGATTCCGGTTTGTGCATATACCGTTTAGTAGTATGGTGAAATTTGAATTTCTTTCACAATTCCTAGTGGATCACCTTTACCACCCAGTGGTGCCTATTTTTGTACTCTCTTTGTGCTAGTTCGCTGTATTTGCTTATTATATGACTAACTGTTCCGTCTCTTTCTCCGTGCATTCTACAATTGCTGTTCTGTTGCGTTTTATTTATTTTTGCCTTTATATGATTTGTTCTTATGGCATTGTCTTGTGCTGCGAATATAAGATATTCAGTTTCTATCTTCTAGTTTTCTCGTCTTAGCCCTGTCCATGTCTTCTAAGGTGATATCTCTTTAATTTATCACTTGAAGTACACGTATAGTTATTTTTCTTCCCAGTTAAGTTTTCTAGTTTTTATGTATTTCAGCTTGTCAATATGTTGGAATTGTTTTTTCTCGCTGCTGCTGCGATTAGTCTTTCCTTGCTTTTATTAGTATATTCTTCAGATTGTCGCACCTACACAATCTTCAATGTTGCCAAACCCCTTCCCCTTATTTTCCTGGCACATATAGTCTGTTTATGTCGTCTCTTGGATGTAATAACTTGTCATAAATTTCATTGTCATTTGGTCCATCTGTTGGAGCTCCTCTCTTTTCCATTTTAGGAATGATCCCAAGTATCGTACGAGAGTGACAGTCTAGGTCTTTATTCCCTTGATGATATTTCTGCTACACAGCTTGATATTTAGAAGCTTTCTTGTGTTTCTAATGTATTCTTTTGTTATTTGTTTCTTCATTTCTGTTTATTTGATGGTATCTGCTTCAAATATTCATAGATATTTAGAATTCTCTTTTTCTCCTAATGACTTCTCGATTCGGTAGTTCTATCATTATTAGTTTTTCACACCAGCATTAGCTGATGGCATTTCCCTGGAGTCTGAGTCCCCTCAGGTTTCCAGGACTCTTCTGAGTATTCTAGCTGATTGCAACAGTGCAGTATTCTGGGTGGTCTCAATTCTTCCTCTGATTTCCAGATTTTCCAGTATTTTTTCCAAGCTTTTTGGGTCTGTTCCAAGTGCACCAACTACAATTGGTATCACTTTGATTTTCATATACCATAGCTTTTTCAATTCTCTGGCAGGGTCCAGGTATTTTTCCATCTTTTCGTTTTCCTTCATCTTCACCCTGTGATCTGCTGGAACCGCAAAATCCACCATTTGACAAATTATTTCTTTTAGTTAATCAACACTAGATTTGGTCTCCTTGCTGGCTAAAGTGATCCGTCTTTATCTCAAAGTCCCAGAGAATTTTATGCGTTTCATTCTCAAGAACATATTCTGGTTTATGCATATACCATTTTGTTGTATGGTCAAAATTTTATTTTTTTTGCATAATTCCCAATGGATCACCTTCCCAATCCAATTGGGCCTAGTTTTGTATTCCCGTTGTGCTAGTTTGCTACATTCGCTTAATACATGGTTTACAGTCTCATCTCTGTCACCGCATAGTCTACATTTACTATTTTGTTGGGTCTTATCAATTTTTGCTTTGATATAATTTGTTCTTATGGCATTATTCTGTGCATCAATTATTAGTCATTCAGTTTCTCTTTTGAGGTTCCCTTTTCTTAACCATGTCTAAGCCTTTTCATTTGCAATCTCTCCGATTTGTCGTTTGAAGTGTCCATATAATTGGTTTTCTTCCAATTTTTGTTTTCCGGTTTTTGTTGTTAGTCCATATATTACACCTGCTATTGTTGGCTTCCATAAGTAATCTGTCTTTGCTCTTTTTAATGTATTTTTCGAGTTGTTGCATTGTGGTCTCTACATAGCCCTCTATGTTGGCAAGAACTCTTCCTCCTTCCTTTCTTGATACATATAATCTATCTCTATTGTCTCTAGGGTGTAGAGCCTTGTACATGGTCATTAATTTCCTAGTCCTCTGGTCAATCCGTCTGAGTTATTTTTTATCCATTTTAAGAATGGGTCAGAGTATCTTATAATGGGGAAGGTCAAAGTATTAATTCCTTTGATAAGATTTCTGCTGTTGAGTTTGGTTTCTAGAAGTTTTCTTGTTCTTCTGAGGTATTATTATTATTATTATTATTATTATTATTACTATTATTATTATTATTATTACAGAGTTTTTTTACATTAGCTGATGGTCTTTCACTGGAGTCTGAGTGATAAGAAGTCTCCTCATGGCTCTAGGAATTTTCTGAATATTCTAGCCGATTGCAGCAATGCGTTGTCTAGATGGTCTCAATTCTCCCTCTATTTGCAGTTCCTCTAGGTTTTTTTTCAAGCTTTTGGGGACCGTTCCAAGTGCACCAACTACAATTGGTATCAATTTGACCCTTATATTCCACAGCTTTTTAAATTCCCTGGCAAGGTCCACGTATGTGTCTATCTTTTCGTTTCACCCTGTGATCTGCTGGAATTGCAAAGTCTACCAGTTGACAAACAAGTCTCTTCAGGTCTCCAGGATCCTTCTGAGTATTCTAGCCGATTTTATCAATAATGTTGTATGGGTGGTCTCAATTCTACTCTCCAATCCTCGTTCTAAGTGCACCAACTACAATTAGTATCTCCTTCAGCCACATTTTCTTCACTTGTTTTTTTTGTTCTTTATCAAAGTATATGTCCATCTTTACGAAGCTGAAGGGGAAATGATTTCAAGTCTCACCATGAGCGTATTCGGTATTCCTATTCACGAAGCGTGCTGTTCTTCATTGTCATTGGATATATTATCTATAAAATCTATTTAAACAAAATTATAATGAGTTTAGTCTCTCTCACCATTATTATCGATTTACAAACTGGATTGACAATTTTATTCTCTGAGTTCGAAAGTTCTAATGCTATTTTACTAACACATGTCTCATCAAGATGCGTCATTTTTCCTGTGTTTCGATAACATCTATAGGAAAATCGGATTATTATAAATGAGATTATTGAAAATGTATTTCAAATTACTCATGGTTTTATGTGCTGCAGACTTTCAATGAAAAATAATCAGTAAAATAGTCGTAAACCAAATCGGAAAAATACGCCTATTTCAAGAATAGGATATTTACTCACCCGCATATTTGCTAATTCTTGGAAATCTGCGCTGAAGAAAACCGATTAACACTGATAAACTGAGAGCGAGGAAAAGTAATAAAAATGATAAACATTACAGTTCTGTGAACCGCTATTCAGCGTTTAAAAGAAATGTTTTCATAGCATAATAACAATTAATATTCATAATTTAAGAATGTCACTTACCTGCATTAGAATAGCTAGATTCGATAAAATACAATTTCATAATATCTTGAATAAACATTTTAACATTTTTGGATGCAAATGGCAGAAAATATTTCCAGAGAAGAAAGCTGCTCGGTTTTGTTTTCTCGAGGGACATAACATTTGTCAATGCTTAAGTAAAACCTTTTTTGTACAAACCAAATGGACCAGCATGGGAAAGTCCGATCGGTTCTCATGTGCACCATCCTATACCAGCAGAACTGAGTGAATCAGACAAGAATTGACAGCCAATGCCCAGAGGTGATCGACAACGCTAGAGGCTAAATAGGTTTTTCGACTCATACAATGGAAGGAACATTAAAGTGTCCATGGTCAGATAACAAAAATAGCTTACCAGTTTCATATAATTACTGTCTATATAAGTATAAAGATTCAGTTATGGATTTTACAAATACTGAAAATGCTTACAGTATCTCTCCCCCCTCTCTCTCTCTCTCTCTCTCTCTCTCTCTCTCTATATATATATATATATATATATATATATATATATGATTATTATGATGTTAGGGGTCAGCTTAAAAATATCCAGGGCTGCTCCTCTTGGACAATAAGTTCAGGGGCTGAGATTAACTTAACGGACACGGTGCATCGTGGGAACAATACATAAAAAGTAAAGAACGGTCGCTATGGCACATGATTAGATGATCAACCTATATGTGGTCCCATGCAATTTGAAATCAGTTTCAGTTGAAACCAGTACCTCTGAACTAAATAAAACAGTCGTTAATTATACCTATGAGTCCGTTTTTCATTAATTAATTATATTTGCAATACCTTAAAACCATGAAAAATTGGCAACAAGGTACGTTTCGAATATTGAGGACATACCCAAGACTTGATCCGGCAAGAAAGCAAATTTTGCAACAACAACTGCGCTTGATGTAATTTTTAGCGAGAGACTATCTGCACCACAATCAATGTTTTTAAAAACAAAACCATCGACGTCGGCAGAAGCTTTGACACTTTTAATTACGAAATTTCATTTCAATACAGACTCTGAATTGACTTTCTCTTTGTAGTTTGCATGATTCAAATATCTTTTCAAACTGAATTTTAAAGAACAAAAGGATGACTGAGAGGTCTGGTTTCTGTTACGGAAATTTGGAACGTCAGAACCCAACCGTTATGCCTAGTACATTTTACTGAAACATCCACGTGACAACAATTTTGATGAAATCGTGCAGACTTTGCAAGAAATGTTCGGTGAACAAAATTCACTGCACAAATTACTGTCTAACTGAATAAATATTACACAATATGATTCAGACGATTTGAAATCACCGTCAACAAAGTGTGTGGGTGTTACGGATGTCTGCACAAGGATTCAATCCGAAATAGAACAGAATCTGGGCATTGCTCTCACGGCCGTGTGCTAGTCACAGTACTTGATGAGCTGACTTAACTTTAGTTCCGTGATTATCACATTTGTCTCCAACTTGCTACTTCTTCGAAGCTATATGCACCCACGTTGATTCACAAAGGGGATTATTATATTTTACAACAGAGAAGATGTTTTGCATACTAGGTTGAAGAGAAAAGACATATCGACGAACATATCTTACGTTTTTAGTTTATGCTAATTATAAACTCAGACAGGATAATTAACCTTTATACAATATTTTGATGTTATATGCTTTTCATTTCAAAGACAATAATTCCCTCTGACTTAAAAAATAACTTTATTCTCTTCTTTTCTCGTTAATAAATAGTAAACACGAGCAGAAACCACTTTCGTGTCTTACTGCTACATATTGTTGTGGAATATCAGTGGTTTGTGAATCTAAAACATCATTCAACTTGGGTACAACAGTCGATACCTTCAACAAATTCCATGATCAACACGGTTCAAGGAGTTCACTACTCAAACCCACTGGGATTGATAGTTAACAAACCCCCATCTTCTTCCTGGAATTGTGGCAGCTCACATTTTGCTTGAAAATGTCCGTTCAAAACAAGACTCATGAATACAAACACAAGGAATATAAACAGTGGTTCTGCATCCCACCAGTACACACGACAGCAGACAAGACAACGGTCACATAAAAATCACGGACAGCAGAGAAAATGATATACAAATATCATGGTAGCAACCTTTCTCCCCAACTCAAAGTCAAACCACAAGTATGTGTCAGTAAAAGTGATTAGCCATCCTATTCGTATACAATTGACCCTGGCTCAGATATAACCCTCATCTCACAGACACTATGATACACCATAAGCCAGCTTCCACTATCACCTACAAGACATGTAGAGTGGGGTACATCCGGGGATTGTGTTCATATCCCGGTGAATTGCCATAGACTTTCAAAATTGAGGATAAAATGGTATCAGATATGATTTATATATCAATTCAAAACATAACCTATTGGTTCTTGATGTTCCATTCAATTTTATTTGCAAGGTGGTATCATGAGCTTCATTCCAGTGCCATTCCAGACCTGACTTAAACGTTTTTCTCCAGTGTTCAGTAATAACTGGTACGTTGCACCCAAGCTGAAGTTACACTGGCGCTCAACCCAGATGACGTGTACCATAGTTGCACAGATCCACATGAAACGATAAAGATAAGTTCCAATGATCCAAAACTTTTACAGATTTCTCAGACATTCATGGTCTTCTAGACCTCATGGGAGAACTATAACAGCTTACACGATGCAGTGATATTTCCCTCAGTGATTATTGTCCGATGGTCGCAGATAGTTTTGTGGTTTCCACAAAGTGCAGGAAACCTGTCCTCAAACAGCTATATTCAGGTATTAAACAGATGAAAGCCATAGCGCGCTATGTTGTGTAATGACCTAACGTGGAAACCGAAAAGGCACTCAAGAGTTGCATCGATTGCATGTAAGTACAGTAGCATCCACCTTAGATTCTTAACTCCATCTGGACATATACAGAGCTCCCATGTACCCAGTTAAATGTGTATTTTACTGTTTATATTATTATCTTAGCTTTCTTGTGGTTGTGGATGTTCATCAATCCTTCCAATTAAACATACAATATATATATACATACATATATATATATATATATATATATATATATATATATATATATATATGGTCAACTCTCCTATCGTAAACAATAGATGAGAGTCAGCGATTTGTTTCCTCTCATATTGTGCATGCAATCAAGAAGACATTTTGTGTTTCCTTGAGTATAATAGCAGCACAGCCTTGCTGCGAGATATGAAGCCACACTCACTGATGTAATTTCCTAAAGCGGGAGTCAGATGTTTTTGTTTTGAAGTTAAACGGAGCTGATCTCGATGTTTCAGTCTATTTTCTTCAAAGCTCTTTAAATCTAGCGAAACATGTCTTACGCCATTCTTTCCGATTTGATGCGAGATTTTCTCAAGCACTCAGATTAATATTGAGGCGTTTGAAATTGTCCTTGAATTTGTCTTTATAGCGTAAGAGTGGACGTCCAATAGAACGCTTAGCATTTGGTAATTGTCCGCATAATATCTTTGGAAGCCTGTTCCCATTCAGTCTGACAACGTGACCAGCCCACCTTTGCTGAAACTTTTGTTAGTAATGTTTCAATGCCAGCAATGTTACATTTTATAAAATATTGTACTATTGTTCACTCTATCATCCTATTTAATACCACAAATGGCACGAAGACAGCGCATGTGAACGGCGTCAAGTTGGTTTATGTACTTGCGGTAAAGTGTCCAAGTTTCAGCACCATACAGTAAAGTTGAAAGCACGACTACTATGTAGATGTCAATTTTTATTTTAAGAGAGACATCTTTGGTATTCCATAATTGATGTTTCAAATTGCCGAATGCAGTGCTTGCTTTACCTATTCTAGAATGGATTTCCTTGTCCATTTTTCCATCAGTAGTGACTGTTAATCCAAGATATTTAAACGTGTCAACAATTCTTAATGTTTTTCCATAAATGTTCCATATGGATTTACAATACGTGGATTACATGCTGCGAGCTGGTACAGTAGTTTAATTTTCTTTATACTGATAGTAAGTCCAAATGTTTTTGATGTATCAGGGAATTTATCAAGAATGGTCTGGATGTCTTCTAGGCTGTGTACTAATAGAGCGGCAGCGTATGCAAAGAGAGGATCCCGCCCTAGCTGCAAGGAAAGTTTTTACCTAACATTAAAACTTTGTTGATTCTATAGGCCACCACTCGTTCTGAATTCAATATTTATTCCTTCGCTTAGATCTGAGAATGCTTGCTCGCGCATAGCAGAACAAACAATGCAAATAGAAGTGGAGCAAGAACACATCCTTGGTTTGTACTGTTTGAGACAGAAAAAGTACTAGATTGCTCAC
The DNA here is from genome assembly GCA_023376005.1 of Doryteuthis pealeii. NCBI lineage: Eukaryota > Metazoa > Mollusca > Cephalopoda > Myopsida > Loliginidae > Doryteuthis > Doryteuthis pealeii. The sequence goes on along the minus strand of CM042140.1, from coordinate 57,256,801 downwards.
TGCCTGATCTCACAGAAGCCCCCATTCTTTCATGCAAAGAAACGATGATATGTAGCATTTTATCTGGAATTCCTAATTTCGACAACACTTTCCACAGAGCAGTCCGAGACACAGTGTCAACGGCTTTTGTGAAATCTACAAAAACATAAACAAGTCTTTGTTTTGCTCTCGATCCTTCTCCTGGGCTTGTCGAAGACAGAAAATCAAATATACTGTTACTCTACCTGAGCTAAAAACCTCACTGAGTTTCTGGTAGTGCTGATCCTGAGACAAAGTCATTAAGCATGTTCGGGATGATACGACCAAGGATTTTGTCAGCAACCGAGAGAAGAGATATTCCTCTGTGGTTGTCACAGTCATACTTGCTTCCTTTGTTTTTGTACAAATGGAAATTGATGCATCCTTAAACTGTTGCGGGACTTCATCCCTGTCCCACACAAGGTTGAAGAATTTGCAGAACCTGTGTGTCAAAAGATTGGTTCCACATTTATACAATTTAGCTGAAATTCCATCTTCGCCAGTTGCTTTTCCATTTGAAAATTGATTGATAGATTTCTTCACCTCAAGTATTGACAGGTTAACAGAGAGGGATTGTACAACAGGTCTCTGGGGAAGATTTTCTATTACATGAGTATATATATAATGTAGATTTTTAAAACTCAACTAACTCTATCCAGAGACATTTGCTAATTAACAAAAAGAATAACTGTAAAACATTTTTTTAAGTCTACCAATTCTTGCACAAATGCATTTAAATAGTATCATAATCGAATATTCAGAATTTCGCACGGTGTTAAACGAAATGATCAGTAGGTCATATTAAACTAGAGTTTTGAAAAAAAAATTTAAAAATAGTCTTGTAGGGATTTCATCAGGGAAAATCAACCCTATATATGCTGCATGGAAAATTGGGCCCTTAAATCAAGCCGATAGTTGACGTTAGCCATCAGAGTAATGTGTTTATGGTCTCGGGGCATTTACCCTAAATACATATTTTCAAAAACACACAACCTGATCCAGTTTATTGTTGGAGTGTGTTCAGTTAGCTTCTTTGAAATTAAAAGTGACGATATATTTCATAACCAGCAACTGAATATTTTTAATATGCTGCAAAGAATTAAGAAGGTTGCACCTGCAATTTAGGAGATTGCATTTACAAATATTCAGTATAATGTAATGCTTAAATCAGATGAACTGGAAGTGAAGGAAGAAGCTATGAAAATAATTTTATCCCTTAGGTAAGTAATTCACATGGGATTGATTAAAATGATTTCATTGATTTATCGTTTAATTGTAAAGTACTATCTTAATCTCCTGATAAAAATTAAGGATTAAGACAAGTAAGGTTTCATTTTTAATTCAATTCAATAAAGAGATTTTTAAAATCTTTTCATGAGTGGGCAGCTAAGCAAAAATGATAAAAATACCAAAGATAAATGTTGATGCTACACATTGGTCTCAATTGATTGATCTGTCTCAAAATGGAGTTTATAATAAGGATATTCAGATTATGAACTTCTGGAGTCATTAATGAGTGGGACAAAATTAGAGTTGCCTGATATGCGTTCACACTCACAAAATGTAAAAAAAGGCATTTAACAACTACAGCTTCCCAATCGGAGTATGGGATTGAAGCTAGGCATAGGCTCATCATTACAAAGGTTTTATGCCATGAAATGAGGTCTTTATTTACTTCAAAAGGTTCTTACGTAGAGAAATTTAGTATGATCGCATGATAAAAAATTGCTATTATTCTCACAACATTCATGTATTTTTGTTATGTTGTTCATAACTTTATGCCTTACAATTATTATATAAAATAGAAACTTCAAAGGCTCATTATTAGTAACCAGTAGATTTTTAGATGAATTTTCAAATGAAAGTGCTAACTTAAATTAGTATCATCCCTTAATTTGTTTCCTGCAGAGTTTATAAATGTTGGCTTTTGTTACATTGACAACAGAAAAAAATAATTGTTTTACAATATATTGCAATGTTTTTACTGACGTATTCCAATTATCAAAGTAAATGGAGCTCATCTAAGGTGATGGGTGGGATGGGAGTTTATAATTTTAGTTTAAATGCTAATTTTAATAAATCTTATTTATTTAATGTGAATATAATAAATTGACATACATTTTTGGATTGAAATTATAAGATTATAAGCAATTTTATATCTAAATGTATTAAATGTATTATATACAAGGATTTTGGGAGGCTTCATATTAGTCGATTTTAAAAACTAAATGCTCAAAAATTGGTGCAAGTTAGAAACCTACATATGGTGTCATAACATATCATACCAATACCCAACTTTCCGTCGGTGATACTTTTTTATATTAAAAAAAGGTTGAGACTCGACCTAACCTATATATATATATATGCCGATTTTCAACCCTATATATATATATCATCATCATCATCATGTCGCGCACGCAGCACGGGCATCCATGACAATCCTTCGCCAACCCTCCCTATCATTCATTACACCTGGAAGCTCCTCTGCGGAGCAGCCAGCATCTTCACATAACTGGTCAATGTATGTCCTTGCTGGGCGCCCCACACTTGCATGTCCATGTGTTGGCTTCCACAGGAGAACGTCGCTTATGAGTTCATCCCTGCTTCTCCAGCAGTGTCCTGCATGCCTTGTCCGTCTCACTCGGATAGTTTGTGAGATGGGGGGCAGGTGACCGTACAGCTGTTTCCTTGTGGGGTGCTGTTTCCACGACTTATTCAAGACTGCTCGCAGCATTCTTGTGCAGCTCCCATCTAGCTTATTCTCAAGACGCTTTGTCAGGGTCCAGGTGGTGCAGCCATACAGCAGCACCGACACAACCACAGCCTGGAAGAACTGTCGCTTCAGCTTGCCAGGGAGATCGGACCTCCATATGACTGATAATCTATTTGTGGCCGCCCATGCCTTTGCTATTCGTGTATTAACATCGCTCTCTGTGGAGGAGATATTACCACCTAGGTATGTGAATTGTTCTACTGGTTTAAGAGGCTTGCCGTCGAGTGTGGAGATGTCTCCTTTATTTTTGAAATTCATGAACTCTGTTTTACCGGAGTTCACATAGAGGCCTATATTCTTTGCTGCCTCCTCCAAGCTATGTAGCAGTGATTCAGCCTTTGCCGGTGTATCTGCAAGAAGTGCAAGGTCATCAGCATAGTCCGCATCTGTGATTGTTTGTGCGGGATATCGCCTGCTTCTTGCCTTTTTTAGTGTGAAACCTTTTTCTTTTATGGTATCTAATGATGTTCGGAGTACGTAGTCTAGACATATTATAAATATATATGGTGCCAGTGTGTCCCCTTGAAGGACTCCAGCGGCGATGTCAAAGAAATCTGTGTCGCCATCAGTGAGCGTACCATCGCTTTAGTGTCTTTGTATAGCATCATTATAGCTGAGACCGTTTCATTGGGGAGGCCATATGCTAATAGTATTTGTTCCATTTTTCCTCTATGTATGGAATCGAATGCCTTGGAGAAATCTACGAATAATAACGTTGCCTCTAGATTCTTTGCTCGTACCCCTTCTATGATCCGTCGAATAGTCAGGATCTGAGAGGTTGTGGATCGATTTCTGCGGAATCCATTTTGGTTTCTCCTAAGGATTTTTTCTATTTCGGGCCGGATGCGATTAAGTAGAAGGGCATTATATATCTTGGCTGCAATAGCAGTGAGAGTTATGCCTCTGTAATTTTTAGCGATTCCGAGATCTCCCTTTTTAGGGAATGGGAGGATGCAGCCTTTCGTCCATTTATCTATTCTATTTTGTCTATATACTGCATTGCATAGCCTAAGCAGTATGTCATTGAACTTTCCTATCTTCCACACCTCCGGGTATTTCGTCGAGTCCTGCTGCTTTTCTACCTTTTAGCTTCTTTAAAGCTTGGTTAATTTCATCTATTGTGAAATCTCCCAGCTTGATATCTAGTTGTTTATCTACAATCTTTTGGATATTACTTTCTATGATTTCTGGGGGTTTCCTAGCAGTTTCTGGAAGTGGTCCTTCCATTTTTTTTAGTCTATCTTCTTGGCTGGTTGCCTTTAATTTTGATTTAGAGGTGCTTTTTCTACCACTAATTTCGTTTACTGTTTGCCAGGCTAATCGCGACTGTCTGTCTTCTACCGATTGTCTGATATTATTTATTTGTGCCTGTATGTACTCTATTTGTTCCCTTTTGTATGTTTTGTTTAAGGCTACCTGGGCTTTCTTAAGGTTGTACAGGTTGGTGCTAGTTGGGTTTGTTTTATTAATTTGGGCTGTTTCTTTGATATTATTTCTCTTTTCTCTAACTGCCTCCGTCTCCCAGGGGACAGAGCGTTTGGCTCTCAGTTCGGTCGGTATGCATTCGGATGCTGCTTCTAGATGGGCATTGACGAAGTTTTGTATTCTTCGTTTGCGGTGGGGCTTTCAAATGCCTCCTGGAGGATATCGAATCTGTTTCTTACTGCCACAGCGTATCGATTGCATATATCACTGTTGGCAAGTGTTGACCAGCTGTATCGTACAGTCTTACTGGTTTGCTTTTTGTTCCTACGTAGGCTAAGTCGTAATTTTTGCTGTGACTATTCTGTGGTCGGAGGATACTCCTTCAAAAGAGGAGTATGCTTCGCAGTTCATTGCACTATTTATCCATTTTTTATTTATTAGGATATAGTCTAATTGGGCTCTTGTATTGTTTGGGTATGTGTAGGTCCAGAGTTTGCCTTTTCTTTTCTGGTATTTTGTATTTAGGCATACTAGCCTGTTCTCAAGAGAGAACTCTGCTAGTAATTCGCCGTTCCTGTTTGGGGTGTTATGTAGGCAGTATTTATTGTTCTCGCTTATGCCTATCTGCGCATTCATGTCGCCCCAATTACTAGGACATTGTGTTTGGGAATCTGTCTGCATAGGGAGGATAGCTCATTATAGAACTTTGCTATGTCCGTTTCTTCGCTGACATTAGTGGGGCTATAGCACGAGACTACTGTCATGCAGGGATTCCCATTAAACGTAGCGCATATGATTCTCGGTTGGATTTTTTCTATACTGTTTAGTGCTCTCATAGCCTGGGGCTGAGGAGCATTCCTACGCCTCCTATAGTGGCATTTGTGGAGTTTTTCCACGCAGATGCTGACACGAAAGTCCATCCGTTACCTGTTTCGTGGTTTTATATCTAGTTCACTGTGATCAAATCTATGCTCTTGTACGCAGATTATGTCTATATTTTTGTCCTCTGCAGATGCAGTTAACTCGGGCAGTTGGTTTATAGTTTTTAGTGTTCTGACATTGAATGTGGCTAGATTTAAGGTTTGTTTACACCTTAGTAGGTGTGTTTTACATCTAGGTTCTATGGTTGACTTTTTGGATATGGTTTTCAGAGCTACGACGTTGGTGGTGGGTGTGTCTTGTTTGTCTGCTCTGCGTGTGATGCGGTTTGTGTGTGTTTGATGTTGTTGGGGCGCTGTAGCAGATTTTTCGACACAGGCCAGCGCTCGAACCCGTGGACGTTGATATATATATATATATATATATATATATATATATATATATATATAGTTGTTGTGTCTAGCCACACTGAGGAGGTGTGAAACGCCGAAACACGTGTCTGTGGATGACGTATTAATACGTATATATATATATATATATATATATATATATATATATATAAACAATAGTCAGGCAGAACGTTTGTGGATACATTAAAACGTGCTCTGCTCAAAGTAAAAGCGGGAGCAAACAACCGAAATATCCTGTTACTAGTAGAGACAATCATAAGACGGAAACTTTGTACCACTTCGGACATCTTACGTCCCCGAAAACAAGAACGACCCTACTGAAAATTGCCAAAGCATAATCACACCTGTGTGTGGCATTTCTAAGTTAACCCGATGCGTGATCGCTACAGTTGGATACTTAAATGGAGAGATGTTAGATTCAGCATAAAAACATCCAGGGTGGGTCTCCTTGAATAATCAGGTATAGAAGGGACATCATGTTTAGGTTGGTTGTTTTGTTATTTTTTTAATGGAGTCATTTAATGCCGAATCAAGTTATTTTTGTTAAACAATGGACCCGGATTGCTTACAGTATGTACTGTTGCGTAAGTAGTCAATCAATTAAGTACTGAAACAGGCTCATCGCTGCTTAAGTTTGGTGGCGGCAACTGGTGCTTTCAGCATAACGTAATTCATGTTCAGGACATGATATATTGAGGGAGGCAATACAAAATAAACAGCCCTATGACGCATGTTAAATGAACAATTTATCAGTTTGAAGTTTAAGTGTTGGCTTTGGTAGAGGCATCAGCACTGCGTTAAATGAAGCAATCGTTTGCTCTACTTACGAGTCTCTATTTCATTAATTATTTATAAATATTGTATGTTAAAACCTAACATATATAAGAAATAATTTGACCAAAGACTAATATTAATAAATCAAATCAGATTTTCTTGAATTATTATTAATCAAAATTTGTATTTAATCTGAAGTTGTATGTTAAAATCACTTGAGGGATTTCTTTTTTACTTTGATAAATTTTAATTTTATAGTTTACAATTTAATAAATTTATTATTATTGTTTAATAACTATCTTGAGAAGTAGGGACATCAACAAATAATATACTCGAATAAGATCCATTAAATCCATTGATTTTAACGTCATATCAACCTGTCTTGGGTGATCTGTTCAAGGCAAAAGTGTTGATCTCGTCAAGATTTATGTTAAGATTGAAATATTGAAGAAATCACATAAATCTTTTCTGATTTCGAAAGCAACAGAAATAGTTTCCGTCTCTTAACAGCCACTCAAAATAGATATTATTCTCACTTCAAAGAAAAGAAAAAAGTAGAATTCTAAACACATTTTACCTCGTACCGAAGATATAAATTTGACAGGCACACGCATTGTTTATTGAGTGAGAAACAGACAAATTCAAATGTAATAAAAATATAGAGATGTTAAAAATGACCGTAAACTGATGACAGTATCCTCTTCTTTCCTTTCCATTTTATGTTTCAGTAAATTTCTTAAGTTATCACGAAAATGCGATTACGATATCTAGCAGGCAATAATTTCCTCTCATTTTATTTCTCTCTTTGTTATCTCACTTGGTTTACAGAAATTTGATTTACTAAATAACAGGTTTGCACTTTCGTGGTCACATTCCGTACCATAATTTTCTGCAAGAACGTGAAAGCGCGTTTATATTACCTTTAAAAACCTATGATCGAGAAGTCATCGTTGTCGAATAATGATCAAAATAAGGAAAGTAAATCTAGCAGAGAAACCTAATCGTATTTTTCAATGAACTAATAAAACGTAATAATGCTTCATTTAATAAGCAAAAACGAAATAAGCCAATGAATGGTATTATTATGGGTGTTTCGAAGACAATAAAACTTCTATCAAATCTTATATACTATTATTACGATATTTGTCCGTTTGCGTTTGTGTCTGTTGGACGATTATATCCAAACAACAAGTTATAAAAACCAGATTTTTAGCAATTATGTTTACCCGACCTCTGTCGCGAAGGTTGACTGTGTAAGGATGATCACCCAGAACATTAAATCCATTGATTTTAACGTCATATCAACCTGTCTTGGATGATTTTATGCCAAGAGATTAGAAAATCGTGTTCATTGTATGTTCATGTTTATATTTTGGGGGAAGTTACGAATACTTTTAAAATCTAATTGACCCGTAGATGAGATTCAAAGATGTACAGTCACTCTGAGTCAGAAAGAACCTGGAGGGGATACAGCCAGAATTAGCCCTACTGAAGAAGGCTGTAGAACATTAAAGAACCCTAAATCGCAAAATATGTTATTTTTGACAAAGGAAATTGAAATAAAATGATGTTTAGCTTAGTCGCTAGAGCATCTGCCAAGGAATCGCAAGGTTTCGCTTTCAATACCGGTCCTCACCAAGTCAGCGTATGATTAGCACAGCCTGGTTAAGCTTTATCTGTGCGGCAAAGTGAGGAGTGGGTGGTAGGTGTGGCGCTCCATCTCAGCAAAACAATCTCCTTAGTCTAGCACTAGCAAAATGAGGACTGACACCCTCGCTGTCTGGCTGATGTTGACAATCGTCTCTCCACCGACTTTACTAATAATAATATGAAGTACAAAAGTGTTTTATAACCCAACAAATTATGGGATAGACTAGATTGGATCCATACTTTTCACATGACCAGTTTGGATTTTTCCGAGTAAGTAGTAAAAACAGAATGCTGCATATTTGAAAGAAGATAGAAGAACAAGAAATGTTACGTACAGAAATCAATCCGATGTTTTCTTTGTTTAAAACTCTTTATGTTTTGCATTCATGTCATGTTTATATTTCTATATCCATAAATAGCTAAAATATACATCAACATTATTTCATTGAATTTTTTTAAAGCTTCGCCAGCAACATCTGCTAATGTATTCTGTTCTGAAAATGTCATATTGTTTCTTACTTATTGGGTGAAGCAGTAGCATTTGACCTTCTCAGTCCATCATTTATTCAATTTTATCTTTTCGACATCTGATCCTGAATCTTCAATGCCATGAGTTATATTTCTGCGCTAGAACCAGTGAGCTATCTTCGTCGAAAAAGAGTTTTATGAAATTTATTATAAAACATGTATGGGTTTATTTTTGCCAATTCATTCAGACGCAAAGAAATGAGAGCCGAATGAAGATTAGTTTAAAGTAATGAATCCGATTATGTTTTTGCCGGGAATTCTCTATCAGAAAGAAACGAACCATTTCGAAGCAGCATTGTGGAACGTCATCCTTTAAAACCGACGCTGCGTTAATGGCATTCAGAATGAACCGTTGCAAGATGGTCGTCCATTTTAGAATATTGTAGCACGAATAAATCGGAAATTTAATAAGAAAAACTGCATCAGAAATGAAAAGAAAGGAAGCAATTCAATGAGGAAAACTAATTATGAAGCGAATAAAACAAAACAAAAGTAATAGAAAGTATCAAAAGTAGAAGAAAAAGGAAAATCACAAAATAAAAGTGGTAAAACTGATAAAGAACAAAGTAAAAAGAATAGGCATGAAATAAAAAAGACTAAAGGTAAGGTATAAGATAGAAATGAATGAAGGTTGAAATGTCAGAGAAAATCATAGAAGGGAGAAAGGAGAAGCAATAACGTTCTGAAAGAGAAAGAAGTTTTACTCTGTTATAGAAAGAGGGAGAGGTAAAAAAAATCAGAAAAGAGGAAAGGAAAGAAGAATATATATATATATATATATATATATATATATATATATATATATATATATATATATATATCTCTAGCAGCGGCTACTCGGTGTCGCCTGGGTAGAGGGGATGCAAAAAATAGTCCCACAGATCAATTAATATTGAATCGCAAGTTGGATCCTGGTAGTATGCCATTAAAACCCCATTAAAAAGACCTTGCGTTGATCCAGCCACTATGAATAGAAAATTCAATGTCTACTATTTGAAATATAAACTAAAAAAAATCTAGGTGTTATCATCTAATTTTAAAAAAATTATCTTCACAAATATAAATCAAACATTCATTATTTTTGTTCAAAAACCAAGCCCTGGTGATAGTGAATATATATATATATATATATATATATATATATATATATATATATATATATATATATATATATTCACTTTGTCGTTAATTGTTTTATTTTTTAAGTTTCCTTCGGACATACACATATACATGACTACCCTAATATATATATATATATATATATATATATATATATATATATATATATATATACTAGCGAAAGTACCCGGTCCATGACCGGAGGAAAGCATTTTCAGGGACACTCTCTGGTGTTCCTAAAAAGGCTATTATATTAAAGTGAATCTTTTGGGGAAATTCTAATTCTGGAGCTCTGGGAAGTGTGGAATACTCCTTCATTGCCATTTTGATCCAGAGTTGTAGTACCTGCTAGGACCCATCTATGGGTTGAATAGATTAAAAAAGGAGTTTTCATTAGAACGAAAATTATTCGTTGGATATTTAGCGATAAACAAAGTTTATGTATTATAATATCAATTTATTTAAGGAATAGTCTTTGTTTATGTTTACATAATAGCATCCCATTGTGGTGTAAGGCTTTGCAAGTTAGACTCACTTTATAACTGAATAGAGATGTTAATACTCGCTAGATGCCCTTTGCTTTCGACCTTGTTCCATATCCTACCTGTGACAAACAGGTTGGGTAAAGAAAATGAGGTCCCATCATCGTGTAATGGTTATCAAGGTAGTCTTGTAAATCCATAACTACTGGATAGTGAGTTCAATCCTTGCTGGATGTCACATACTTATGGAATTGTGTCTGCTAAAAATGTCATAATATTGACATTTTTAGCAGAATTTAGAATTCATGTTTTCTTGTTTTTTTTCTAAATAACGTCCCGTATAGAAACATGAAAATCTTCTGATATAATTATTCAGACACTCATCTTCATAGAAAAAAACGTTTTTTATCTGTTCATTTTTTTCCAGATTTCATGAAATAAAATAGAGGGTGGGGAGCTTGAAAATAATATATTTGAAGAAAAAACTACTTCAATCATATTATCATCAACAGATGAATAATTACCGAAAATGTCAGGAAAATTTGACTATTAGTTGATTTCTCATAGAATTAAAAAAATAAACGGTAGTCATAACTAGTTTTTGGCTACTGTAAATTTCAATTGATTTAACGATGCATTGTTTTCATTCATAATTTTCATTATTTCCGTAAACTGAAATTTAAAAAAAATCACCCGGAGTTGTTTTAATGTTTCTTCCTTTGAATGCTTCAAAACTTTTGAAGATAATATTAACCTTTATTCAAAATTCATTGTGTTATGATTTTATTATACACCACTTTCACTGAAAAGTAAATGGTTCGGTTTCCAATCCAGTTAGCAATGTGAAAATAATAATAGTATGTGTTTTTTTTATATCCCTTTTATTTAGAGTAAGAATTTAGATTAATTTCCATTAAATCAGTTTGATTGAAAGGATTCAGAACTTTAAAAGAAAGTAAGTTCATATCTTCATTACTATTTTTAATTAAAACCTTCATTGTAATTCAAAATAAATTAATTTTAACATCTATTAATACTAATATAAATAGTCCTAAAGATCATGAGCGATGGCACAAGTAACCTAAAAAAAGGTGGGGGCATATATAACCTGTAATGAATTTGCAATTTTTAAATAAAATAACTGATGCATTATAAAAAATCATTCATTCCTTATTTCTGAGATAGAATTATGTTTGAAAAAATATTTTTCATCATTTCAATTAGCAGTCATTTGCAATTAACACACACACACACACACACACACACACACACACACACACACACACAACACAACTATATATATTATATAATATATATATATATATATATATATATATTATATATTGAATATATATATATATATATATATATATATATATATATTAAATGATATGGTCGGAAAATTTAATCATCAATGAAGCTTAAGAGACACTAGAACTCATCAATGAAAAACCTACCCTCTTTTATCTGCTTTTTAAAATACTTAAAATAACCAATATAGGAGTTTCCTCAATTAGCTATGCTATCAAAATACATAGATCATTACATATAACCACTTGTTAAGGAAATATTTTTTACGTGATACGGTGGCCTTCCAAAAAAATCTATGGCACGCATACAAATACGCTGGAAGTGATTCTTGTCATAATGTATGACACATCCCTATACTCTAATATCAATCAACAAGTGAACAACAAAAACTATGCCACATAAGTAATAACAGCTCTAATTTAACTACTTTTAACACTGAACAACTTTAAAGGTCGATACTTCATACAAGAAAGAAAGTATGTGCTATGGACACTGTGACAGTCCCACATATGTGACCATATACAGGGATAAGTTAGAAGTCACGTACATCTACCATGAAATTAAGAATGACTGCTTCTTTTACGCAAAATACAATAATAACATATTTATTAGATGCGCAGATGGCGTGGCAAAACTGAATAATTTCTCAACCGGCTTAAATAGTATTTACGATTCTATCAAGTTTGACCACATAAAACCGGATAACCAAGGCATTTCTACCCCTAGGCAGGATACTCTAAAACTAAAGCCAAGAAAGAAACTAAATCTCCTGCCCCCCGTAACAAAATTTAATAACACTATCCCACCAGTAGAACAATTAATCAAGAAACATTGGGACATTTTAGAAGTAAACCTAAAAGCCATTTTTCAATAACAAGGCATACTGAACTATCGTTAAAAAAATAAGCACAGGAAGCTTATAGGAAGCAACAACATACTAAATAAGGAAGTAATCAATTAGAAATCAACTGTGTAATAGTAAGAACCACGTATGCTGTAAACAACTAAAATCAACCAACACATTCACTTATATTCACCTATATAAACAAATACATCAGTCACTGGTCATCCATATTTAAACTGAAACAAACCAATCACAAACCTAATAAAAATTATTAGCCTAGTGTTTTCACCACAGAGCAATGTATATTTAAAAAGAGATTGAAGATAATTTAATTTTCATTAAACAAATGAATATGCCACTTTAATGAGATTTGTTTCCTGGAAATACATTGACGTCCGATGGTTATGGCACATCAAGACCAACGTAACAAAAACGCAATCTTCTCTCCTAACAGCAATTAACAAAATGTGTCATCATCGCTTTTAAAATACCTGCTATTTTCTCTGACTATATCAACTATGACTCTATTCAACCATTTTTCCCAACATCGTCTCTAATTCTTTCAGGCTTCTGTTGTAGAACTTCTTGACTGTCTGTCATTTTTATCTTAGTTTATTCTTTCGTTTATTTTCACTCATCGATGATTTAAAAAAAATCTATTTGGTTTTATCAATGACAAGTATGTTTCTTCTCTCGAATAGAGTTTCTCAATGTCTCTTTCTCACTACTTAATTATCACTTTGTTATTTATTATTAGTTGCTAATTTTTAAAGTTTTGAGCAAATAAAACCAACCAAGTAAATAAAATTAATAACTCAGAACTCTGAATTTCACGGGAAATTTCATCGTGAGATACGTCCTATATATATATATATATATATATATATAATATATATATATATATATATATATATATATATAAACGCTTGAACTTATTTCATTTTTCTAAACAATATCAATTTCCTAATCTTCCTTGACAATGAGAAATTTGTACATTTAGTAATTGTTACTATAATAGATTAATTAATGTTCATATTGTTCTGAAAAAAAAATCACGGAGTTTTGGTGATATATATTTCTTTAGTTTAAGACACTTAATATATTTATAATTTTAGACATTTGTTGTTTTTGTACTGTTAGCCTTATTTAGCGATAATATTTTGCAATTGTTTTACATCTCCAGGAGGAATAACTACCTATAAACCCAATTATCAATTTTAAGCTAAACGCAAATGATAATAATTCGTCATTTCTTTTATTTGAAGTTTGGAATCATCTACGATTATTTACGTCTTGCTGCAACATTTCTTTCTACTGATTATCATTTATTGATAGAGGACTTCTCTTGATTAAAAACATAATTTTCGATGATGAGAAAGAAATTATGCTTAAAAAACATCCGCTGGATCAAGCCCATTAGTTCTGTATCAAAAAGTTTAGACGGTTTTAAGTGGAGACAAATATTAGTTGATATAAATGTTTTTGTCATCATTTTCACCTTTTATCTATTTACTTATTTTTTCTTTTTACTTATATTTTGTTCAATTTTTCTTTTTCTATTTTTGTACATCGGTTTAATGTATTACTTTTCTTTCCTATTTTCGTTTCTTTCTTGTTTTGTCTTTTTGTTTCTATGTAACTTCAGCGTTTTTCTCCTTACGTTTTCTTTCCTCGTTCACTACCTACCATATTATCCTCCACAAATTCATATTTATTTTCTCTTTTCTTTCTCGTTTTTATTCTGCTTCTCTATTTCTTCATTCTTGTTACATTAATTTTTTTCTTCATTGAGAATGCTGTATTATCTCTACACCATCCACATTCTTTTTACTACAATAGTTGCTATTCTATTCTTTCTATCCGCCTCAGTAATATTCAACCATTTCGTTATTTCTTTTCTTAAGCCTTATTCTCATCAGTCTCTTCATTCCCTCTTTTTTTACCAACAAATTTATTTTTCTATTCGCCCAACTCTCTCTCCACTCTCCACCTTTCTTTATTTCAGTGACGTGGCAGAACTATTAATCGAAACACTCTGACCAAGTTTATCGGCAATTACCCTTTCTCCAATACAGGTCTTTGGAGAGGATCTCCAATCGCCGCTTATACCCCTTTCCTCTCGTTTGTCTTTTTCGCCTTTTGTTTATATCTTTCTCCTTTCTTACATTCTCCCCACTCCTCCCTGCCTGTCCCTTTACTGATTCTCCAAACATTTTGTGCCACGGTGAAGGCCTCTATGGTTCCGCTAGTCAAACACTCGACTCTCGGAAGTGACCTTCGAGACAGGGTCATGCGGATGACGTCGACGAAAAGAGCGTTCCAGATCGATTGACATGGCCACAAAAGGCGGTTATTGGATTAGAGGCATGGACCCAGTCAGGCATGTCGCTTAGTTAGCCGTAATTTCCAACAGAGTCTGAAAAATTAAAGCCAGCTATTGGCTTGAGGTAAGGATTGGCAACAGAGAAAAAGGGGGAAGAGATTATAGGTCAAAGTAAAGAGAGGAACTGAGAAGAATTATTGGAAAAGAAAAGACAAAGAAACAAAAGTCAAAAGAAAACAAAAGAAAAAAATGCAATTATGAGAATTGAAGAGAAAAAGAAAAAAAACTTTGGGAAATAACGAAAGTGAAAATTGCACAGGAAAAAATGAAGGAATAAATCAACAACAACAAAAAACAACAAAAATAATAAAAAAAACAACTTTTTATGATATTGTCAATATAAAAATTGCATATAAACAATATAAAATTGTGATACAGAGAGCAAATGGAAAGAAGAGAATTTTAAAAGAATAAGAAAACAATTGGGAAAATAGACAGCGAAAGTTTTGTGCTAAGAATTGAAACCACGAAAAGTAAAGGATCACGTGGTACACTATCTCTTACTTCATTTTGTTAATGTGTTATAAAGATCCCTGTTGATCCTTAAGTCAGGAAAATTGATCTTGTGCTGAAATTAAAAAGGGATTTATTACTTATAACCATTGGAGCATCGACCGTTTTTTTTTCAGTTGAAACAGTCAACATTTCAGAATTCGGTTAAGAAGTGAATTACAGCAGGTACCTAATGCTACGTCTTCAGAGACAGACTTATATTTTCTGCCAAATACAATAAATGGGAAGGAAAAAAAGAGAAGGGCATTAAAGAAAAGTTTTAATATCAACCTGACAATATATTACATGTACCACAGAAATAGGAATGTCATTTATTGCATATTTCTAATGAAAAACGTCATTTTCTTTCCTTTTGAAAAAAAAAATTAATTCATCATTTCTCTTTCTGTTTTAGTTGAAAGAAAAATTCTTCCGCTGTTTTCTCTCGGGATTTGAGTTTAGAAGGAGGCCAATTCATCGTCTAAAATAATTAGATGTCACAGAAAATTTGTTTTTATTCAATAGAATAAGTATTTAACCAAACCGTTCGCAATGGGTAAGAAGTGATACAAGATCGCAAGTATGGGGCATCAACGAAGGATCGAACTTTCTAATCAGTATTAATGTATCTGCCAGACTAGCATGCCAATTGCTACATAGCCTCAAGGTTAGTTAATTGCGAACGTTTAAATTTACATTGTGTCTGTATTTTCTTAGGGGATTTAGCACATAGTTATATAACATCAAGTAGCGATGTCAATATATGGATAGGAAAGGCATAGGCTGTTATAGACAGATCAGTGATTATATTGAAATCGAATCTCACTGATAAGATAAAGCGAAAGTTCTTACTAGCTGTAGCTGTATCAGTACTACTGTACGGATGCACCACTTAGACTATAACAGAGCGCACAGTGAAAAAAATAAATGGGAGCGAGAAAAGGATGTTGCGTGCTGCAACTCTTGGAAGCAGCACACCACAAGAAGGCAGTTGTATGGCCACTTGCTACCTATCACACGAACCATCCAAGTTAGACAAAGAAGACATGATGGACACTGCTGGAAAAGCAAAGACAAGTCGTAGGTGACGTTCTCCTGTGCAAACACATGGAACACCAATGAAGCCCGATCAGTAAAAATTGTGCATATTCTATATGCTGCGCGGAGGATCTGTCAGGGGCGATGACCGATATAAACGGGTGTCGAGATATCATTGATATCCGTAGTGCCAGCACGATCTGATGATGATGAATCCTATCTAATATAAATGAATCAACTATATTTAACCCATATATGGGACCTTAACACATACTCCCACTCATTCATAATGGACCTGGGAGTAATGGCAATGATTGGGTACCCCAAACTTCCCGGATCTCCATCCCAATGGAATTTAGTGTCATACTCAGCACATCTCTTTTAAGGATGCATGGATATGTATCAGTCCAAAATAAATGCCCCGCATTTTATAGAGTTTATTTATAAAACTGATATGACTAATAGATCCGTTTTGATTGTGTGATGTTCCCAGATAAATACTAAATTCCTAGTATCCTTTTAACATTTATCTATTTTAAAGCAATGGTAGGAGTGTATCTGTTAATGGGTGTTACTGTATATTCCATGAGTAAAGCTTTCTAATGTTTTTCGAGAAATAATCTTTTGAATATAATGAATACCAGAAAAACAACATTCATTTTCTTTGCTGTCACATGTTCACTCTATATAAATCTTCCATTGAAGATAATTTTCTTTTCTCGGGATGAATAGGTTTTAAGCATGTTACGATAAAGCTTTTGTCAGTTTGAAAATTTCACATATCAAAGCTGATTTGACAAAGACAGTAAGAAGCTGTTGATTATAAAGCTATGTATGAGCAAGAAACTTCGCTGCCAAAGCACATACAAATACTACCGAAGTTTGTGACTTTGGTAACAAGGCTGGTTGCAGTTCACATAACGTTAATACCCTTGGGAAAAGTATGAATACTAGAGTAGACTGGACACATTAACCTGGGTATGGCTGCCGGTCTATGAGAACTGTATTCAAACCAATTATACTCCGGTTAGAAATTGACCAGATGGCACATTCTATTCGTGGCAGAAGAGTTGGGTATATTCATACAATCAAACACACAAACAATTGAGATATATTTGTGCTGATATATGATTATTTCCGCGCCGTATATGTGTACAGACAAAAAATATCGTGCGTTACATTGAATCGGGACGTTTTGATGAAGCGTAAAATTGGAATGAATTTTAAGCGATTATCTATTGTTGTAACCTGAGATTGCTACAGGTGTACCTTGTGTCCCTGGCGAAATACCCCAGGCTCGAAATTAATACGGATCTGAAACCCCGACAGTATTTCTGCTTTCTCTGCATTGGCACGTCTTCGATATCGATTATATGATCCGGGTGACAAGCGCTTTATGACCTCTAGACTCAGGGTGCATGGAGTATCAAGTGCTGCAGGCCGGTATTTTGATAAGCGGACCCTACAATGAATGATATCCTACTGCTCTCTTCTCATTTTGCATATTAGCTGTCACAGTGCGCGAAGAAGATTTTGCCATGTTACACGACCATCTTGTTTACTTCTGACATATGAATGTAAAGCACCTCTATCTCTCTCACACACACGCATGCAAACACATTAAAGTTATCCGCAAACACAGACACACACAGACACAGACACACACACAGACACAAACACACACATACATACACATATATATAAAAATTGATGCGTATGTGCGTCATAGACAGAGAGACAAAGCGTTTGCAAGAGAGAGAGGGAGAGAGAGAGGGGGAGAAGGGGGAGAGAGAGGGAGAGAAGGGGGAGAGAGAGAGGGGAGGAGTGAGTGAGATTATTTATTTGCTTGAAATCTACTCTACTGAATCCCCAAAACCTGCTATTTCATTGTATTTGTTTTACCTACTTAGTCATGTATGAAGAAATCCTTAAAGTCATGCCAGTGTTTATTTCTAAACTGCGATGGATATAGGCAGCGTAATAACACTGATTGATAAAGAAATCTTTCAGCTACAAACACGATTTTTGCACATAGTCACCAACACTGACTATGACTTTTTCATCAGCGCTGAAACTTATGTGTTCTTAAATATTTCACTTTATTGTATCTTCATATATTACAACTTCCTATACAACATTTCGCAATATTGCTTTAATATTCTTATGATACCTAGTGATATAATCTAGAATATTAACGTATTATATTTTTGATTGAATTTAAAAAATGTTTAGTTCCTTCTATTTGTGTCTCTTTCAGGTCACCTGACTTTAGATGTCTTGTGTATAACACTGTACTGCAACCGAGAACTCCGGTTTTGGAGCGCTGGGGAGTGTGGATCCATCTGATCGTTGCCATTACTCTCTGGTTCACATTAACGTGGAGTGGTAGTAACTGTTAGTGTCCCATCTATTGCCAATATAGTTATGATTGAAACGTATTAATATTATATGAAACCATATAATTGTGTGTATATTTTTACATAAATTATCATTATATGAAACCATACAACTGTGCATATTATTTGTCTTAATAATAGTACCTATTATTATTTCACCTACAAAATATTACTATAATCATTTACTTGAAATAAAAAAGACATCGACTATCTTCAGAACTAAATAACCAAACATGGGTTGACATGCTGTAAAAACAAGCAACCAACCTAAATTATTTAAGAGGCATATTTCCTAGTCTGTCAAGAGAGTTACGAAAAATTATGTTTAGATTTCCTATGTGCATTTGTTACAATTTATCAAAGGATGTAGGAATGGATACATAAGGAAACTTACAGGGAACTTTGTTCCTTTTGATCTGTTGATCAAACTTTCAAATCATCTCGTCGCGGTAAGTAGACCTGATTCAGGTGAGTGCAAATGAATTTTTCCTCCAGTAGAGGCAAATGTCTTGTTTTTCCTCCCTCCAGTTCGAGATGACGTCATTGGTGTTAACTGTTTTGAATTAATTAGGACTTTAAAACATAAAACCTGCAAGAATGTAAAGCTGATTCAAAACCATAAGATGTCTGAAAGATTAGAACAATTATTGCACAGAAATTATTTGAAGAGAATGGCATATAACTATATACTTATATGGTTTCAAGTACTCCTATCAAATAAAAATATTTTTCAGACAGATATGACCCTAACATGTACAACCACTCCAGGTTGGATTGAACCTGAGAATAATGGTAATGATGAGGAATTCCACAGTCCCCAGAGCTCCAGAAACAGTTTAGTGTTATACGCCGGACACTCTTTAATGGGGGGGGGAGTTCTGCACTTCTACGGGAGATACAATCAGCGCATCAAGATGAGGTATGAAATGTGTGGCAATGATTTTGATGATTTCTATGAAAAAATACATGACACCACATCGGTTCATACTAGAGCTCCTCGTATTACAGTGAACGTACGCGTAACATTTAGATAGTTTCTTGCAACCGTGCACTTCATTAAGATGATGATGATTATGATGATCATCATTATTTTATACGTGAATCAGTATCTGTAAGTGGGATGGCTATTACGTTTTGCCTAGACAAAACACCTTCTCTGCAACCACATCATCAGTCTTTTTTTTTTCATGATCATTCTATCTCTAATAGATGACTAATTATTTCCCTGGGATTGTGACCTGTATTGATTTTTAATTTAGAGTTCTACATACCTTACCTTATTTACTGTTTACCAAATTTACAAAGAGCAGAAAATAAGATACAGATTCGTGTATTTATAAGGGTATTATTTAAAACGCAAACAAACGCATTGGAATTTTGTAAGCTAATTCTTGTTTCCCTGTTGATACCCAGGAAAAATATCCCTACCCAACAAATTTTTAAATAATAATAATAATAATAATAATAATAATATAAGTTATTATTAACTAGGTTTCTCGTCTATTCGATTCCCAACCAAAGTAGCTACTTGGTTTGAGAATCGCATAAGCGAGAAACTGTCAGTAACCAAGCGCCATCGACATCATTGTTCACGCTGGTCTAACTTAGATATACATGCTCTATCCATGATATTGAGCACTATTTACTTATAAATATACCACTCTGTATTATAAATATTAATATCTCTCTCTCTCTCTCTCTCTCTCTCTATATATATATATAATATATATATATATATATATATATATATATATATATATATATATATATATATAATAAACACAACTTAATACACACGTATGTCTGCATTTATTGATTCCGTAATTTTAAGAGATGCATTATTTTACTCTAATTCGAAATGAACGTCAAGCCTTAGAAATTAGAAGTAATTGGTAGAACCAGTCAAACTTGATTTAAGGATTCAGATATATGTAATTTATCTATATGTAGTGACACTTTTGTCTTTCGAAGATAATTACATATACGTTTTTTTGGTTGCTTCTTTTTAACTTTAATGTTTAATGTGATTAACACTAATTCGAAACATGACGACTTAAGACAATTATCAAAGATAGGCGGTGAAATAAATAAATAAATGAAGCAATATTTAGCGCATTACAGCAAAAATGTCAACAATGCTAAACTTATCTTTACTACGAGTAATATTCGTAGGTGTTTGTGTTTGTGTTTTGTGTGTATGTATGTGTGCGTGTGCCAACAGGGGTGTGTTGGGGGGGGGGGTCTTGATGTTTGTTTGTTAGAATAAGAAACCTAGAAAACTTTATGCGACAAATTTAAAAAAAAGGAATTTACGTTGGTGAACATCATTCAATTCATAAAGTAGTTTCTTTGTTCTTTTAATTTCAACAATTTCTTAGGAGTTTTAAATGTTTATTTTCTGGTTATCGTTTAAACGATAAGAATAACTAATTCTTTCTGGTTGAAGCCACAGGGATTTAGAGCTTTCCTCGCTGATTATAAATAATATATTCATGAATGCAATCAATGTGCGAATACAAATCTTACACTTCGAAAGAAGCCAAAAATGTTTGTATTCGATAATATGCCAAGTTTTTTTTTATTCTAAGTTGTTTGATATATGTTTATGAATTATATCAATTCAAATATTAATATAACGGAGATAATTATTCCCTAGATTTGAATGGAACCGTCAAGACGAGTTCAAATTAGGCTTGCAACAGTTTTCATTCACTTCGTATTCATGCCATTGGGGATTTTTGATCTATACAAAACATTGGAAACCTTTAGCCTTGTAAAAAGCCAATATATAATGGGTATTTGATAATAGTTCAGTACAGCCTGTTGCATGTCTGAGGGGGGTATTACCGAGTAATCCTCAAGTTCCTGGAATCATTCATGAAGAGGAATGGCTCGACATAATTCTACAATGACCTTATCGATTATGAGACATTAATCTCCCCATTGATATTTTAATGTCAACCTTTTTATCTGTCTATTCTGTCTGTCAAGGGAATTTGAAGCAATGGGTGAATCCCCACCACCTGTAGCAATAAATATTTCACAAGCAAACCAGGTTTTTTTTTTTACAAATTCCGCATCAAATGATCGGCTCTAAACAATATTCATTAAATTTCCATCGGCTTAAAATAGGCAACAGCCACTTGAACTATAAAATGTCAAATTTCTTTGAAAGACCACCTGTCCTACAGAGTTACGAGCATGTTTGTATAGAGTATGTGACATACATTGATAAAATGTATAAATTTAAATGCTAGATTTAAAAGAAATCAGACCGTTATCACATTTGCCATGTTGTTGGAGCTTAGAATACGCTAAGTGTAACACCTGCAAAGTGTTACGACCCCTCCACACCAAATAAAAGTCAGTTGGATCTGATACAAAACTGCATCTATGTGACTCCTGCTCGGGGGCTCTGGGGAATGTGGAGTGAACATATTCAATGTAATTACTCCAAGATAAAGTATGACCTGGAGTGATAGTACCTGTAGGGTCACATCAGTGGGTTAACTAGGTATGTTTGAAAACAATTGTATTCGATAAGAATACATGAAACCATCTAACTTCATACACATTATTTGTCATAATGATAGTTGATTTAATTTTTTATAAATGAGTTGTATCATTAGTTACTTTAAATATTTGAAAACATATAATGGCAAATCATTAGTATTAAATAAAAATAGGTGAATCCGTATAACCTTGTGAACCAACTGATTAATATTATTAAATCGGAATGATTGCCTAAATCCATATAATTGTGTATGACTTATTAATATTAATTTAAGAATATAATTATGAATGTATAATTCTATTATGTGAATTTATCTTTTATGTTAACAATTAGTTTGTAATTGTCCAGTATATTTTCATGACAACAAAACTGACTAAAGAGGCGTTGTTAAGAAAAATAAAGTAAGTAGAATAGAAATATTGATTTGTATGTCAGTGTCATCGTGTTTGCGATCCAAGATCTGAGTCGAGACCTCTTATCCGTCATAGACGAATACGTCATCTAGTAATACAATATATACGCCAAAAGTCTTGCATTTCTCTAGAGAACCGAACGATGCAGCAATATTTACAATAAATAATACTAAATCAGCTTAATAACAGGTTTAATTAGTGGTCATGAAAATTATTTAGCAGTTAAATGGAGCTGCTGATCATGGAAGGAAGAAATGACTTAAGTCATGTGCTTGTATTGAGGTTAAGTAGTTGGTCAGCGGCCAAATATCACAGTAAGACCGTGATATCTTTGGTTGTCGCTGAGATTGCTAAACTTGGAATCTAAAGATAATAGCCAGAAATCTACTTATAGAATGTGCGTAAATTTAGGAAAGCTTAAATTTTCATTATGTTAGTATGTGGTTAGTGATTTATTACGTTTAGTTTAGTCTAGCTCACAACTAGAGGTTTGGGGCGACCAGTCAAAATCGAACTCACTATTATTGGTCTGATAGTCTAATTTGCTTAACATTATAACAGTCATTGTACCCATGCTTTGTTTTTAAAAGCTGAGCTTTGTTCTGACACAAAACCAGATGTATGTGGCAACTAGTGAGAATCGAATTCACTAACAAGGGTGTGCTAATATAGCTTGCAAAACATGATACTACATTATATTACCTGATTGTATATAATCGTAACCCAGCAAAACCGATACATCTCAGCAAGATGTTACATTGGGACATACAATTAAAATCATATGAGTTACAGACTATAGGATTTTAAGGCCAATTTGGAACTGAGTAGTAATATTGAGGGGTCTGTTTTTTACGATGAACCTCACCTTTTAATAATCAAAATTCTTATATCGAAAATAAGTTTGAAATGCTATTAGAATCCTTAATTAATTCGTAAATTGAAGCATAAATACGATCAGATGCTGCTTTTTAATAGTAATCTAGTGTACAATTATTTAAAATTGTAATCAAAATAAATATAAATGTAGTAGAATGTAGATTGTTGCAAGATAATATGTATAAAACTACCATTGTCTGAATACCTCAGTGTCTCAAGATTTCTTCAATATCGATGATGATGTAGTCATTAACTCTGTGGAAATCGAGAGATTAATATGATGTTGTACAATGGACTTTATTGACAAGAACAATTGAAATCTAATGCGCACACAATCCGACTCGACCGGCATCCAAGTTTTATCATCTTGATCCCTCACACTTCGTAGTTTTCCTTCACATAGTTGTTTTCCTTATCGTCCTGTCATCCTCAGCAAATGAGTTACGAACTAAGGCCCTTGGTTTGAATTCACACACGACCTTCTAATTGCCGAATCAAAACTAAGAAGTTCTGTGTCCTATTGTTTTACCAATATTTGAGAGGGAGAAAACATAGATTCGTACCTTTCTTAAAGAGCCTCGGATGAAATTTCAACTCTTCAATATTCCGTATCGATAAATATAATATCACCTACATTTCCGTCTTAATGTTTGATAATATAGTGTTGCAATTCATTCTGTCTAAAAATGTGATTGATGAAAAGTCCAATAGAAATTACACACATATTTTTCTATACTTTACTAAATATATTGTTAAACCACGCAACTTTACAATAATGAGTTTTGTTTAAAAATCAACACGAACTGTTAATTACCTTAGTGGTGAGGATTTTCTTATAAAATATTAGAATCATCCGGGATTTTATGTTTGTTAGAAATTGTTTTTATCTTCAAGTATTTCAGGAGGATGAAGGTAGGCAGTTCAAATTCTTCCTTTTTTTTTTAAAAGAAATAAGTGGTTCGTTGTAAGCACTTAAAACGCTACAACAATGTATTTAAATTCAATATTCTGTTTACATTTCCACCTTAAACCATAAAAAAAACTTACTCTTATTTATCATATTTTTTCAAGAAATAGAAACAAATATATAAAACAATTGTTCTACTTATACACACACTGTGAAAACTTTTCAGCTATTTTTCATAAATATAACGCCCATGCAAACACACCTATTCGCACAATATCCCTATCACCCCCTCTCCCTCTCACTTCAAAGCTCTCATTATATATATATATATATATATATATATATAATGTGTGTGTGTGTGTGTGTGTGTGTGTGTGTGTGTCTCTGTCTCTGTCTGTGTGTTGTTTTGTGTGTGTGAGTGTTTTTGTGTTACATATGTGTGTTGGGTTTTATGTAAAAACACTTCCTACTATATGCACACATATGCTTAATATGGAAATAGATTCAATCAAGAAAGCACTTATATTTATCATTTACTGTAAAGAGTTTTTATTTGATGTCTTGTACTTGAAAAAAGATACGTGGAATGAAATCTTTTTTCCTTTCATACATCGTCATTTTAATTGGCATATGTGCAAAAACCTATGCATCATTTTCTGGATGACAATCTTTGAGTATTTTCCGAAATGACAAAACAAATTAACTCCATAGATGCAAGTTTGAAAAAAATGAAATGAGACTCATTTTATACTAAGTTGGCATATTTATTTGAAGGAAACGAATGTGTTCGTGAACATTTTCTCATAATTATATGGGAACATTTCAATTTATTTTATGTTGGTTATTTTACATTGTACTTGAATAGATTTCACGTATTAAAATTATTGTAACTTTTTAAAATTCATCATAAACATAACCATAAAAGTAAATAACTAAACTAACTATACCTATTTTGTATTAAATGTTTTTTTGAAAAATATTCCTTTAACATTTATTTAAAAAATTTAATAAAGCGTCGTTAAATGTTAAATAATATAAAATGGTATAGTTACAATTTGTCCCATAATAGTGGTTACGCATAATTTCATATGCGACTTATAAAAATATTATTTTTCTTCACACAAATACAATAGAATCGCTTAAATACTTGCAGTGTTAAATATTGTAGACAATGTAGTTTATTCTGTCTTGATTTATTCTTCGTTTTATACAATTTGCGTTAATTGTGCCAATGTAATTGTACTAAAATCAAACCTTTGTAATAATTGTCTACCACTAGAGTCATGTTTTTTTTATTTTTTTTTTATTTTTTTTAAAAATAATGTCCAGATTTCGAACCTAAAGCTGGAAATAATCGTATCAAAAATATTAATACCCTTATAACTTAATAAATTCCGGATTAAGACATTCTCGTCATCACTTTTTTATTTTTTGCTTTCTTCCTAATCAATTAAAGTGTGTTCTGCAGTTGATAACCAGGGTTCTGTCAAATAGAAAAATGAATATATTGTATTATTGGGAAATTTTCTGATTCGAACAAAATCGGATACGATTTGAAAAGAAAACAATATTGGTTTGAACTGATCTCTTAAAATGTTGATTAAATTCCCGTGTTGTTAATTTGCTGTTATATTTGACACATGCCAAAATATATATTCTATTATCGATAATATAACTATCCTACGTAGGGGGTCTGAAAATGTTATACAAATATTTAATAATCCAATATGGTGATGATTATACAAATAAAACATTATGCATATGTGACCAGAACTACATTTTTTACACAGATACCATAGGAACAGTTGTTCCATAACTATCTCTGGTCTTCTGTTGCATTGACTTCGGAAGATCAAGTCAAATCACAAAGTTTGCGCCACCAGTTATCTTGAATCAATCTTTATACGCACGCAAAATGATCTCTTCCACAGTTCTTAGGAGATTACCTTTCCCTCCCAGTTATGTCTACTTCTCTATTATTTTTGCATCAGTTATTTGCATTGTCTTACTATGTTTAATCCCAATCACCACATTTGCTATTATCCTGTGTATTATCCTTTATTTACATAATTAATCTTTATGGCATATATATATATATATATATATAATATATATATATATATATATATATATATATATATATATATATTGCTATCAAATGAGACTCAATTTTTCTATCAGGTTTCATAGACATGTTCAGATCATCTCTGGTGCAATTTTCTAAGTTTATCACCAGAAATGTGCATATAATAATTTTCATTTTCATTTCATTTTATTTTGTTATAGATTTTCTGATTGTTGTTTTATTGTTTGTCCTTAAATTATTTGTTAACCTTTTCTTAGTAGATAATTTAGTTGTATCATCGCTATAACACATACTAGTGGCAATCATTATTATTGTTATGTTTATTACATTTAAAAGATAGTCTTCAGTGGTCATTAATCCCGATATAGAGTCTTCAACTCATAATAGATTGTATAATTAATTGCAAATAGATAAGTCAAATGAAGTACTTCATATTTAGAATATAATAAGTAACTCCCTTGAGAACGGTCTGAGCCCAAAAACTGACCCCATTAATATTATTAGTAAGTTGCAAATTAAATAAGAAATAGCTTTATTCTCTAAGAGTATTTTAATGGTTTTGCTCAAAGAAAAATATATATTTCAGTAACGTGCAAATCGGTATTATTATTATTTTCTTTAGAATCCTCCTTGCTTGGTCAGCAAATCTTTGTCTGGTTATTAGTTTTTCATTCCTGCAATAGCTGGTGGTTCACTGGAGGCTGAGTGACAGCAAGTCTCCAGGTCTCCAGGTCTCTTCTTGGTAGTCTAGCCGAGCTTAACAGTGCTGTAGTTTGAATGGTCTCGATTCTTCCTCTGATTTCCAATTCACACAAATTCTTTTCCAGAGCTTTGGGGACCGTTCCAATGGCACCAAATACAATTGATACAATCTTCACTGTCATGTTACAAAGTTTCCTCAGTTCTCTAGCAAGGTCTAAGTATTTATATCACTTTCTTTCATTTTCACTGGGTTTTCGGCCAGGACGGAAAAATCCAGGAGATATCAGGTTCTTCTTCTTCTTCTTCTTCTTCTTCTTCTTCTTCTTCTTCTCTTCTTCTTCTTCTTCTTCTTCTTCTTCTTCTTCTTCTTCTTCTTCTTCGTATTATTATTATTATCATTATTATTACATGGTTTTTCACACCTGCCGTTGCTGTTGGTTCACTGGAGGCTGAGTGACAGCAAGTCTCCTAAGATCACCAGGACTCTTCTGAGTATTCTAGCTGATCCCAACAGTGCTGTAGTTTGGATGGTCTCGGTTCTTCCTCTGATTTCCAGTTCACCCAAATTCTTTTCCAGAGCTTTGGGGATTGTTCCAAGGGCACCAATTACAATTGGTACGACCTTCACCTTCATGTTCCACAGATTCCTCAGTTCTCTGGCAAGGTCCAAGTATTTTTCTATCTTTTCGCTTTCTTTTCATTTTCACTCGGTGATCGGTTGGGACAGCAAAATCCACGAGATGGCAGGTTCTCTTTTTCTTGTCAATTAATACTAGGTCCTGTCTCCTGTCCAGGATTAGGTGATCCGTCTGTAACTCGAAATCCCAGAGAATTTTGTGCGTCTCGTTCTCTGGGATAGGTTTAGATTCGTGCATATACCATTTGGTTGTATGAGGAAAATTGAATTTCTTGAACAATTCCCTGTGGATCACCTTTCCCACGGATTCGTGCTAAGTCTGGTACTCACTTTGTGCTAGTTTGCTGCATTCGCTTATTATATGATTGACTGTTTCGTCTCTATTTCCACACACTCTGCACTTGCTATTCTGCTGCGTCTTATCTATTTTTGCCTTTATATAATTTGTTCTAATGGCATTGTCTTGTGCTGTGATTATAAAGGATTCGGTTTTTCTTTTGAGGTTTCCTTTTCTTAGCCATGCCCATGTCTTCTGATGTGATATTTCCTGAGTGTGGCGCTTAAAATACCCGTGTAGTTGTTTTTCTTTCCATTTCTGTTTTTTATTTTTGATGTATTTCTGTTTTTGACTTTGTTGCAAATGCTTTTCTTGGCTATTATTATTATTATTATTATTATTATTATTATTATTATTATTATTATTTGCTCCTTTTGAGTTTTCACATCAGCATCAGTTGATGGTCTTCCACTGGAGTTTGAGTGACAGCAAGTCTCCTCAGGTCTCCAGGACTCTTCTGAGTATTCTGGCAGATTGCAACAGTGCAGTGTTCTGAATGGTTTCAATCCTTCCTCTGATTTCCAAACTTATTATTATTATTATTATTATTATTATTATTATTATTATTATTATTGCGCCTTTTTAACACCAATGTTAGCTGTTGGCCTTTTACGGGAGTCATGATAAGTCTCCCCGGTTGTCCAGGACTCTTCTAAGTATTCTAGTCGATCTTAGCAATAATGTTGTCTGGATGGTCTCATTTCATCCTCTGATTTCCAGTTTCTTCAGTCCAAAAGACCGGAAGCCGTTCCAAGGGCAACAGTTACAACTGATATTACCTTCCCCTTTGTATTCCATATTTCTCTGGCAAAGTTAAAATATTTGTCAATATTTTTTTGTTTTCATCCATTTTCACTCTTTGATCAACCAGGGCAGAAAAATCCACTTTGTGACAAGTCCTCATTGTCTTGATGATTAATACTGAGTGTGATCTTCTGGCTGGATTCAAGTATTCTGCCTGTATCTTCAAGTGACTCGCAGAGGATTTTATGCGTCTCATTCTCTGAAAAGGATTCCGGTTTGTGCATATAGCAATTTTTTGCTTGGTCAACATTTATTTACTTGCACAGTTTTCAGTTTTCCAACCCAGTAGTGCGTAGTCTTGTTCTCTCGATATGGTAGTTTGCCGCATTCTCTTATTACATTGTTGATTGTTTCAACCCTGTCTCCCCACATCCTAAACTTTCTGTTCAGTTGTGTCTCAGCAAGTTTCGCTTTGATATAATCTGATGTTGCTTTGTGAAAGTTTTCCCTGTTTCGGAAGCTGAAAATTAATCTAAAAAATAAGACTTGAGGACATGGGGGACATCTAAAGCGGTTGATAACACTCTATCAAAAGTGGGGTTTCAGTCGTGCTTCCAATGATAGAAAATTGTTGAAAAATAATTAACTGTTTTATTCCTTGTTCATTTCTGTTTTGGTAAATACAGATTCATTCTCGATACATTAAAAAAACAGTATTTCGTTTATTTGCATGGCAAGATTATATATTTTCGCACCTGTATGTATAGTATTCATGGAACTTAGTAGAATTCATCTTAAATTTGTGATTATTTAGACATTTTATTACCTTAGCTACATAGAATTTTGTAGTGCTCGCAACTTCATTGTCAACTACAGAGATTGAGGTAATTTCCAACTATTGGTCTTAGCCCAACGAAGAAAAGGACAGTTCGAGATGTTCTCATCAAATCACTTGATCTCCAAAACCTAGACTAGATGATCCCTAGTGACCTTTTAGACAGCATCGGTGAAAAACTTCAATAGAAGACGGAAAGGTCAGTCAATCAAGACTGACCCTTGCCAACAACCCATCTAATAGAAAGCAGAAATCAATCAAATACTACAACACAGAAAACTGTTCTGGGTGTCCTGTATTAGCAAGATGATCTATGAGATTGAAATAAATACTGAATTATTTACTCGTTCCTGATTACTTAAGAAAAAAAATCAATCTTCTTTCTTTTTCATCGCACTGCCAAAGAGGAATCATTCATAAATCATTGAAAAATATAAATATTTTTACTAATAAATGTGGTCTCGTGTAAAATATTCGATTGTAGACTATGAATATAACGATACTCAAGCGAAGAAATGTAGCTGCTTAAAATGAATGAAATATTTTATCCTTTTGTTTATTCTTCTTATGAAATCAACTATGATTCTATGTTACATATGAGAACACTTCAATCATTCAGGCGCATATAATAGTGTTGGGTCAGACATTCAGCAAAAGTAGGATGAGAATATCTCATTTTTATGGAAATAAAATCAGCATTTTGAATATTATCTATTTTCTGAAGGTTTGCATACAAAAAGATTATTGAACAAAGCATTAAAAAGCTTTTATCAAAAGTCTTCATTGAAAAAGATAATACTTCTAAAATATTTCTTCATTTGTTCGCTATCCATTTTAATTTTGAAAATTTTTATTATAACATTTTTGCTTGTAGTCCTTTTAAACAGTTTAGGATTTTAACAAAATTTAGTCCGTTTTCTAAATGATTTATTGGCTTATCAGAAGATAAACCAATATAATCCCATTTTAAAGAAAATAAAATCATTCCAGGAATACAGCTTTCATTTGCTGTTTGATGACCATACCTAATGTTCTGAATTTTTCATGTTTCAATGTCACACAACAAAAAATGGCACATCGTACCAAGACTGCTATTAGCAGAATCATCATCGTCGTCAGGCCCTGTTGGCAGCACGGTTATCCATGACTCTCTCTCTCTCTCTCTCTCTCTCTCTCCCTCCCTCTCTCCCACCGACAGTTCCTATAGTTCATCGTTCCTGGGATGTTGTCCATGCAATATCCAGAATCCACACAGAGCTGATTGATGTAGGTTTTTGCTGTTCCGCCTAAACTGGTGTGTCCATGTGTAGGTGTCCACAGGAGAACGTCACCTGATTTCACCCTTGCTTCTCTAGCAGTGTTCAGCATGTCTTGTTCGTCTTACTCGGATGGTTTGTGTGATAGGGAGCAAGTAGCCGTACAACTGCTTTCTTGTTGGGTGTTGCTTCCAAGCCCTACAGCATGTAGAGTCCTTTTGTAGCTCCTATATCTCTAGCTAGATGGGAGATGTACAAGAATGCTGCGTGCAGTCTTGAACAAGTCGTGGAAACAGCACCCCACAAGGAAGCAGCTGTACGGTTACTTGCCCCTCCATCTCACAAACTATCCGAGTGAGACGGACAACCCATGCTGACACTGCTGGAGAAGCAAGGGTGAGCTCATAAGCGACGTTCTCCTGTGGAAGCCAACCTACGAACATGCAAGTGTGGGGCGCCCAGCTTGGGCCTACATTGACCAACTTTGCGAAGATGTTAGCTGCTCCGCAGAGGACCTCCAAGTTGCAATGAATGATAGGGAAGTTGACGAGAGATTGTCATAGATATCCGTGCTGCATGCACGACATGATGATGATGATGATATCTCTAAGCGCTTAGTTAGAATAAGTGGTTCAGCCGTACAGTAGCACTGTTACGACTACGACTTGGAAGAATTTTCGCTTTATCTTAGCAATGAGATCAGATTTGTTTTAAATATATAATAAAATATTCCAATCAAATTTGTACCATAATAATTGTATAAATTCTCAATTACCTTAATCAATTAACTCTTAGGTATTTAGTGTATACTATTTTGTTCTTTATTCATTTCTAATTATATGTAATCATTTATATATTCTATAAATATGATATGACTCGGTGAGAGCATAATTGCCCTCGAAATCGTCCTGTGTTTAGCGTAAACTGATTTCGACGGATGTCTAACTGTTTATAGAACAATTTGGATTTTAGTATTGCCTAGATTACTAACCTGCATTTAGTCTCGTAATGAAGATCTGCCTGACCTCCTTTTTTATGACCTCTTGTTTGCATAAAATGTGAGAAATTTAAAATCTTTTTCAATTTGCAGGAACAATTCTGTCTATTCCTATTGCGAAACTCGTTTTACATATAATATGTATTTCGTATGATTACGAGCGAATTCACCGCACGTAGTGTGGCTTTCCTCTTGGTCCTGCAAAAGGAGTGTTTGTTTTGCGTAAGGCTAACTACGCTCATAATATTGACCGCAACCTCACTATATATTATTTGAAATACCATCATATACTCTCATAAACACAAAAATGTAGAAAGCCAAGCAAGTATTATCTTTAGCTTCACATTTTGTTCTATAATTTCGACATTCTATCAATATAAAATGGTAGTTTAACTAAAGACCACTCGATAAGCAATATTCCTTATAGCTTTAGATCTTTCTGAAACCTGACCTTTTTAACATTGATTTGACTATTGTGCTTCTATAATTTAAACATTCAATTCATATAAAACAATAGGTTAACTAAGCACTTCTCTCTAACCAACATTCCTTACAGCTTGAGATGATTCTCCAATCTTGTTTCTTTCAAAAACATTGATTTGACTATTGCCTTGATTTACCAAGGTTTGACTTACCAAGTTTTGTTTGGTTGGTTTTCGTCAGACAAAATTTTAACTGTAACCCATAATTCATATTTTACATTAGATCACTTAAGTTGAATATGTTGCATATTACTTTACGACAAATGCATATCAACTATTACATTATTACAGATTCATATAATTTATTTCGTAATACATATTATCTATTACAACCATTCACTATTACCGTTTACTTTTTACCTGGTATCTTTTAACTTTTACTTGGTATTTTATAGGTTTTACACCTCACTCTTTATCTCTTATCTTTTATCTTTTTTTTATTCATTTACTGTAGATAACTGGACCATTGAGAGAGAAAGGTTATAATACTTCCCATGACGGAATGAGCCACTTTATATATAGATAGGACATGATTATATGAAATGAATGTTCAAGGAATATACATTTATAAAATATTAAATTATCTAGATTGGTCAGAGCAGAAATTTATTCCTTTATTTAGTTGCACCAAGAACATTTTATGAATACATTTTTTTTTTCAGATATTTTCCTTAAGTTCTTTTAATATTTTCCTTATCAAATTAATTACCTCATTACCACTTAATATGAGACGTTTTCTATTTAAAAAAGTAAATTTTTTTAAGAAATAGAAAACGCCAAAATTCATAAATATGAGGAGTTAATTGAAATAAAATGGCTAACTACTTATAAAAAAACTTCAAATCATTATGTTTAATTTACTTATTATATTGCGTTCAAGTAGACCCTTAGTTCAGCAACGACTGGGAGGTCCGGAAGAATCACAGGCGATGAGTGGCATATTTGACATCAATGTATGTTGGCTGACTGTTAATTCAATAAAATCCTTCATATGCATACAATACGTTGGTTAGAAATCCGTCACTCAACAAAAGAAATGGAGGCGATGATTGTGGCGAGCGTCTTTCTCTCCTTGGTATATGACAGGTGAAGACGCCAATCATGGAAAACCTGTAAAATACAAAGAGATGGGGGCATGGTTCTTTAACTATGCTAAACGAAAACTATATATATATATATATATAGAGAGAGAGAGAGAGAGAGAGGGGGGGACAGAGAGAGAGAGAGAGAGAGAGAGAGAGAGAGAAAGGGAGAAAGAGAGAGAAAGAGAGGGAGAGAGACAGACAGACAAAGGGGAGAGAGACAGACTGTCACGGAGACAGAGCGAGATATGGGTTGGGGAGAGATATATATATATATATATATATATATATATATATATATATATATATATATAGAGAGAGAGAGAGAGAGAGAGAGAGAGAGAGAGAGAAAGAGAAGAGAGAGAAAGAGATATATGTGTATTAAAACAGTTAAAATCCCCTTTCCATTCTGTAGGTGACGATAACCAATGCTGAATCGATCGAATTTCAATCCCGGCTGTAGGTAGCTTACAAATGTCTAACCACACTGAAGAGACTTGATAAGTCAAAACATGTATCTGTGGATGACTATATATATATATATATATATATATATATATATATATATATATGGGGAATGCCTCAAGCGTCTTTTGTATATATTGCTATTGTCAGTATCAGACGGACAGCAAATGAGTCTATACTTTTCACTAGCGCTAGAACAGGGAGAGTGCTCTTTGCCTGAGGTGGCGTATCAGATCAACTACCAGCTTCCTATAGCATATATGGAAAAGTAATCACGATAAATATAAATTGGTTTTACTTATTTATATTTATTGGTAAGAAACAAAGGCTACGCTTAGCTTATTAAACAGTTTCACCGGATGTTTTGTGGGGTAATTGGAGAGAATTCACTGGGAATCTTACGTTTTACAAGTCCACACATTTATAAAGAACTACATTAAAAAGGCGTAAAATTCTTGCCCAAACGCATGGTGGAGACGTTTCCCCACCACGACCACCGCTAAAGTTTTAGCTCCACGTTTTAGAGCGATTAATTTTACGAGGTAAACCAGGCAACTGACCCTTAAAGTAGGAACAGAAATAATAATGATAACAACAATGAAGATGGGAAGTAATTAAAACCTGAGATTTATGGGCGTGCATATCTCTTTTTTCACGCGGCCGTCCGACTGCTAGCTTTGAATTTGTTGGCTTGAATCCTTACTGGCTCATTAACTGTCTGATAGCGATGATTCTGAAATGCTATCTTCCAGCCTCGTTTCTATGATACACTATCTCAGACCACATCAACACCACCTCAGACCACTACCACCAACTGCATATTGTCTATAAATACATCTAAGCTATCGTCACAATTATTGTTAGTAAAACTATTACGATCAACATATATTTAAAAAATAATCAGACAGTAACTATCCTTACCAGTCCGCTTACTATTCATATTCATTATAACCAACATCATTACTTCTACTACTACGACTACAATTAAGAGATTTTCTTGCCTACAAACGTTATACTTCCGCTGTAAACACACTTATCTTTAATTAACCAGGTGTCTGTGAATATCGACTCATTTTGAATCCTTAAAAGTATGACCATACAGCTCATTGTCAGCAAAGGAATCATTTCTGTTCAAAGATACAATTATTTCTGCCATGATGTATTTAGTTTTGTCATGTGCGCATCGCAGTGCTTTCTCCAACTAATTAGTTTTAATGCATTTAATAATGATATACTTGAAGATATTTAAACATAAAATAGACAAAACTATATAACATTACAATGTTCATTTTAGCTACTTTCAGGGACATGCATCCACATGCAAATAGAATTTGTAAAATAAGTTTATTTAATTATTTATTGCATTATTTTTTCGTTCATATATCAAATTATTCCGCTTTAATATATATATTTTTTAAAGTTTTATAGGATTTAGAAATTGTGAAAATACGCACTTTATTTATTTATTTTTTTATTATTAATGATTGATTTTCTTTGTACCAATCCACTATAACTTCTACTGATTGATATCAATAGCATTTTAAGCCGTTTAGGGTTATTTTATGCCGGGAATTTAAAGAATCACATCCATTGTAATCACATATTTGCATTTTCAGTCTATCTGTTTCTGAAAAGTCTTTCTTTTGCACATGGTCCAATCGAATATGAATAATTATTAAACGGATCTAGTTGCACCATAGGTGGGATTTTAACTGGTACTACCACTCCATGTCAGAATGGACGTGGGAGTAATGGCAATGAAGAGGTACTATAAATTCTCCAGTTATTCAGAAGGGGTGCCTTACCATAAGATTCAGTTTCGTGTCCTACCCAGGACACACTCTTTTGTGTTTTGGTCTTAATAATCTGCAGTGTATACAGTCAGTATATTCTAAGCTCCATCAAAAGGGTAACTCATAGCTTCCATGAAGACATTAGCTTCATCATCATCATCATTATCATCAAGTCGTGCAAACAGCAAGGGTTCCCATGAATCTCTCGCTACCCGTCATTATCAGTTATAGCTTTTGGCAAGTCCTCCGTGCGGGGTCGAGTCAATACAATCTGATCAATGTAAGTTTTGCTGGTCGGCCAACACTGATATGCCAATGTGTAGGTGTCCATTGGAAAACGTCATTTATAAGTTCGTTCTCACTTCAGCAGCTGTGTCCAGTAAGTCTTGTTTGCCTTACTTCGATGGTTTGTGTGAGTGGCCGTACAGCCGTTTCTTGTGTGCTGTTGTTTCCATGATCTGTTAGCATCTTATTTGTAATAATGTTGCAGTGATATTTCATTTGATTTTCGAATAAACATAATTGAATTGTTTTTATTGATGTTTTCTACTGTATTAATGCAAAATCCCATCTCATCATCATCAGGACGCGTTGATACCCATGACTCTCTTGCGATTTGTCCCTATCGGTCATTGCCACAGGCAGGTCCTCCGCTCGGCATCAAGAATATGCATAGAGCTGATTAATTTAGGATTTTATTGGCCAGCAAACACTGGTGTGTCCATGAGTAGGTGTCCACAGGAGAACGTCATTTATAATTTCGTCCTTACTTCTCCAGCAGTGTCCAGGATGTCTTGTTCGTCTAACTTGATGGTTTGTGTGAGATGAAGCAAGTGATCGTACAGCTACTTTATCGTGGGATGCTGCTTCCAAGATTTGTTCAGGACAGTACGCAACATTTTCGTGTAATTCCCATCTAGCTTTTTTAAAAGCATTTCGTTAGATTTTAAGTGGTGCAGAAATACAATAACATTGACATTGCTACAACTTGGAAGAATTGTTGCTCTATCTTATTAAATTGATCAGATTTCCATATGATCGATAATCTGTCCATAGTACAGCCGTATTTCCATTAAGCTTTGCCGTTTTGAAGGTAGTGCTAGCATTTAAAAGGCATTAATTTTTTTAAGAAAAAGACAGAAATATCTAAATACAAGATGGTAAATATTTGCATCTAACATTTTTCAGTGCAATTTTCATAACTTGATATAATGCAAAAATGTTTCACGTAATCTACGTAATTTTTCAGAATTAAAAAAGAAAATTCCAAACAATATTACGAAATTTTTATCTTCCATTGTGTGAAAGAACTAAAATAAAACAACCAACGATCCAATAACATTAACTGCACTTGCATATTCACTCTCGCCTGATTGGTTGTTTTAAACAGAATACAGGAATTAATTACGATTCATTAAAGTGACTTTTAACTTTCTTCAGATTAAAATGTAGAATCTAAATCCATGTTACATTTCCTTATTTACTAAACTGAATGTTAATCTCGAGTTTGAGAATGTGGAGGACATTTAGAACATACGAATGGTTACATGTAACTGGGTTACAAGGTACCAGCTACAGCGGGAGCAACAGTAGCTGCAGTGAATAATCTCTTATATGACCTATCTGACAGCTAAAAAATTTGCTTCTTTGCGTCGTTTTTTAAAACAATGTTACTTTTCCGATTAAAACTGTTGATCCTTAGAGATTAAAAAAATGACGTCTTTTTTTTTTACCTTTAAAATTACACTTTAAAGCCTGTAAATATGAAATGAACACTAAAAATAAAAATACAAAAATATGCAAGGAATATAATAGTGCTTTAAACTAAAAAAAATTTTTTTGTTGCATATTTTGTAACAGATAAAATTTTAAATGGATTTATTTGTTATAAGTTGTTCCATTTTCACAAAGTTCCGTATTTTAAAAGAGGCATAGATATGCCATATTTCACAGATAAAATATTAATTCTTATCATAAAGGTAATAGCAGCAGTCATATTAGTAATAGCAGCTTGGCAATGGGGAGAAAACTTGATGTAGGTGATCGTTTTTGTTAGGCTCCGAATAACAATGACGTGTCAGCAACTGATTGGCTGCGATGTCGATTAGGCCGAAACGTGAGCCCAACCGCACCGGTAGTCATTACTATTCGTTTACAATCGGCCATAAAATAATGAAAGGCCCTGCGCTGGGGGTATCGGCTTTCTTTCATTCGAAATCAAATTAACAACAAGGATGTAAGGCCGTATTCATTACAAATGAGGACGTTGCCTGTACCCACATTTATAGTGATTTTCTTTTTCCCGGTCTCTTAATGGAGAATGATGGTTTTGCCCGTCCTTACCAATTAGTTTCAGAAGGAACGCTAGAATCTATTGGTTATTGCCTTCTTCGTTTGTCTGTAGTCTGGTTTCCCACTGTGCCAAAAAGCATAAGCGGATAGTAGATTCCCAAAAGTATATGTGTTCTGTCTGAGAGCATATATTTTGGAAGCAATTCTATAATTCAAAAGGAAGAATAAAAATAACAGTTAGAGGTATTATATATATATATATATATATATATATATATATATATATATAGAGAGAGAGAGAGAGAGAGAGAGAGAGAGAGAGAGAGAGATATGTATAAACGTGTGTGTGTGTGTGTGTGTGTGTGTGTGTGTGTGTTACCTGGTGTACAATATTTTAAAGTGTACAAAAGCAAATGAAAATTCCAGGAAATAACATGGTAACAATACTTTTAGGATCGGTTGAAATGGGTGGTTTAATGGTATACCAACTCTTGCTGGAGTATTGTATATCAAAGTCCGTTTTACAATCATTTTAAATAAGTACATATTTCATTATCTCAAACATATCTATTTGATCCAAAAATGGAACCCTAAAAGGTACTACCACTCCAGGTCAGAGTGAAGCTTGGATTGATGTCCACAAAGAAGTAACTCCACACTCTCTCCAACATCACTGGATGTAGTTCAGTGTGATACCGAGGACTTTATTTTTGTTAGAGAGGGAAATGCTGTTCTTCAGGGAATGCAGTCGGTGTACCCTAGGCCTACTTACAGGGCGTAAAATAACTTGTGAATGATGTTTTTGAACATAACTTTATCTAAGGCTACAGAAATCCAAAGTTTTCTGTAATGCACTTCATGAAGAATTGTTGCGAAAACAGAAAACAAATTAAGATCAACGCTGTGCTCTAATAACATAATCGCAAAATCACCTTTAAATGCAGCAATGCTTAAAGTCAAGATCATCATCATCATCATCATCCTGAAATGCTTCCCATGACTCTCTCACTCACTCACTCACTCACTCTCTCTCTCTCTCTCTCTCTATCTATCTCTCTTTCTCTCTCTCTCTCTCTCACACACACCACGCCTCCCTATCCAGTGTCAGCACAGAGCTGATCAATGTACGTTTTTGCTGGTCAGTCAACACTGGTGTGTCCATGGATGGGTGTCTACAGGAGAACGTCCCTTATGAGTTCGTCCTGATTCTTCTGTAATGTCCAGTCTCGTTCCTCTTACTCGGATGGTTTGTGCGATAGGAGATAAATTGACATGTAGCTGTTTTTTCTGGGGTGCTGCTTCCATAGAGGGATGCTTGCCTTTCCCAAGGGCAATAGTGTGAAGTGAAACACAGTCTCATCCAGGATTCGGGTCACCAATTCGATTTACTACAATGATAACTGTTAGACGAAGCGCTCCTCCATCTAAATTGAAGAACAGGTGATTTTCCCTAATGGGATCAGCTAGTTTTCATATTTACTCAAACCATTGCTTATTAAAAACAAGATGCTATTAAACAAAGCGAGACGAAAAATGAATTTATTATTTATTTTAAATCTTTCTTAATATGTTTTTAATATGTTTTTTATTATTTTTACACAGAGGAAAATGGAACAAATACTACTAGCAACGGGCTCCCCAAAGAAACGGTTGCCGCTATAATGTAGCTTACAAAAACACTAAAGCAATGGTACGCTCACCTTATGGCGACACAGATTTCTTTGACATTGCCGCTGAGTCCTACAAGGAGAAACATTAGCACCATATATATTTATAATATGCCTAGGCTATGTACCCGAACATCATTAGATACCATAAAAGAAGAAGGCTTCACATTAAAAAAGGCAAGAAGCAGGCGATATCCCGCATAGACTATCAGAGATGCTGACTACGCTGATGACCTTGCACTTCTTGCAGATACACTGGCACTGGCTACTGCATAGCCTGGAGAATGCAGCAAATATGTGAACTCCAATAAAACTGAGTTCATATGTTTCAAAAGGAAAGGAGACATATCCACACTCAACAGAAAGCCTCTTAAGCCAGTAGAACAATTCACATACCTAGGTTGTAATATCTCATCCACAGAAATCGATGTTGATACACGATTAGGAAAAGCGTGGTCGGCCACAAACAAATTATCAGTAATATGGAAATCTGATCTCACTGACAAGTTAAAGCGACAATTCTTCCAGGCTGTGGTTATATCAGTGTTGCTGTATGGCTGCACCACCTGGACCCTAACGAGGCGCCTTGAAAATAAGCTGGATGGGAGCTGCACAAGAATGCTGCGTGTAGTCTTGAACAAATCATGGAAACAGCACCCCACGAGGAAACAGCTGTATGATCACCTGCCCCCCATCTCACAAACCATTCGAGTGAGACGGACCAGGCATGCTAGACATTGCTGGAGAAGCAAGGACGAGTACATGTGGAAGCCAACACCCGAACATGCTAGTGTGGGCCGCCCACCAAGGACCTACATTGACGAACTATGCAAATATGCTGGGACAATGAATGATAGGGAAGGGTTGGCGAGAGATTGTCATGTATATCCGTGCTAATTGTGCGACATGATGATGATGATGATAGTATTATAAATATCCTGAGCTGGGAGTGTTCTACCAACTTTGATCTGCTTTTAAAAAGTAACGTTAGCCTTATTGTAAATTTAACCACTCACTAAAAATAAGAACTAAAATTTCTTCAAAACAAGATTAAGATACTTACCAATAAAAATGAGCGACAGAACAAAACCGAATCTACAAAGTGTACTTTAATTTTTATTTTGTTAGTATTATTGAAAGGTTATTTTTGTTTTAATGTGTGTTTGTGTGTGCAAGAGCGTATATACATTTTGTAATATCTAAGCAATTATTAGCCTGATTTAATTGATTGTATTTTACGACATGTGTCAACCCATCTAGAGTTATTTTATGTCTAATGTTTAGGGAATCATTTTCATTGTACGTTCATATTTACATTGAATATGTCTATTTGACAATTAGATGAAAAACATGATATAATACTCTGGGTCAGAGTGGAACTGGGATTAATGGCAATAGAAGTTACTTCACATTCGCCAGAACTGGTGCCTCATCATACTGTTTGTTATCATCGCCAAGGCATTTTGAACAACAACTATTTCATTTGAAGTGAAATAAGACTTAAACTTCCAGTTGACATTCGTCAACCTTTTTGAAAAACGCAAATAATGTTTACCTATATTTTGTTGGAATTCTGTCAAAAAATGTATTTTACTTTTGGGAGAACTGATAATTTTCTAAAAATCATCGGACTATCCTCTAATAAAGCACATTAAAATGTAACTGAATAGATTTAAAAATAACTGAGAAGATATATACTGTATATACTATATATATATATATATATATATATATATATATATATATATATATATATATATATAATATATAATATATATATATATACATACATACAAACCACATACACACACACACACACACACACACACAATACATATATATAATAAAAAATAATATAAGTAGAGTAAAATTAAGGGTCTACCATGATTTTCCAAATAATGTCATCAGGCCCCTACCCTACGTTAACTAAATCGATGTAATTCCTTAGTTAAACTCAGAAATCTTTCGAATAATAACCGTTATTATGCTGATACAATTATTATGATGGAAACCATGGTAGACCCTTAATTTTACCTAGAGAGAGTTAGGGATATAATCATTATTCTGTTCATGCGAACTAAGCAATACAAGTCAGTACAAACTTATCTAAAGCTAATAGATAATTAAATATGAATAATCATTAAAATATATATATTTATGATTCCTTACCCCTTGCAGCCACATGGCTTTCCACTGATTACTGTTTATTGCTGAAACACCTTTTGCATGAAAACCACTTTCCACTTAAAGGATTTTTTTTTATGTTTATACTTCAGCTGGATGTCTATACAAAGTACCATGCATTAATACAGACCTAAAATATTTTTTAATAAAAAGTTAATTTCTCCTAAATCAAATGTAATATCATAATTTTAATGATAGAATTAAAAGATATTAGGTATCATTTCTTACCAATCTATAAAGCATTGAAAGTATATACCCAAAATATGAATATATATCTGTCAAAAATAAGTACAATCCTTATATATGCTTATTCCATTTTATTTTTGATAATAGAGTTGTAATTTATTTTTAGTTATAAAGTTCCCATGGGGTAGAGGCTGTCATGAATAGTATCTAATACTACACGTCTTGATCGTATATTTTTCCACTAGAAATAATAATGTCCTGGTATATTTGGTTTAGAATACATCGTTAAAAATGGGAAATGTTTCCTTATTCATGAGCGATACTAAAGGTTTATACATAGATAACGATATACTCTTTTCAATTATGCAATGAACAGGACATTTATTTTTGTAGCTCTACATCATGTCATTTGTTTGAGGAAAATTATTAACACAAGTATAAAATATT
This sequence comes from Doryteuthis pealeii, assembly GCA_023376005.1. Taxonomy (NCBI): domain Eukaryota; kingdom Metazoa; phylum Mollusca; class Cephalopoda; order Myopsida; family Loliginidae; genus Doryteuthis; species Doryteuthis pealeii. The sequence goes on along the minus strand of CM042140.1, from coordinate 57,214,377 downwards.
TGATTAGCTGGTATATAGATATTGGTTCTGTTTAAAATACCAGAAAAAATAAAGTTAAACACTGTGAACTGAATTTAACGTTTGAATTCTGTAATAACCCAAGGAATGATGAAATAAAATAAAATAAACACATTATGTATTTTATTCGGATTGGGAATTGCTAATTAACCTTTATATTTGTTAAAATAAAACCGTTTTAAAGAGGAAAATAAACAACGAGACCGCTGTTATGTGGTTTTGTTAAATTGTCAACTCGTTTCTTGTTAGTTACATAAAGAATGTATAGAAACACAAATGGCAAGGTTATTCTTTAAAAGACGGCAAGAAGGTAAATCCATCGGATATTTTTTGTTGTTTTTTGTCTTTTTCTTTTTTTTTTTTTTTTTTGTTTCTTGCAACCTGAACATCTCAAATCGCTCGTCTTTGCTACGACGCCCTGCCATAAAATGTCGTCTTGTGGGCGGCACAGAAGATCAGATGCCAACTGAACGGTAAGTGTCGGCTTTTGTGTTGCTTTGCCTTAATTACAGCGCCTTTTTTCCTTTTCTGGCTTTAACTTCTATTTTAACGGCTAGTCATTCTTAGCAACAAACGTTGACGGGGCATGTCACCCAAGGTTTGGCTTATATACGATTATTGCTTTTTGAATAGCAAAAGGAGAGAACAGGACAACACACACAAACATACACATCACATCACATGTATAGATACATATATGTACACATATACGTAATGTGGTAAACGTTAATGTCAATCAGAAAAATACTTAAATCCATTGTTGATACACCTCTTTCACTTGATGCTTAAGAAAACATGAATAAAGAGGCACATCTATGTGCGTTTATGTGAGTCTCTGTGCGTTTGTATGTAAATCTATATGTGTGCTTGAAAGAGAATGATTGTGTTGTTGTGGGTGTGTATATGTAAGTTTGGGAATATGCTTTTGTTTTAGTATAACTTCATGACTGAATATGTTGATATGTGCGTGTATAAAATGTATTTTTCTATAGATTTTGAGATAGCCGCATATGTGTACGCACATCGGCAGAACATTAAATCAATAGTGACAATACACAGAGATGAAATATGACAAATATCTTTTTCATATGGGACTGGATTGAAGCAAAGTCATGATATCTATTCTGTCCAGTTATGTGTGTTGATTAAATTAAGATTAAAGCTATCTGAATGTATGTTCACACACATACAAATTAACACTCACTCAGACGTACAAATAAATGCACGCATAAACACACACTACTATATATATATATATATATATATATATATATATATATATGTGTGTGTGTGTGTGTGTGTGTGTGTGTGTGTGTGTGTGTGTGTGTGAAAAATATATATTATAATTCGGTGGAAATAAAAGTTTCACCAGATAATTTGAATAAGATTTGCAAAGAACAGTCAACACGTTTAATTGTAATGATTGGCAAAGTATAAGTATCACTAACCCCTAATAGATATGCATAGTCAGAATTAGAACATTTCTAAATATTATCATCAGGTATGTTGTTTATTATTGTCAATTATTTTTCTGCTATTCAGTTTAACACCAGTAATTGATTAAAACATTAATTAAATTGCTTACACAGGAAAGCTCAGACGGTAGAGCGTTTGGCTAGAAACCACAAGGTTCCTAGTTCGATACCGGTCCTCGCCAACTCAGCGTATGAGTAGCACAGGGATATGTGCGGTAAAGTAATGAGCTGATAGTAGGTGTGGCGTACCAGCTCAGACGCAAAAACAATCTCCTTGGTCTAGCGCGATATATATATTATATATATATATATATATATATATATATATATATATATATATACGTAATAACCCAAATTATTAAAATTCCTAATCAGTTGTACATACTACGGTGATACTTATGGCAATTAAATATGTTAAGAGTTTTTACAGGATCAGATTACTATCTGAACACTTTTAGTTTGTATAAACTAATCGTAATTAAATTTAATTTGTTAAATTATTATGTATACTATATATATATATATATATATATATATATTATATATATATATATATATATGCAAAAACTCTACAACAAAACCTCCTTCTCTTCCTATAAACTTATTTTATTGCTGAATATTAATCACACATATCAAATATTATCCAATGAACATTTTAAATCAAAATATAATTAAGAACTAATTGTTAGGCTACTCATATTTTTATGCATGCTCATAAAGGTTTGAGAACCCATGTTTGCAAATATAGATACATATCTATCTTCTGTGTGTTCACATGTGTGCACATAAATATAAAAAATGTTTGTTCTCTTCTGTATGTAAAATTCCCCTATTTACACACATAAACACTTATAAGATTAAAAATATCCAATTCATTTTATATATTTCAGGATAACATAAATTAACCACAACATTCAATAATTTTAATGCAATAATCATTCATAATTAGTTATGAAGAGTATTTTACTTCTAGCTTAGAAGTGATATTTTGTAGCCCTTGTCATAAGTACAATTGCCAAGTGGCTGCAATTAACGTTTTGACAAGTGTATGATGAGGATATTGTTTTAACGAAACTAAAGTTGTATAACCCTGTCTTTTCACAACACTGAGCCTACGGTTTTCATGTGTTTCCACAAACTTTCTGGCAAAGTTTCTTGGTTTTACTGATGTGTGGAATCCACTGCAGCATGCATTCGACATTTGTTAGGTTTATTTTGAAGAATATGTCCGTTCTTCTTGTAGTTGTTTTTACTGAAGTGTGTGTGAGTAAAATTGTCGCTCTTATTCAAAGGGTATATTGTGCGAAAGCAGCGATGAGGAAAACACATAACTAGATCGCAGTATATAACCAATTATCCAGCATCATATGAAAGTAATTTTACACAATGACTTTCGAGGATTTTAATTGTATCTTTTCAAAATTTCATATTTCTCTAGAAATTGCTGTACACCTTGCAAAAAGCTTAATTTGCGTTTCTCATTTTGTTTTCTGACTGTTTTCTGTCTTGGAAATTCCTGAATGCTTTCAATTCTGTTTGATTAATGAAAATGGAAGATCCTGTCATGAAAATGAGTTGCATTCATTTTGTTCATTTGGCACAAATTCTGTTCCAATAGTCTTTTCCCTAATTCATCTGCACTATACATGAAATTTGTCATGAATCTTTTCCTCTCAGCTACAATTTTGGACTTTTTAAGTTCAAGATTAACAAGTGACTTATCATGTTTTAGTTTTGATTTATGCTTTCTTGTCCCTTCCTAATACATTTTTGTTACATTTTTAACTTTCATTTAACATTTTGTAAACATTTGTTGAAATTATTGAGACAGCATATGTTTTTTTATTCTTTTTGTCTTTTCTTTCTGTTTTTTGTTATGCTGGATACTCATTTCAATCATTTAGTTATTTTGCCATAGTTTATTAATTATAACTGAATCATTTTGATTATTTAACTCTGAATGAATAAATATGACTGATTTAGTGTAAAAACATTGACCCTTTTTATGCATATATTTTTTCCCATTTTTCTGTGATAACGATATTTTTTATATGGATGTCTATACGTACTATAAAATACCCTTTAGAAGGAATTATCTTTTCAATAAGTGAATTCGTGAACAAATTGTCTGTGCACATTTCTTGGTACAGGTCTTCAAGATTTTATTCTTTTCATTTATTTTTGGTTTGTTTTTTATTGTTTGTTTTTGTTGTTCTTTTGTGTAAAAAATACCTTTTTTATCTAATTCAGAATATAATCCGTTATGAAGACATCAAACTCAAACATAAGACTCAAATCATCATCATCATCCTCATCATCATTATCATCATCATGTAGTGCTAGCAGCATTGGATATCCATGACAACCTCTCGCCAACCGTCTCTATCGGCCATCAGCCTTGGGAGGTCCCCTGTGCGGCATTCAGAATCCGCACAGAGATGATTGATGTAGGTCCATATTGGACGACACATACTGGCGTGCGGATATGCTGTTTTCCACATGAGAACCTTACTTATGAATTCGTTCTTGTTTCTCCAGCAGTATCTACTATCTATTTGAGTAAGATGAACAAGAACAAGATTTATAAGACAGACAAAATTACTATACTTTTGATCTCCGTAAATAATAAGCATACAAATTGTCGATTATAGGAAATAAAATACAGAAACGGACCAATTAACAATAACATTTATGTTATAATAATTGACTAGTTTTTTGTTGTGTGTGTGTGTGTGTGTGTGTGTGTCTGTGTGTCTGTGTGTGTCTGTGTGTGTGTTTTATTTTTCATTTCTCACTGAAAAATTGTTTCTTTCAAGTAAAAAAAAAAATAATTAGAAAAGATATTTTAAATTTCCTCATAAAATAATTAAATTTATAGTTTGTGAATTTGCCGGCCAAAAAAATCCGCTTGGGGGGGGGGGCACACATATTATTCTGTAACCCTTTAGCTGTAATGGTTAACTGGCATTTGTATAGGATTACTTTGTGCATTGAAAAAACATACTTCAAATTTCGATAGGTAATCGTACTTTCGAATCTATCTATATAAGTATTATAACATATTTATAAACGCTGTAATTAATTTACATGTAATAAGTAATGTTAACGTTACTTAAAGAAAACTTTTCCGGATAAAAAATTATGCATATTATATTTGATACCTCTGCATCAAAACTTCTGGTCATCTCTCAGAAACGGAAAAATAAAAACACACCTTAATTATTATCATAGACAATTACTTAAATTTCCTGACATCCTGTAGCAAAATTGCTTGTGAAGGGTTAAATCAATATTTAGTGGAGATGCATGGTGTATTGGTTGCCGTCGTACGAAATGGACACGAAGAAACAAGTTCAAATCATGGACGAGACTCTTTGCATTTCACATTGCGTTAATACCCTTCGGAAAGTTATGTATCCAAAAATTCTACCTCCTGCTATGTAGGACAGACTGGGCTTTTTAACCATGATTAAGTAACCAGTTTAGGAGACGGAAATCTCTGAATCAAAACCTGTTAAACTTTGCTTAAGAAATTGACAATGTGTCACATCCTACTATATATATATATATATATATATATATATATATATATATATATATATATATACCAACATTTAATGATGAGTTTGCCAGAGAATTCCATTAAATACACGAATATTACTCTAGGCGAAGTCTACATATCTAGAAAAAACTGTCTAGGTATCTAGATATAAGCACTTTATTAAATATTTCACCGCCGTGTAAAGGTCTACATTCAAATTAAAAAATTTTGAATACATATATCAAAGACTTCAGTGTCTATTTTGTTACATTATACTTTATAGATATAAGAAAAAAGTTAAACGAAGACACTTCCATTTTGAATTTAACCATTGTAACAACTAAAGTATATTTCATTACAAAACTTGATAACTGTTATTACCATTGGGATATTTTATATCTACTCTTTCAAATATCGATTATATTCTTTCTCTTTTCTTTTGGGGAATATCCAATTAGACTGCGTCGAAAACATGAAGCATTTTTTCTATAAGGTGTTATGGCCATTTCCCTATTTTCATGATCTAAAATATGGTCCCTCGAGACTTGGCTATGAGAATCGTTTAATAGATTTTGAAAACTTCTATTCTCGACCTTTTCTTTTGATTGGGTACGTTAAGTAGATAACTAAATTGATAGACTGGCATTCACACACACACACATACACACACACACACACACACACACACACACACACACACACACACACGTTAATACACGAATAGCAAAGGCATGATCGGCCACAAACAAATTATCAGTAATATGAAGGTCCGATCTCCCTGACAAGCTGAAGCGACCATTCTTCCAGGCTGTGATTGTATCAGTGCTGCTATATGGCTGCACCACTTGGACCCCAACGAAGTGTCTTGCGAATAAGCTAGATGAGAGCTGCACAAGAATGCTGCGTGCAGTCTTGAAAAAGTCGTGAAAACAGCACCCCACAAGGAAGCAGCTGTACAGTGACTTGCCCCCCATCTCACAAACTATCCGAGTGAGACGGACAAGGCATGTAGAATACGACTGGAAAAGCAAGGATGAGCTCATAAGCGACGTTCTCCTGTAGAAGCCAACACATGGACATGCAAGTGTGGAGCGCCCGGCAAGGACCTACATTGACCAGCTATGCAAAGATGCTGGTTGCTCCGCAGAGGACCTCCCAGGTGCAATGAATGATAGGGAAGGTTGGCGAGAGATTGTCATGGATATCCGTGCTACATGCGCGACATGATGATGATGATATTATATATATATATATATATATATATATATATATATATGCAGACATGATGGCAATGAACTATATTGCACAATATATAAATGATACATAATAAACTTCGGAATAGAGTTTGAAATAAAAAAGAATATTTAAATTTATCAAAATCCAAAGAAATTAATTATTTGATAACCGGGTTAACATTATTAAATAATTTCATGGATTATTGCTTTCAATCAAACATTTCCATTGGTCTTTCTCGAATTCTGCTGCATACCATGCAACAATTGATGCGTACTTATCTTGTATTTCGTCGATATAATAATTCCGGGTAGCTCTGTTATGACTGTTACCTCATCTTCTTTATTTTCTTCATATAAAGTATACCTGAATACATGTGGTTGTACACATGTACACTTATCTTCTTTGCTTGGATATTTAGCTTTGGTTTCTTCTATTTTTCTATCTTCCAACTTAACTTGGGTTGAATCTGTCTATCTTTGAATCTGGTAGATGTTTCTTCTTTATTTGTGTTCTTTCTTTTTTGTTCTTAGTAACAACAAAAGACATTGCTTTGATTTGAGCTTGTTTTATTTGTTTAAGATCCAAGATCACTGATACACGTGTGAGAATTACGGTTCGTCTCCTTCAACAGCCAGCAAAAAAAAGATTTTCTCCAGCAAACTTCCCATGTTTGCACTGGCAAACCGGAAGTGAAGGTCAATACATTGTTACATTGTGACACTAACAATCCCTCTCTCTTTCCATTAACCGTTATTTTAAAATCTACGGTGCATTTACGTACATTATTAATTGTATACCTATCAAATATGTAACAATTCTACATAAGTTTAAAAACAGATATGCCTTTCCAGAAATAATACTATTATTTATTAATGTTGTAAACAGTAATATATTTTACTTCTATATGTGATTTTAATTGTTGATTAAAACATTATTCCCTTATTTTATTAAATACGTAATGCAAGGACAATAAGAAATTGATTCTTGTTAATTAAAAATTCATCAGTCTGTGTTCTGCGAATCCCACTGAGACTCTATGCACCAATAATGGTTTAGTAATTTACAAAAATAATCATTGGATCGACCTCACTAATTTCTCCCAATTGAAAAGACGAGTGTCAATCGATAAAAATGAACTTAAAGAAACATCGCTAAATGTAATCTTAAGCTACTTTGTAAGAAAACAAAAAAGAAAGCAGTTAACAAATTCAATAGAACGCCCAACATAATTATTTTTAGCGATATTGGAAACATTTTCAACAATTGAAAAAAGGTAATGCATTGTCCGAATAAGTTGCTGCTAGGTCAAGGAATTACAATTAATTTATTGTTGAATGATCCAGCAAAAAACCTTTTTTTAAATAATCCTTTCTCAAGATGAAAATAGAATTCATCTCAAATTTATTCAATTTCAATAATGCATAAAATAGATAATCAGCATTACATTGTTTGTTCTCTTTAAAGGATACATACGATTTGGTAGACTGTTATGTAATTGTGAACTAAATTCAAAATATTAGAACGATGGCAGATACATAATTTAGAAAAAATAAAATCGGTCCTAAATTTGATTTTTCATTGGTTGAACTATCAGCAAATTAAAAAATAACTTGCGCGCAATTTGAATAATTTCATAATGGACAAACAATTAGTGACAACTTGATTTCATATACATCGTAAAGAACTAAAGGAAAGCAAAGTGACATTGAGACATTCCAGATTATTATTCCCTTAATTAAAGGCCAATTTCGGTCGCTATTATGAAATATCTTTTAAAATATTTTAATCAGATTCACCCTAAGCAAAGATTTACGATGATAGGACGACGCTATATTCAAAATGAATAAGGATAATGATTGGAGAGTGTTGGTCTGAGTACACAAGGGAATAAAAATGTGTGCATGGATGGGGACTGAATCAGGTGTCCAAGATACTTATTGACGTTGGAATTAAATATTCCAAGTCAACATGGTGTTGAGGAACACTGATGGAAGTTTTTGTTCCGCATTTCAGCTGTTCTTGGGAACAAGCAGCTTGCATGTAACTTTCATTAAAACGGAAATGTTGGTACCACCAATTTGGGATTTTCCAGTTTGCTTATTCTTGCAATTCTCTTCTATGCTATCTTGGTATTCCTTATCAAAATAGCATAGATGAGAATTGCAAGAATTAGCAAACTGGAAAATCCCAAATTGGTAGTACCAAAATTTCCGTCTGAACACCTCTAATAAAAGTAACTGTAGAAATGTGACAGACTAGCAATATTATGCCCCGGGGAGTGTGATTGAAGAGATGAAACGTATCCTTCACCAATCAGACTAGATTTCTCATGTATTTCTCTATCCAATCAAGATCTGTTAATCCGTGCTGAGAGAAGCTTGACTAAACGTGTGAGGCACATCCTGTTTATGAAGTGTTTATTGTACTAACTTGGTCCCATAATAGTGATTACATTTAATGTATGGATCATACTTATAATCATAATAATAACATTTACAATACAGCAAATAATAATAACGTTTATATGATAGTAAATGAATAATGCGTAAGTATTGCAAATAAATAGATAGAGCATAAATAATCAAATGTAAGCGATCTATAATTTGGTTAAATAGATTATTACTATCTGAATCAACAAATAAATATACATTTCACACAGGCTGAGGTGATTTAAACAGTGCTATATTATTAACTTCCAGTTTCGCTGTTCTATAGATTTCATACTACAACCAATTTTTCGGACACATATTTTACCTATTCAAAATGGCCTTGCATTTTTTAAATTAATGATTCTTAAACCTTTGTTCTTAAATGTTACGAAATGTACCAAAAACCATACTTGAAAAATCTACGATATCGTATAATGTAATAAATTAGCATGTAAATAAAAGAGCGGGGTTTCATTCAAGTCAGCTATCCAGAATTCCTCTTTGACGTATGAGACGATGTGTACAAGTGAGTGATTTCACGAAATATTTCAAGTTATTTAGATTTTCCTATTTTAGATAGAAAATACTTTAAAACGTCTAGATTAAAAATGTGGGTAGTTCAAACATTTTTGTAATCATCACTAAGATATAAAATCACATTTGATCGAAGCAGTCATGCAGGTGGATATTATCAGATATTGATACTGATTTTCAAATAAGTTATAATTCAATCAATGCAGAGATTAAGGAGGCACCTGTTGCATAATGATTAACGTAAAAAATGGACGGTAGTTAAGTTAAAAGCCGGAATGTATCTGTTTGCTTTTCGCTTCCCATTAGGAAAGGCATGCATCCTTATTGCTCCCTTTCCAGATATTGGTAAATAATAATTATATAGCAGTATATATATTTACCAACTCCCCCGCACGAGCAGGATACGACACAAGGTCAATTTCTTAAGCGGAGTTCAACAGGTTTGAATTCAGAGTTTTCCTTCTCCTAGACTGGTTACCTAGCCATGGTTAAAGAACCCAGTCTGCCCTGCTATTTACCCATAGCTGGAGGGAGAGTAGGATTCATACCTTTCCCAAGGGTATTAGCGCTAAGTGAAATGCAATTACCACGTCCAGGATTTGAAATCGGGGCGACGACTCAATTTCCCATGAGTTTAACCATTACACCACGCGCTTCCTACGCAGTATAGGTTCTCGAGCCTTGATAAGGCAACTGGTCTAAAAGAAGTAAAGGCTCTGAATTCAAAACTATCAGCTGGATTCTATAAGGCATACATCGGCAAAAAATGCCGCGTTTTATTGTATTAGACATCGAATTCGTTTCGAAAAGACACCTGCTTCATGAGCTATTGCCGATTTTCATACTACCTTGGCTATTTCTTTACTGACATTCCGGAATTGATCCATAATCTTGTGGGATTGACTGATGTAAAAACATAATTCAAATCAAGGATCTCTTATAGATGCTCAGACATCAATAATGCCTTCCACAAGAACTAGTTTAAAATCCTCCCAATTTTGCTAATTGACATAAAATATAAAATGTGGTTGAGTAACAAAAATTGAATCTTTAAAAATAAAAAAAATTCTTAAAAACGGGCATTGCTTAGAACATATATCTTAACGGGATCTTAATAAATAATGAATCCTGAATGATTGACATTACTAAGAAACATCTTGTCAGTGAGGCTTAGAATATGCTGATATCAAAGGGGTAAGGTCCACACACACACACACACACACACACACACACACACATGCACACACATTTAATAAAGGAACGTCCTAAGTACGACACTAAATGCATCTAGTGGTTATACTCCATTTCTGGACGTCTGGGAGTGTACATCACTCTGTCATTAGTACCTGGTTCTTTCTGGTCTGGAGTGGTAATACCTGTTAGAGTCCCATCAATGGGCCAAATATATATGTTTAAAAATATTTCTATTCATTAGGTCCTAGTACAAAAAAGACAAAAAAAACCATAAGAAATGACTACATAAAAATGAAAATATAAACGTACAATGAAAGGCGATTCACTAAGCAGGAAAGGTAGATATACCGTTAAAGTAAATGAATAAATCTTAAAAAACAAACACTTAGTCTAGGAAAGCGGATTTTAGTTATTTAGTTATTTAATCAGAACTGTTTATACAATCAACAATTCTTCTTTCTTTACCTATGATTTTTAAATGAATCACACTTGTTTTCAACAAAGGCATAACGCTTTTATGCTGTCAGAATTCCAACGATCCGAAGTGGCTAAGTCATATAAGGCACATGGCTCGAACATAGGCCAAGAATCTCAATTCATCTAAGCGCATTACTCATATTTAAGACATTTATTACGTTGATTGTCATATCAGTCGTGAGATTACAGTATTGTTTTCACGTTTGTTTCAGTATCTTTTTAGTAATTAGTTTATGTTGAGTTGGTTTCTGTAGCAGGGTTAATAAACCAAAGGGGATTATTTTCGTCCCATCTGTTTTCTTCGTCGAATGTGATGATGGTTCTAAAATGCTGATGCTGGCTTCCTTTTTCGAGAACAAGAAGAATGCCAGACTTTCTCCATTCCACACCGTTGCATCGATCTATAACGATGGTATAGTACAGAAAATAAATCGACGAAGGTGATGCTGGAGGCGAAGGTAGCACGAGATATTAGTAGTAATATCAATGGGGATGGTAGAAGGGCAGGGCAGACGAGGATAGGGTCTAGAATGGACCAGCAAAGGCAAAGAAAGAGAGAAAAGCAATGTATGTGTACGGATAGGCAATGATGGTGGATATGGTGTGAGGGAAGGGCTGTGCCTCCGGTGGGAGAAAAGAACGGGCATTAGGTCTTCGGGGGTCAAAGGTCGGATGTTCTTGGAGTGATTGATCACTGACTGCCAGCTGAAGCATCGCCATGAGAGAAACAAGCCCAGTCATTTGGAAGGGGCCATGAAAGGAGGTGGGACGCCATAAAGAGATGCCGGCTGATTAAACTAGGTAAGAATGATAAATTGTCGATTTAGTTGGTCTATTTCCTTTCTGTCCTGATTTCTCGCTCTTTTTTCTTCTTCTTTTGCTGTCCACTCTCTACATTAACACGATTTATACTTTCCCTATCATTTTCCCTGTCTTTTTTATATTTCACTCACGTTTACTCTATGTCTTCACCTTCTAGTTCTCTCTGGCCATCCGTATTTCTGCACCCTCCCTTCACTTCATTTAACCGTACCTCGCTTTGAACATCTGTCGAAGAGAAGTTGTTAGCAAGCAAATCTAACAGATCATTTGATAGAGAGTTCGAAATTTACAGGGTGCTCGCAGATGTGCATTCATCAAAACAAAACTATATATTATATATATATATATATATATATATATATATATATATATATATACGTGTCCGTGTGCGTATTTCGGTTTGTACGATTTTGTCGGATTTAACATTCCTTGTTTAGAAATGTTCTTCAGTATTAAATCGATATGACGTTTTCTTCCCATTCTGTCTTCCTCCATTTTCTTCAGTCACCATTCAATAACATCCTCAAATACTTTCTTCCCGGATCATCCGTTATTTCCATACGGTTTCTTTTGACTCTTGGCTATTTCCCTTCTAGCACATAGAATACGTCATCTGCAATGTTTCACGTTCCATTTCATTCTAATAGTCATTTTATCTATAATTCTGAATTCTTTCTACGCCACTCTGCAATTAGTTTTCCTTGAAAATTAATGTTCCTATCTTTATATATATATATATATATATATATATATATATATATATATATATATATATATATATATAAAGAGGAGGACCGATGCTAAGTCTAGCCGCGTTGAGGAGACAGACACGTTCAAACAGAACTGTCTGTAGATGACTAACCATATATATATGTGTGCGTGTGCGTGCATGCGTGTGTGTCTGTATATGTGTGTGTCTGGGCGTGTGTGCATGTGTGCGCGCGTGTGTGTAGCAATAGTATTAAAAACATATTAATATCAATTTGTAGTTGGACAAAAATACTGTATCACTACTGTGTTTCTACAGGGTTTTTGCTCTTGAGAAGTGTTAGAATTTTATTTTTCGCTTTAGAGTTTCATTTATGTAGACTTTGGTAATAAATTACACTTAACAATATCTGTTCTGACAGTATACTGTTGCATCATAAAATAAAATGCTGTAATATTTGGCTTCTTACTAAAAATGGTAGGCGTATATCTAGGAAGGATACTATATATATATATATATATATATATATATATATATATATATATATATATATATATATATATATATATAAGAAATCAGGCTGGAAAACAGTCAGTCAGGGTTCTATCCTAGCCAGGGATAGTTGTTGTGTTTAGCCACACTTAAGAGGCGTGAAACACCGACATACGTGTCTGTGTATGACATTAATATATGCTCCTATAAATTTGGTATGAGCTCTCTAAGGGGTGATTTAGAATAACTTTCGCTACTAAGCATATAAGCTATGATCGTTTGCTCGCAGACTAGATCTCTCTGTGATCGTAAAATATATAAACAAACCTATATGTTTAATAGTTAAAACATCAGCCCCGCTACAGCAGCTGTCAGTAGCCGAGAGGTTACGAAATCAGGCTGGCAAACAGTCAGTCGGAATTCGATCCTAGCCAGGGATAGTTGGTATGTCTAGCCACACTGAAAAGGCGTGAAACGAATAAACACGTGTCTCTGGATGACCTAAATATATATATATATATATATATATATATATATATATATATATATATAATATATATATTGGGTGTTCGGTAAAAAATTGAAAGTTTCATAAGGAAAAATAAAAATTGCTTGGTAACTACAACATTTAATGCGGGCCGCACTAGTATGTCCATGTGCCGGTTTCCACAGAAGGACATCGCTTGTTAGCTCATCCTTACTTCTCCAGCAGTGTCCGGTATGTCTTGTTCGCCTTACTCATAAGGTTTGTGTAACATAGGGTAGGTGACCGTATAGCTGCTTTCTTGTGGGATGTTGCTTCCACGATTCGTTCAAGATCACACGCAGTATCCTTGTGAAGCTCCAATCCAGTCTATTTTCCAGGCACCTTCTCAAGGCCCAAGTGGTGCAGCCATACAACAGCACCGACACCACCACGGCCTGGAAGAATTATCGCTTTAACTTGTCGGGGTGGTCTGACTTCCATATAGCTGACAGTCTGTATATATATATATTGAAGGAATACCAATACTACTAAGATAAGCCAAGATATCTCATTTAATGAATTCAGTACAATCCAAAATAAACAAAAAATGGATTTCACTAATATATACGCAAACTTAATTTTGATACAGAATTACACTACTTTTAAAAATACATACTTTTCTGATCCGCTACAAATATATCCAGACTATAAAATTAGAACAACACACCTTTCATAATAATAAAACAAATCTTGCATCCTGTTGACATATACCAGATGTCACCAAAACGTTACAAATGCAAAATCATCTCAAATATGACTTACTTCCTATTCAAGAAAAAATCGACGGTTTAATCTTTATTTTATTTTCTCCGACAGAGGTTAGGGTAAGGTTATCTAGAAATATAGCAATATACATTTTTTCTCATTCTTCATTCTGTACGGCCTTCAATTGTAGTCCATTTAATTTTTCTAACACTTTGCTTAATGTACATTATTTGAACAACTAAGCCTAACGATTTTCACATATATTTTTATATATATATATAACCAATATATATATATATATATATATATATATATATATATATATATATATATATTATAAGCATTTTTTCCACTAAAACATACTTTTTCGTAAAAATCCCACATTCGTCTGTAAGTTTCCTAGCCACAAAAATTTGATGACATACCACCGTTCAAGCCTGATGCACTCGATTTGATTTACCATCATTTTCAATTGATTCAAAAAACCGTAAATAAGTACAAATATTATTAGTGCTATTTTTTGAAAACTCGTGAACCAATGACTCTCTGTTTTTCTCTCTGGATATGCTATGTGTGTTTTCGTGTGGGCCTTTTCATACTTACAAATACTTGTACTTATATTATTTGTTACTCTCATTTTTTATCATCTTTTAAATTATTCTTTTATTTCTGTACGTATGTTTGTTTTTCTTATATTTTCAATCCATTATCTTTCTTTTGTAGTTTTTCCTCTCAACCTTTATTCTCACTGTATGACAGAATTTCTATATTTCTATGGCCGCAAAGTTATTCTTATTTCCTTTTATTTATTTTTCTTTCCCACTTTCCCTCATTAATCTCTTCCTTATGCATTGATCCCATTCATTAATTATTCTTTTTTTCTCATTCTTTTTACTGTATTACGACACACACACACACACACACACACACACACACACACACACACATATATATATATATATATAATATATATATATATATATATATATATATATATATATATATATATATATATTCTGATTTAGTTCCACCGACGCATCCATCCATCAGAACATCTATTTCTTTTTCCCCCAATCAACTGTTCTCTATTAATCTTATTTTGTCTTCGTTTTTTTTATTCTGACCTTATCTCCATGATCCATCTTTCATATTTCACAAGAGAATACTATTCTTATAACCATTTTTTCTCTGCTCATTTCATAAAGATCAATACTATTGTCGAGAGGTGCAACTAATGTCATAAACTTGAAATATTTTCCCAATCTAGCAACAATCTTTTTTTGACTTGCTTCTTTCTCATTAACTTTGTTTGTTTGACTAATGTTTGAACTAAACTTATCTTTGAGCACAGATGTCCCATCAAAGTTCTTTTTTCACTGACTGGAAAATTCAATCATGTTGTCCCCTTTAATTATTATTGATTTAAACTAGCTAGTTATATAAAAATCTTGTCATTCCAAAGTCATCGATCTGTTTATTTCAGTTTGCTTTGATATATATATATATATATATATATATATATATATATATATATATATATATATATATATATATATATATATGAATTTAACATTTTGAAAAAAAAAAATATTAATTATAATCTGCTGACAGAATCTGTTTCGACCGCTTAGTAGAAGGGTCATCATCAACGAGCAAAACATATGAAGGAAAGAAGGGATAAAACTGTTGGAAGAAATAGGGGGTACAAACACACGCTGGAATGCTGGAATTTTTAAAATGTGCATTCTGTAGCAAAAATAAAATAAATTTTATTTTTAAAAATCAGAAGCATTTTTAATCAAAAAATAAACTCAAAAAGAGTTTGGTGTAAATATATAAAAAAGTGTAAGAGATTATCAAAAATGTCTAGAGAAGGTAACCATGATTTAAAACTCCAGCTTCAATGATGCATGCTTACTCTTCTTTTAAAATTTATGATATTTAAGTTTACTCAGTAGGGTTGGCTCCGTGCATTATCTTTTACACAATAAAATCTTCAAAAACAGGTATTAATTAATACATCCGATGGTCATATTTGAATTCCATATGGTAGTTTGTACGTATGTATGTATGTATGTATGCAGGTCAGATTGCTTCTACCTATCTAATACAGAGCAAAGAAAACCGGAAATTATTCATTGCCAAGCTATTAGAATACATAATCATTATAAATCACTATTTGTTTTTATCCACATTTGATGCATGACAACTAAGGTCGGAATTAAATTTCGTAAATATTACTTTTCTTTATGTGCCTATCAACATACGAGACAGTCTTATGAGCTAATGATAAGCTGGATCATCACTTTTGCACCTGGAAAATGTTCCTTTAGAAACCTAACTTTAGTATCTTTCTATTATTTCTCTAATCACTTATCTTTCAGATAATGAGATTTAGCATCAATCAAGGCTTTTTTGTGTCTTGCATGGAAGTACTCAATTTCGCGAAAGAACAAATTTATAGAGATTCACTAATCCCGTATCATTACACTGAAGTATATCATTATTATTTTTCCTATGCTTTTTATCTGTCAAAATACACCTATTCTTTATATTTCTCATTTGCTTAGATAAAATGACATACGGTGGACTTAAATATAAACTTCATCTATCTAACATATGTGTAGTGGAAAAAAGAAAAGGAATTGAATTGCTTAAACATAATCTTAGAATATGATTTATGCTTTAAAACCAATGAAAGAGCAAGAAAGAACAGAAATAACGAAATTCTCTATTTTGTGATAATACTAAAATTTACAAGGTGTATATTATTTGCTGGGAAGAGAAAATATCTACCATGTCATCGGTACTATATTATACAATATGTTTAATGATGTTTTTCGAGGAGATGGCTACCGGGATTGACCCCAAGAAGAAAAGAATTAGCACGGTAACTTACGGTTCTTATAATGTAAGTGTATCATTATAAGATCATCATTATTCATCAAATTGTTTTGTATTTTCTTTCGGTTGTTGTGTTTCGAACACAAATTACGTCTTACATTTTTTGAAATAGAACGTTACTAACAGCTCTAGAATGCTAAGATTAGATACTTTTTCTTCCATGTTTATATTGAATATTATATACAAGTTACAATATCACATACAATAGCCAAACGATCATCAAATATAAAAACCAAAAGGTTTTACATTGGCTAATATTTCAAACTATTATAAAATTATCTCTTGAATACATTTTTTCATTTTTTATACACACACACACACACAACACACACACACACACACACACATATATATGTGTGTGTGTGTGTGTATATATATATATATATGTGTGTGTGTGTTATATATATATATATATATATGTGTGTATGTGTGTGTATGTGTGTGTGTGGGGGGGCGTGCGTGTGTGGTGTGTGTGAGTGTGTGTGTGTGTGTGTGTGTGTGTGTGTGTTTGCATGCATTTTTGGGTTAAAGAACTCTTGCACTTTCAATGTCGTAGAATTTGTTAGAAAACACATATAGACTATTTATTTGTATTGTAGATGGTTTCACTAGAAATAATAAATCTTAGTATTTTTGGTTTAGAAGAAATTAACTTTTATTTTTAAAAAATGCTATCGTTGTACAGTCGATAAACACACTCTCTCTTAATCTATCTATCTATCTATCTATCTATCTATCTATTAACATATATCTTAGCGTAAACATTTTACGTGATCGTTTTAAAATAGATTCCAAGTTCTGTTCTCAGATTTTCTCTACTAAACCTGTCTTAATACTCATCTGCATTTACTATAAGTACCGAAAGTATTACCAGATGAATCATCATTAGCAGGAACTGAATTTTTTTCCTATCCAGATTAACATCAATCCAGACCCTTTCACTGTCACAATCATCGTCATAAATATCTGCATTTCCGCCACCACAAGCAGCGCACTAACATGAGCATTATTGATATGAAATGCCATCTACCTTCTTTTGAGACTTCTGTTTCCGATGTAAGGAGCATCTAACGTCTGTTCTATAATGAGCGGCCACGGCGTCACAAAACCCTGCTTCTTCATTTCGTCGAGTTGTTCCCACCTGATTTCTTTCAATGGTTACAATTGGCTAAATTTAATACAGAGCAAAGAAAACCGGAAATTATTCACTGAGCTGTCTGTCATAAATGGGGCCTTATTTTTGTCAGATTCATTTTGAATTTCGTCAATGCTGACCGATTTCTTCTTTCATTTGTCTTTGTGTCTGCGATTCTATATCTGATCAGACGCATTCTTCCTAATAGAATTGCATTTCTTTTCTAATAATCTGAAAAGACTTTAGAGCTAAGAATATAAGACTACTGTGCTATCGGATCAGGTAGCATAATGTAAAACTTATCTGTATTGTTAGTAGCAAAAATCTTGCTTTTACTTAACTTTTTATAGACTGCAAAGCTGGTGAATGAAAAAAAACATGATACAATTGTCCTTCTATGCACATCTCACTGCTATTTCTGAAAGTTGAAATCGTATTAGTTTAATAACATTTACTTATGAATGTTTACCGCGAAGGAAACCAATTATTTACCTATGTTCAAGTACGTAAATACTATTGTAGTGATCAGTTGGTGATAATTTGTTGATCAGGAGAAGATTTAGTTTGGTAAGCAAGCTACTAGAACTTTAATAATTACAACGAAAACGCTTGGATACTTATCAAGGAAATTTTTGTATCACATTTATTCAATGATACAAAATCTTCAAATTCCCAAAGCAGTCTAGTTGAATGATTATGTTTAAGCAAATTTAGGAAGATTTCACTGGGAGAAATTCAAGTACAAGAATGTTTTTGTGAATTTGGATGATAGTTACTCCGGGAGACTGTTAGGGCAAAGGTCCAAATGCCGAAAAGTATTCAGCCCAAACTGAACAGCAGTTTTTGCTCTAAAATTGTCCGTCTATTGGTACTGCGTTACTATTGATTTTGTGTAAGTGTTTATAATAGAATGACAAGAACATGTAAATAAATAAATATATATATATATATATATATATATATATGGGGGGTGCGTGTGTGCGTGCGTGTGTGTGTGTGCATGTGTGTGTGTGTATGTGTGAGATATGAGTCAGCTTTTAAATTTTAATTTTCTTGCCAAGTAAACTTGAAATCATCTGGTAAACGCCTGGTGTAATTGTCAAATTTCCCCCATTCAACTTCTATTTATATACATTTGGTAGCAAAGAAGTTCTTATCATTCTTCAACCACGTGTCCAAGCGTTAATTAAGCCCAATGCTATTTCTGTAGATTTTGAATCAAGAGCTATCTTCATTCGACAGACGATACAAACAACTCTTCGCATTGTGACAGAACTGGAACCTCAATTTTATAGCTGTAATTATTTTCTCTCATCTAGTAATTCCTGAAAATGTTGGTAAACATTTCCTGATGTCTATTGCACAATATATTTCTTGGCTTAAGAGAGATTTGAAAAAAAAGTTATTTCGATAGGGAACACAATCATAAGCCAACTTACTACCAACTAGGTATATGATCAGTATGCAAATTGATTTGACAGGGCTTCTTGGGTAGATATTTATTACTATTGCAACAGCACTTTGCCGAAAGTTGCCAGGAAAATAACGAGGAATAAAACATAAACTGATATAAAACTATGATATTGTGAATTAGTAATTAATAATTCGTTATATTAGTTTAAAGTAATTTAAATTCTTTGATTCTGCTAACATTTTCTTGGATTTGGATTATCTTACAAATTATCAACATATGCATAGAGAAAGCATAGGCAGTTATTGACAGGTTAAACACCATGTGGAAATCTGGTCTCTCTGTTAAAATAAAATGTGATTTCTTTCAAGCAGTAGCCGTATCAGTACAACTGTATTGTAGCAATATATGTACTTTAACAAAACACCTTGTGAAAAAGACCAATGGGACCTACAAAAGAATGTCGACTGCTATTTGGATCTAATCTTTGAAGCGGCAACCCACAAAAGAGCAAGTGTACAGCCACTTATCTCCCATTTCATAAACTAAGACGAACAAGAGATACTTCTCTCTGCTGGAGAAGCAGGAACAAACTCGTTAGTGACATTCTCCTACACATAGACACACCAGTTTGGTTCAGCAAGCATAAAGCTACATTCAGCAGATCTGTACGGATACTGGATGCCGTCTAGATACCTGCTTATAGAAATGGTCGACGGGGAATATCGAGAGAGAGAGAGAGAGAGAGAGAGAGAGAGAGAGAGAGAGAGAGAGAGAGAGAGAGAGAGAGAGAGAGAGAGAGAGAGAGTTGTAATTTCCTCCACGCCCTCAAATCTTACAGGAAAATAATTTTAATTTTCGAAAAATAAAAGGTCAGATGTAGCTTGGTTTGATGAGTAAGGGATATTGAATGGCTTAGAAAATCCTATGTTTCATCAAAGACTACTGATCGGAAAGGATTGAGATAAATACTGATTAATCTCGATCAAGTCTAAGAGTTTACACATCACTGAAGATGTCATTACTATCTACACTGATCAACTGTTCATACGCCTTCATTTAATTTTAGAATTTTAAATAAAAACATATATAAACTTCAGTCTCGATACTTTTTTTATCACACAATTATTCTGTAGCTGTCAATACCAATTCGTTAATCGTCTGGAAATTTAGACCCGAACGTTTTATTCAATTCACTCTTGTAAATTATTTTCCTTGTTTTACCTTTGCCAAGAAATATTTTATATCAGTTAATTCTTCCTTGTGATGCAAGTTTCGGCTTTTCCAATGAATAAGATTATATGATCTATTGAAGTCTCACCGGGAGCTTTTCCTTTATTATTTTCTCTGATAAATTGTCGTAGAAATAACAAATTGATTGGGTTGTAAAAGAAAAGAAACTAATGTTGAAAGTAAAAGAAAATACGAGTTAAAATGAACGATAATGATGATTGACTCTGCTCGATTTAAACAACAATATAAAGTGTTCTATTAACACTACAAACGTGTAATAACATTAAAAACAAACGTGCCACTTACAGATCAGACATGAAGTGGAAAAGGAATTATTTATGTCAGACTGCGATAAAAATGACGCTTGAGGTTTTTTTGGTAAAACAGTCGCCCAAAGACAAAGGGAGACGGCATGATGTTGAGTATCCCCGTAAATAATAATAATAATAATAATAATAATAATAATAATAATAATAATAATAATAATAATAATAATAATAGTAAAAAATATTGCAATGGCCTGGATCGATTACAGAAAAGCTTATGACATGGTCCCACATACCTGGATTTTAGAATGTCTGAAAATGTACAGAATTTCCAACATCATAAACTTCATTAAAAAAGCCATGGAAAACTGGCGAGTTCAATTAAAAGTTGGAAAACAATCCCTGGCAGAAGTAAAAATCCAAAGAGGTTTCTTCCAGGGAGACTCGTTATCACCACTACTGTTCATTATAGCAATGATGCCGCTCAATCATATACTTAGAAATGTGCAGGGGATACAAATTCACTAACTCACAAGAAAAGATAAACCACCTTATGTACATGGATGACATAAAAAAATTTGCAAAAAAGGAAAAGGAATTGGAGACCTTAGTACAAACTATTAGAATATATAGCCAAGATATAGGGATGAAATTTGTAATTGAAAAATGTGCTATGCTTGTAATAAAACGGGGTGAAAGAAAATTAATGGATGGAATATAACTGCCAAATCAGGACACTATAAAATCACTTGATGAAAATGAAAGCTACAAATACTTAGTAATTTTAGAAGCAGACAATATCATGCAAGCAGAAATGAAAGGAAAAGTTAAAAAAGAATATCTCAGGGTTAACTAGAAAACTTCTAGAAACCAAACTTAACAGCAGAAATCTAATCAAAGGAATCAATACCTGGGCCGTACTCATTATAAGATACTAAGGACCATTCTTAAAATGGACGAAAGAAGAACTCAGACAGATTGACCAAAGGATGAGAAAATTAATGACCATGCACAAGGCTCTCCCCCCTAGAGGGGATAAAGATAGATTATATGTGTCAAGAAAAGAGGGGGAAGAGGTCTTGCCAACATAGAGGACTGCGTAGAAACTACAATCCAACAACTCGAAGACTACACAAAAAAGAGTAAAGACAGATTACTTATGGCAGCCAACAATAGTAGATGCGACATATGGACTAACAGAAAAGCAACAAAGACTAGAAAACAAAAACGGGAAGAAAAGCAATTATATGGACACTTCAAACGACAAATTGGAGAGGTTGCACACGAAAAGACCTGGACGTGGTTAAGAAAAGGAAACCTTAAAAGAGAAACTGAATAACTAATAATTGATGCACAGAATAATGCCATAAGGACAAACTATATCAAAGCAAAAATTGATAAGACCTAACAAAATAGTAAATGTAGACTTTGCGGTAATAGAGATGAAACTGTTAACCATGTATTAAGCGAATGTAGCAAACTAGCACAAAGGGAATACAAAACTAGACACGACTGGGTTGGGAAGGTGATCCACTGGGAATTATGCAAAAAATCTCATTTTGAGCTTACAACAAAATGGTATATGCATAAACCAGAATCTGTTCTTGAGAACGAAACACATACAATTCTCTGTGACTTTGAAATAAAAACGGATCACCTTATCCCAGCAAGGAGACCAGACCTAGTGTTGATAAACAAAAAAGAAAGACCTTGTCAACTAGTGGATTTTGCAGTTCCAGCAGATCACAGGGTGAAGCTAAAGGAAAACGAAAAAATGGACAAATATCTGGACCTTGCCTGACAACTGAAAAAGTTATGGAATATGAAAGTGAAAGTGATACCAATTGTAGTTGGTGCACTTGGAACAGTCCCAAAAGGATTAGAAAAGGGTTTGGAAAGTTTGGAAATCAGAGGAAGGGTTGAAACCATTCAGAACACTGCACTGCTGCAATCTGCCAGAATATTCAAAAGAGTCCTGGAGACATGAGGAGACTTGCTGCCACTCAGACTCCAGTGAGAGACCATCAGCTAATGCTGATGTGAAAACTCAAAAGGAGTAAATAATAATAATAGTAATAATAAAAAAAAATAATAATCAGACCAAGTGTTCATTAACAAAAAAAAGAGAACTTATCTCGTGGATTTTGCCGTCCCGGCCGATCACCGAGTGAAACTAAAATAAAACGAAAAGACAAACACTTAGACCTTGCCAGAGAACTAAGAAAATTGTGAAAGCATGAAAGTGAAGGTCATGGCAATTGTAATTAATGCCTTTGAAGAGGAAGAATCAGGACCATCCAAACTACAGCATTGTTAAGATTGGCTCGAATACGCAGAAGAGTCCTGGAGACCTGAGGAGACTTGCTGTTACTCAGCCTCTACTGAAACACCGGCTAATACGGATATAAAAAACCTCGATTGGAGTGAAAATAATAATAATAATAATAATAATAATAATAATAATAATAATAAAAGAAGAAGAAGAAGAAGAAGAAGAAGAAGAAAAAGAAGAAGAAGATTCTTCTTCTTCTTCAAGAGAGAGAGAAACTGAATCTCGTATAATCGCACCAAAATACAATGCCTTAAGAACAAATTATATAGAGGCAAAAAAAGATAAGACGCAACAGAATAGCAAGTGTAGAATGTGTGGAGACAGAGATTAAACGGTTAATCATATAATAAGCGAATGCAGCACACTAGCCCAAAAAGAAAATGAGACTAGACACGACTGGATGATAAAGATGATCCACCGGGAATTGTGCAAGAAATTCAATTTTCGTCATGTTGCTAAATAGTATCTGCACACCCGTATCTTTCCAAGAGAATGGGAGGCATTACATTCTTTGGTACTTTGAGATACAGATGAATCCGCAAATCCTGACTAGGAGACCAGACCTAGTATTAATCAACAAGAAAAAGAAAATGTGTCATATCGTGTATTTTTGCCGTCCCGGCGGACCTAAGAGTGAAGGTGAAAGAAAACTAAGATAGACAAATACTTGTATCTGGTCAGTGAACTAAAAATAACTGTGGAACATAAAAGTAAAGGTCGTGCCAATTGTAATTGGGGTCCTTTAAATGGTTACTAAGGGTTTGGAAAAGAGTCTGGAATAATTGGAAATCTGAAGAAAGGTCGAGACCATCCAAACAACAGCACTGTTAATATCATGTAGAATACTTAGAAGAGTCCTGCAGACCTGAGAACACTTTCTGTCACTCAGCCTGTTTGGAAAAAAAGACTGAAGAAATTGGAAATCAGACATAGAATTGAGACAATACTGACCAGATAATAGTTGAGATCAACAACAATAATGATAAGAGTTCAAGGGACTTATGTAGACTTTCTGTCTCTCAGAACTCATCGAAAGAACACCAGCGTTAGTAATATACTACTACTACTACTACTACTACTACTACTACTAGTAATAATAATAATAATAATAATAATAATAATAAGAAGAAGAATATTCAAATGCGTCAGTAGGACATACACTCAAACGCACATACACAATCGCACGCACACGCAAACAGATACAAACACACACAGACACCCGTGCGCGCACACACACACATACACACACACACACGCACACACACACACACACACACACACATATATATATTATATATATATATATATATATGAGAAGTGAAGGATTTGAATAAAACCGGTAGAATGTGGTTGAGAATAGAGGAAAGTGTGGATATAACAACACAGACAGTACGCTTGTACATTTTGCTTTTATAGTGGAAAAGGTAAATGGGTGAGAGGTGAGAGAAAGTCAGGAGGGGGTAGGTATGTAGGGCATGGTCCTTTTATTTTTATGGGGTCAGTCGGTTGACTTTAGAAGAGAAGTTGATATTTGGAGTTTGGGTTAAATGTGTTGTCAGTTGTGAATCAGGTGACCGGGGATATTATTTGCTTGAAAATATTTAAGAGAAAAGTCCTTAAAGATTTTGTTTACTTTCCTCTATTCTTAACCACACACACACACACACACACACACATATATATATATATATATATATATATATATATATATATATATATAATGCATTATGTTTTATATAAGTGTTTTCGTGATCTGCTGTAGTATACTCATCTCTCGAAGAGCACTAGGTGACATCTTTGACAGGAGCACACATTATAATCAGCCCCCGGGTCTGATATAACTACACATGGTACATAGATTTCAGATCCCTGTGTCATAAACCGTAGACCCTCCCTTAATAGGCAACATTGGTGAACAAGTCCGCTTCCTTTGATTGCTGGCTGCTCAATTCTCCTTTCAGGTACACAATAATCCATCAGAAATACATTACAAAAAGAACGGCAGATGCTCTCTTTATAGCCAACAAGGGAGAACCACTCTCGTGGAACTGGGAATCAAAAGGAAGATTTGAAACAATCCATACAACATCATTGATAAGATCAGCTAGAATTCTCAGAAAAGTTTTGGAGACCTATGACTTTCTGTCAATCAGGCTCCAGAGAAAGACCACCAACAAACCCTGGCATAAAAAAATCGAAAAGAGTGAATTTATAATTTTCATAATAATATTTTGATATAAAAACGATCACACAATTCCAGGCCAGACGACAAGAAAGAGTGTTAATGCAAAAAAAAAAGAAAGTATAAAGAAATTTGCATTATGAATTTCATACATAATAGAATGGACGAAGATCAAATCTTCAAAATTAATTCCATAAATTAATGATTACAGGAAGATAAACCACGGATCAACCTATTCATACTTATACACGGGTATATTCAGTAATTCAATTTAATTATTTTCCGGTATTAGTATTTCAAATGAGAACCTTCTCTGTTCAAATCTTTTATAAAAGAATAAATGTGGCTATCAAAAAGTTTATCTAAGAAACATTGAGTTTATGAATCTAATGACTGACCATACGTACTAGATCAATCATCTCCCCCACCATTGCCAGAACTGATGTACTGTCCAAAAGGCTCTAAATCATTTGTCATTATTTCCGTAGTAGGCCGGACAATAGGTCCATTCAGTTTCAAATTACATCTTCTCTCTGTAAATAAGAGATTACTGCGTTTCCTCATTCGCCACCGTTGCAGGCACTGACATGTTTATGATCTACGTAGAGCAAACAGCCGTATATCTTAGTTGATCATTTCTATTGTTTTTTCATGTGTTAAGCATGTATTTTTCTCTTTTTCATTCGCTTGGGAAATAAACTAAGGTACACCTCGCCTCTTCGTGATGTACTGTCATTTTCAGTCTGAAATAAGAACTGTCTAATTTCCCTCAAACTCCTTGCTGTATTGGTACGGATGTGTCTAGTGATGGGCTTGCTAAATCTGCTCCATTATTTTTACGAAACATTGGAATGCTCACACAAATTTTAAGAAGAACAGCGAAACGTGGGCGTAATTATAATTCGGACTAAACATCTATGATAAATAACACTGGGCAACCGCAAAAATGTTCCTCCTAAATCGAATACACTGATTCCAAATTCATACTTAGATATGTCAAATCATGTCAGATTTTTTAAAAAAATATGCACATAGTTACAAATTCATAGTATATTAATGTATAATATATATTTAAAGAAAATATTAATTTACCAAAACAAAAATAAGCATTGAATTTTTCCAGTCATGTTTAGTGCGGGTTAGAATATGCTGACTGTATTCAAGCCAGATCGGTAAGACCTTCCATAAAACGAAACAACATTTGATGGTGAGGTTACAATTCTCGATCTCTGTAAAGGTTGGAGTACTCTATCATTGCCATTACTCCATGGTTCACTCTAACGCAGAGTGGTAGTACCTGATAGGGTCCCATTTTGGGGTTAATTTGATCTGTTTCAATCATATTCGTATTCGATAGGACGGTATGCAAAAAATGAATTGTAAGAAACAACTTTACAAATATATAAATATGAACATACAATAAACCTGCTTCCCTACGCTCTAGGCATGAAATAAACCTGCTTCCCTACACTCTAGGCATGAAATAACCGAGATATATGCACTTTAAAACTATTTTTTCAATCAAAATAATCACGTTGAAATTAAAGCACACAACATCAATTCTAAAATTATCAGTTTAAATAATACGAAGATGTGCTGTTATATTCCTATCGCATCCTCAAATCTTACTGTTGAGATAGATTTTCAATTAAAACAACAAAAATTCGCATTGCTCTTGGTTTAGTGATTATAGAGGTAGCTACATTTTCTCAATCCTCCGAGAAAATCCTTTAGAAAACGAATTGATATAATACCGCTAGATCAAGTGGGTTCGTTATACTTCTAAACTTACAATCAAACAGCAATTATCTGATCTCGAGTCTATTGAACACTTTTGAGTTTTGCATCATTCCTCAGCGTTAATTTTTAATTTAATTGCTGGAATTCCAAAAATGTACCTGTCATAGTTTTTACGACGTTAATTTTTGATTTGAAAATGTAGAACAAATAAATTTAGGAATACATTCTAGAAAATCTTGTCGTAAAAGAATAATTCTAAGCAGTGATTGAAAATCAGCATAGACTTTGCATAAAATATGTTTTTAATTCTAGAACAAAATTTCTTGCCTAGTATAAACAATATAGTTATTTGTTAAGATTCAAGAAAAAAAAACATAAGTAATTATGGCACTATTAGGGGACTGAACTGAATATATATATGTTTATTTATTTATTGAGAGAACAAAATATTGACAAATGTAGCGTTCAACCACCGTTATCATCAAAAAGAAAGTTATCTCAGTTTAAGGAATTACATCGACTCATTTAAGCGTAGGGTAGGGTTCTGATGAAATCATTTGGATTGAAATCATGGTAGACCC
>CM042140.1:57163935-57183935 GCA_023376005.1 Doryteuthis pealeii | reverse complement strand
TCATATGAAGGTGCTCAATGCTAAAATAGCAGAGCAGCTTTTAATCATAGATTAAATATTATGGATTTAATATGTATATAGATAGAGAGAAAGAGTGTGTTTGGGAGAAATTTGAAAGTTCCATAAAGAAAAAGAAAAAGTGCTTGGTAAATACAAAATTTTATGAATTGTAAAGAAATTCAAGAGGCACGGAAATTACCCTACTGTCAACAAGTTTCACTAAAAATAACCACCATTAGCGTCGATCACAGCGTCAAACCTGGGGCAAGCTAATGTTACAGTTTCCCTGAGAAGGGTCTCAAAAACTGCCATAATTCTGTCGATTAACTGGGATTTTGTAGTACTGGAACGGCGATTGGTGTCTTTCTCAACAGCGCCACTTAACCATGGGGTTAAGATCTGGGAAGTTCGGAGGCCAGACATTGGGACTGGTGTAGTCGTAAAAATTCGCCGACAAACATTTTTTACTTTTCCCAGAGGTGTGGAAGTTGACCGAATCCTGCTGCCATACATATGGCTACCATTGACTACCCTTGTTATCCAGGGCTTGACTACAGTGTTTTAGCAACTTCACGTAGCCATATGAAATCAACCTGATACCCTCTCTGAAAAAATGCGGAGCATCACATTACCCTCAGAGGACACACATCTGAAAACCATCACATTTTGGGACATTTAGTCAGCATGATAAGAGGAGTGTCCTTTGTACTGTATGCAAGCCATCTAATATTCTCCGTGTTGTGCTATTGGTCTTGGCAAAAGTTTTTCTCATCGGGAAAGAACCAGATTGTTTGTGCTTCAGTAGGATGTTTCAATTTGCTCAAAAGTTTCTTTGCCTTTGCCAAACGATGTTCCAGGGCCTTTTCTGGGGCAGTTGATCTCTGCGATGCTTGTATGAGTAATAGTAAAGGTTCTCATTGAGTGCAAGCTTCATGGTAGGGCTGTAATATTCAATTCACGTGACAAATTCCGACTTCCAATACCAGGGTCTTCCAGCACATTTTTCTGCAGATTTTCGAGGTATTCTGCTGTACGAACACAATCAGATCGTTTGTTATGTTGCTTTCTTCTAACCACAGCCTCGTAGACTCCATTGCAATTCTCTAGTTCATGCCTGATTGTTTTACAGTGTTCAGCAGCATTGGCAGCAAACATAATCTCCTAATTTTGATGGCCGGTGCAGATAAATCATGATACAAGTTATTCTCTTACAGGATTCAGGTGGGTTCCAGTCATCCATTCCATCTGTCATCACGTATATGAATGAAAAACGGTCCAATCTTTAAATGGTGCGTAGCGTGCGTCAATACCTTCAACCTACAGATACAAATAAGCAAATATAAATATGTCACATGTATCCCGAACACCCTGTATATACATATATATATAATACGAAGTATGATCAAAAAGTAACTTTATATTGTTTTTTTTAAATTTCAATACTTATAACTTAAATGAAGATTTTTAGATGTTAAATTCTACACGTTTAGACAAAATTTGAAAACATGTAGATTTCGTCTAAAGGAGGCAATACTAATTTGGAATAAAATAAGAAGGCAATCTTTTGAACATCGGTTTTGCAAACTGTGAATGCAACATTTTTGTTGTTTCGAAACCGAACATTCATCTCAGTAGTAAGATTTTCGGATATGGATGGTCTTAAAAGAAAGGCAACAGGACGGCCTCTCACCAAAAATAAGTAAATGTTGCCTGTGTGTAGACTAATGTAAAATTGGTTGAACTAACTGATAAATTACAAAAAATGAGTATTATGAAAAAAAATAATGTTTTTTTGATGATTATTTCAGACTTGATAAAGAGAGCTTAAGTTTCGATTCTCTCTGGACATATCTTGTGTATAAATGTGAACGAATTCTACACTCTAGACGGATAATTAAAAAAGGTCGCTTGACGATTGACAACATCAAAACCAGAATAATTTATATCGTCGAATTAAAAGAAATTCAACACTACAATATATTTTTTTCTAAAATATTCTTTATTGATATTTTATGTTATAATTAATGAATTATGAACTATATTACTTTCATCTAGTTGTATCTTATTAACCACCAAAAGATTGTCAAATAGTTTTCAAATCTAAAAGAATTCAAGCAGTGCGCCGCTTTTGTTCCTAGAGAATCTACGTCAAGAAATTCCGTTGTCATTCTAAATAAGAGACTTCGATGAAACTGTATACGCAAGAAAATCCAACAAACGAATAAACTAACAATTCAGTTTTCTTTTAATTCCTATTCTTAATCAAATCTTCGAATAACATTATCCAAATTATGCACATATCAGTAAAGTAAGCACCTAACCGAGCTTGATATATTAAATGTATATAAGGTTTTCTAAGCATCTGTATATTTATATCTGTCTAATTACATGTTAAGTTACAGCGTATGAATCAATGTTGGAAAACTTGTAATATATCGCAAAACTAGCAATCGACATCTACCCCGTTATAAAATATGAATTATTACCGCCATATTGGAAATAAATGTAACACGCTGCATAAAACTTGCTGTGCACAATGTAATGTAATTACAGAGTCGGCACATTCACTTCCGACAAAGGCTCATATTTTAGAAATAGTTTAACGTATTTTACATAAATTTTATAATAATAATCAAAAAAATATGCACATAGTTACAAATTCATAGTATATTAATGTATAATATATATTTAAGAAAATATTAATTTACCAAAACAAAATAAGCATTGAATTTTTCCAGTCATGTTGGTGCGGGTTAGAATATGCTGAGTGTATTCAAGCCAGATCGTAAGACCTTCCATAAAGAAAACAACATTTGATGGTGAGGTTACAATTCTCGATCTCTGTAAAGGTTGGAGTACCTATCATTGCCATTACTCCATGGTTCACTCTAACGCAGAGTGGTAGTACCTGATAGGGTCCCATTTTGGGGTTAATTTGATCTGTTCAATCATATTCGTATTCGATAGGACGGTATGCAAAAAAATGAATTGTAGAAACAACTTTACAAAATATATAAATATGAACATACAATAAACCTGCTTCCCTACGCTCTAGGCATGAAATAAACCTGCTTCCCTACACTCTAGGCATGAATACCGAGATATATGCACTTTAAAACTATTTTTTCAATCAAAATAATCACGTTGAAATTAAAGCACACAACATCAATTCTAAATTATCAGTTTAAAATAATACGAAGATGTGCTGTTATATTCCTATCGCATCCTCAAATCTTACTGTTGAGATAGATTTTCAATTAAAACAACAAAATTCGCATTGCTCTTGGTTTAGTGATTATAGAGGTAGCTACATTTTCTCAATCCTCCGAGAAAATCCTTTAGAAAACGAATTTGATATAATACCGCTAGATCAAGTGGGTTCGTTATACTTCTAAACTTACAATCAAACAGCAATTATCTGATCTCGAGTCTATTGAACACTTTTGAGTTTTGCATCATTCCTCAGCGTTAATTTTTAATTTAATTGCTGGAATTCCAAAATGTACCTGTCATAGTTTTTACGACGTTAATTTTGATTTGAAAATGTAGAACAAACAAATTTAGGAATACATTCTAGAAAATCTTGTCGTAAAAGAATAATTCTAAGCAGGATTGAAAATCAGCATAGACTTTGCATAAAATATGTTTTTTAATTCTAGAACAAAATTCTTGCCTAGTATAAACAATATAGTTATTTGTTAAGATTCAAGAAAAAAAACATAAGAATTATGGCACTATTAGGGCTGAACTGAATATATATATGTTATTTATTTATTGAGAGAACAAAATATTGACAAATGTAGCGTTCAACCACCGTTATCATCAAAAAAGTTATCTCAGTTTAAGGATTACATCGACTCATTTAAGCGTAGGTAGGGTTCTGATGAAATCATTTGGATTGAAATCATGGTAGACCCTTAACTATTTTCCTCTATTATTATTATTATTATTATTATTATTATTATTATTATTATTATTATTATTACCGCTCTATGTTTTTGATATATTGAGCACTTTATATATCAAGGTGTATGGTTGGCACTATCTACTTGAAGGAGCGGTAGTAATCCAACGTACAGTGTTATTAGAAGAGTGCTCAATATCTGTGATAGAGCGTTAATATATAAATAAATAAATGTTTTAGTTTATATTTATTTGCATTGGAACAATTTTGCTATCATTGGTTTCTTGCTGTGTAGCAGTCATCAGTGCATATATCCTCTACCACATTTACCACAAGTACCTTATTATTATACATCATTATGTCCACTACAATTCCATGCTTATCACAATCCTCTCACTGTAACACACCAAGTAGCTATTTTATTTATCATATCTTCGTATAATGTCCAATACGAATATTATACCTGATTATACTGTACAATAGCACTACACTAATACAATGTTCACATCATAATACAAACACATTACATAACACGGTCATTACATGCACACATAATTTTTATTAATATTGTACTAATAATATACTCTATTAATCACACAAACCTCATACGTCACCAAACAAGAACACCGCACACAATACGCACATACATACGCACACCCACGTGTGGATGTGATCATGACGCCGTGCTTCTTACGTAATTTCATGTGTACGTGCATGCCAACATACGCTTTCGTATGAAACAGAACAGGTGCATTCGACATGACACACGCAAACACGTAAAGAAAAAGTGACACGCGAATACAGTTAACAATACGCACACATTAACCATATTTATATAATTTGCATCATTTTCAAAACACTTTCCTTGCTTGATGAGAGCAACACAGCAAGAAACCAATGAAGCAAAATTGTTCCAATGCAATGAATATGAAGTAAAATAGTTATTCATTTTTCTTTCTTCTTCTCTCTCTCTCTCTCTCTTCTCTCTCTCATATATATATATATATATATATATATGTGTGTGGTGTGTGTGTGTGTGTGCGTGTGTGTGTGTATGTGTGTCACTGTAATTAATACAAACAAAATAAAAACGTTAATGCTTGGAATCCACTCTTAATTCTGGAACTAAGAATAAAACAGAGACTTGGTTTCTCTGACATATTTTCGTTATTGGTCAAATTAATATCAAGAAAAATAGAATATGAATAAATGAATAGAAATGTGATACGTCGAATTAAAAGAAATTCAACAACTACAATATATTTTTTTCTAAATATTCTTTATTGATATTTTATGTTATAATTAATGAATTATGAACTATATTACTTTCATCTAGTTGTATCTTATTAACACCAAAAAGATTGTCAATAGTTTTCAAATCTAAAAATTCAAGCAGTGCGCCGCTTTTGTTTCTAGAGAATCTACGTCAAGAAATTCCGTTGTCATTCTAAATAAGAGACTTCGATGAAACTGTATACGCAAGAAAATCCAACAAACGAATAAATACTTAACAATTCAGTTTTCTTTTTAATTCCTATTTCTTAATCAAATCTTCGAATAACATTATCCAAATTATGCACATTCAGTAAAGTAAGCACCTAACCGAGCTTGATTATTAAATGTATATAAGGTTTTCTAAGCATCTGTATATTTATCTGTCTAATTACATGTTAAGTTACAGCGTATGAATCAATGTTGGAAACTTGTAATATATCTCGCAAACTAGCAATCGACATCTACCCGGTTATAAAAATGAATTATTACCGCCATATTGGAAATAATGTAACACGCTGCATAAAACTTGCTGTGCACAATGTAATGTAATTACAGAGTCGGCACATTCACTTCGACAAAGGCTCATATTTTAGAAATAGTTTTAACGTATTTTACATAAAATTTATAATAATAATCAAATGCAGTATAAATGAATAACAATTTCAGCACATTTCACTTCTAACAGCTGAAATTATAATAGTTCGTTCAACAAATGGTGCACTGTAAGTGAATCGGTGCTATTGGTTGTTAATCTTTAAATTAAAAAAAAAATTGCAAGAATTTATTAGCTAGTTTAACTGCTATATACGCCAAGATATAGTATATAGTTATTTTGCTATATGAACAGGACGTGATTGAAGAGTTCATACCTATTAAGCAGTTCAGAACGATGTATCTATCAATCTCTCTCTCTCTCTCTCGCTATCTCTCTCTCCCCTCTCTCTCGCTATCTCTCTCTCTCGCTATCTCTCTCTCTCTCTCCCCCCCTCTCTCTCTCTGTATATATATAATATATATATATATATATATATATATATTTATATATATTCCCATCAATTCTCCTCCTTCCAGCCTCCACATCCATATATATATATATATATATATATATATATATATATATATATATATATATATACTATAACATATATAATGGACAATGAAAATTATTATCATATGAAGGTGCTCAATGCTAAAATAGCAGAGCAGCTTTTAATCATAGATTAAATATTATGGATTTAATATGTATATAGATAGAGAGAAAGAGTGTGTTTTGGGAGAAATTTGAAAGTTCCATAAAGAAAAAGAAAAAGTGCTTGGTAAATACAAATTTTATGAATTGTAAAGAAATTCAAGAGGCACGGAAATTACCCTACTGTCAACAAGTTTCACTAAAAATAACCACATTAGCGTCGATCACAGCGTCAAACCTGGGGCAAGCTAATGTTACAGTTTCCCTGAGAAGGGTCTCAAAAACTGCCATAATTCTGTCGATTAACTGGGATTTTGTAGTACTGGAACGGCGATTGGTGTCTTTCTCAACAGCGCCACTTAACCATGGGGTTAAGATCTGGGAAGTTCGGAGGCCAGACATTGGGACTGGTGTAGTCGTAAAAATTCGCCGACAAACATTTTTTACTTTTCCCAGAGGTGTGGAAGTTGACCGAATCCTGCTGCCATACATATGGCCTACCATTGACTACCCTTGTTATCCAGGGCTTGACTACAGTGTTTAGCAACTTCACGTAGCCATATGAAATCAACCTGATACCCTCTCTGAAAAAATGCGGAGGCATCACATTACCCTCAGAGGACACACATCTGAAAACCATCACATTTTGGGGACATTTAGTCAGCATGATAAGAGGAGTGTCCTTTGTACTGTATGCAAGCCATCTAATATTCTCCGTGTTGTGCTATTGGTCTTGGCAAAAGTTTTTCTCATCGGGAAAGAACCAGATTGTTTGTGCTTCAGTAGGATGTTTCAATTTGCTCAAAAGTTTCTTTGCCTTTGCCAAACGATGTTCCAGGGCCTTTTCTGGGGGCAGTTGATCTCTGCGATGCTTGTATGAGTAATAGTAAAGGTTCTCATTGAGTGCAAGCTTCATGGTAGGGGCTGTAATATTCAATTCACGTGACAAATTCCGACTTCCAATACCAGGGTCTTCCAGCACATTTTTCTGCAGATTTTCGAGGTATTCTGCTGTACGAACACAATCAGATCGTTTGTTATGTTGCTTTCTTCTAACCACAGCCTCGTAGACTCCATTGCAATTCTCTAGTTCATGCCTGATTGTTTTACAGTGTTCAGGCAGCATTGGGCAGCAAACATAATCTCCTAATTTTGATGGCCGGTGCAGATAATCATGATACAAGTTATTCTCTTACAGGATTCAGGTGGGTTCCAGTCATCCATTCCATCTGTCATCACGTATATGAATGAAAAACGGTCCAATCTTTTAAATGGTGCGTAGCGTGCGTCAATACCTTCAACCTACAGATACAAATAAGCAAATATAAATATGTCACATGTATCCCGAACACCCTGTATATACATATATATATAATACGAAGTATGATCAAAAAGTAACTTTATATTGTTTATTTTAAATTTCAATACTTATAACTTAAATGAAGATTTTTAGATGTTAAATTCTACACGTTTAGACAAAATTTGAAAACATGTAGATTTCGTCTAAAGGAGGCAATACTAATTTGGAATAAAATAAGAAGGCAATCTTTTGAACATCGGTTTTTGGCAAACTGTGAATGCAACATTTTTGTTGTTTTCGAAACCGAACATTCATCTCAGTAGTAAGATTTTCGGATATGGATGGTCTTAAAAGAAAGGCAACAGGACGGCCTCTCACCAAAAATAAGTAAATGTTGCCTGTGTGTAGACTAATGTAAAATTGGTTGAACTAACTGATAAATTACAAAAATGAGTATTATGAAAAAAAATAATGTTTTTTGATTGATTATTTCAGACTTGATAAAGAGAGCTTAAGTTTCGATTCTCTCTGGACATATCTTGTGTATAAATGTGAACGAATTCTACACGTCTAGACGGATAATTAAAAAAGGTCGCTTGACGATTGACAACATCAAAACCAGAATAATTTGTTGGTTTCAGTTTTTTTATCACATTTCCATCTTGTGATATTTGCTTCATATTTATCATTTGACATCTGTCATCATTTTTAAAGGTGTCTTAGATTTGTTAGATTTCCTCTAAAAAGTGTCTTAATTTTAATTAAATACACCCCCACACGTACACACACAGATATTACATAGACTTCACCCCTGTTCTCAGAGAATGTACATTTCAATAGTCAAACTTCTAGAGACACGGAAGAGTCTGTCGGCGTAGTTATATATATATATATATATATATATATATATATATATATATATATATATAAAGTTTATTTCTACTGAAACATAGGCCTCAGCCTCCTTACAATACCTGCTAATCTTAAAACTCATTGCTGAACAGGTTCAACGCTGCTTAACTTCGTTGATTTAGTAGAAACCGTTGTTTTCTATCTGAATCGACAGGAAGCAAAAATATGAGACACCTACAGAGAATCATTGTCATTAGTCAATAGTAATTAATCAGCCGGACTAGCTTGCTAACCATTACATCATGTCAAAGTATCCTAAATCAATTCCTTTATGGTTTGACTGAGAATTTTTCAGTAACCTGTCATATATTGATATATATGTCATTAAAGATTCGGATGTATTCAACTGTTTACTGAAAATAATTTACTGCTTCATTCCAAGTCTTTTTTTGGTGGGGGGGGGGTTAGATTCGTTCCATAATATTGGATCATGCAGTTCTTTTTCTCTATTATTAAGATACAAAATGTTTTACAATTTTTTTTACAAAATGTTAATAATTGGGAAAAAATTGTTATAACAACTAATTGATCCGAAATCACGTGATCACAACTTTTGTATAGTTCATATATGTAATGACCCCTGACCTATGATCATGGATAGCAAGCTTTATACTTTGAAATGTACTATTTCATAACTAGATCATTATCAGCAATCAAACGCAAGCAGATGCATTCCTTCTTCCAAATGTAGAGAGAGAGAAGGAAAGAGGGAGAGAGGGTGAGAGGCAAGTGGTGATGAATAATAAGAGAGAATGGAGAGGGAGAGGGAGAAGGAAAATTTAGTGTTTGAGAGTGTATGAATGCTTCCGTTTTAAGAACGCTTATTATCTATTTAATACATGTGAATTAGATAATACACGAGGTAGGTACGTACGCATGACGTGGCGTATGAATTGTTATAAATTGCGACATATATTCAGTGATAATAATGCGTTCATTGATATACCTCGTATATGCGATTAGGGGTAGGTCGATCTGCGCATGTGTGTACAAGGGTGCATATATCTATGACTCTGTCGTCGTGGTGTAATATGAATACTTGTGAATATTCAAGTTAGCGAACGGTCCGATGTATTATATAAGTCCGCATATAAATCACCGCAGCGTTACGCCACCTCCCCTTCCCGGTTTCATTCCTCATTGACTTTGCAGCATGATAAACATATCAATTCTCGGTGGCCGCTATTAGCGCTGCTCTATTGGCAGATCCCCAATGGAATCACGCCATGACACTGTGCCATAATGCTCTTCCCCTTTGACAAGGAATAAAATCTCTATCATATTCCACCCTTAGCCAATCTTTGGTTAATAACCTCATCTAGCAGCGCCGCTAGTCGATCAATGGATGCTCTCTCGTGTTGTTCACCTATTGGAGCGGACCGAGCGTCATAGTCATCGTCATCGTCGTCGTCGTCGTTGATCGACGTTATCCATTACGTTATTCATATTCAGACTGTTGCCATATTGGCGAAATTGATTGTGATGTCAAGATTGTAACGAATAGGGTATATATATATATATATATATATATATATATATAGTGAAGCCGGGAGTTCCAGTGACAAAGAAGAATTAAAGCGGGGCTTTTGGGAAACGTTTAACGTGACTAATGGCAGTAAAAGAGGCCAAAAGTTTGATAGTCAATACAATGTTCATGAATGAATCTGCATAGAACTAAAGATCACACACATACACACATGTGCATACACCCACATTGATTGATTGTTCAGCAGCTCTCCAACTAATACTTAAAAATTGCAAATAAATCGATTTCTACATTTCTACATTCATGCATATATGCATATAAATGTATGCAACACATTTCTTCTACAACTGTATATACTTTTAGATTATTTCTTGGTATATACAGGATCTGACAGAATTCTCATCCGGGTTAAAACGTAAATGCAAAAGGCAACATAAATCCCATTCAAAATTATATTCTAATATAAGAAATAACAACATTTGCTATTTTATCATTTTCAATCCTTTTGTTTTAAAAATTATATTATACAAACTCATGCCCACACAAGCTACACACACCTGAAGTTCTGCAGTGCTCGCCTAGTCATTACTTCCGGTATTATTGCACTTTAATGAAAAATAAGATCTTTCAGTTTGTCAATTGTCCATGGACTATGTTTAAAGACTTGGGTGTCCAGGTAATCCCAGATGTAGTAATCTCAGTTGGATTACAATCATTTTACTTACTTTTGCTTATCTTATATTATTTCTTTTATTTAGTTAAAATAATCTGGGGTCTGTCTGCGAAAATACTTAAAAGAGCATTTTTAACTCGTGTTTATCTTCATATTCTGGCAATTAAGAAATGTTCTACTGATCAAAACAAATAAAAATCAGTAAGTGATAAATCTGTTGAAAATGGAAGACGTGGAAGAACCTCCCCTTCTCATGATCTTATCTTTTCTTGGATTTTTTCCAGCAGATGCTTTTGCAATGTTCTTCTGAAGAATAACACCTTTTCTATTTATCCAAATTAGGATACTTTCGATGCAATATTTCGTTTACATGATCACATTGATACAATAAACGTCTCAAAAGCTCGTAATTTCCGACAACTGTCATATTACACTAAACACAAAACTGTATTTGGGGCTGTGAATTTAGTGTTGTCAATGTCATTTAGTTTGTGGTAACTACAATCATTTTTCATTTTCTATTGTCATGCAGAACTTATATTACATCACCAGTAATAATGCGATGCAAAAATGAAAGGTTGATATTTATCATTAAAAACTGCTGCATATGGTGGAACATTGCGTTCGGTCCTCAAGTGAAAGTGAACCCAAATTTTCACATTGCACTTTCTTTCCAATTCACGTAATTTATTCATGCACAGTTGAATGTGACACATTAAGTATTTGCACAAAATCCGTGGTGTTTTGATATGGAACGATTTCAATAGTCTTGTGAAAAGTTGGTAAATAAGAGTAGGTTCACTTCCAGATTGAGTCTTGTCGGATTTGTTCCAATTTCTTAAAGCACAGCTGATACATACTAACATTTACTATAAATTGCAACATGGTGGCACGCTTATTCTAACGATTTTCATCGAAGGAAATTGAATCGGCAACTCGATTTCAAATCTAAGACATGGATGATTGCGTTTCACGTCATGCTGATGCTCTTGGGAAAGATATAAATCGATCTCTTCTACTTCCCCAGCTATGGGTAAGTAGAGGGTTGTGTTCTGTAGCCTTCGTAAGGCAAACAGACTAGGAGAAGGAAAACTCTTAATTCAAACCACCAGTACTCCATTAATAAATTGACCTTGTGTTCTATCCTGCTCGTGGCGTAAGGTTTTGGTAAATATTTACACACACAAATATTTTTAAATGCCTTTGTAGAAAGCTACATTTTTGAAAATTTGAGGGAGTATATCTCCTTTTGGCTAGGTCTAGACTAGGGAGATTGTTTTTTCTGTGGAGGAGCGCGATACCTACCGTAAGCTCCCACTTTACCGCACAGATCACATTACTCAATATGTGCTACTCTTAAGCAGAGTTTGAAGGGACCGGTCACTAACTCAGAAACTTGCGATTTCAATAATAATAAACATTATCAAATTAATACGCGAAATCTTCCACCTACAAATAAGTTAATGTTTAGTTATTAGTTTCTTTGTTACTTTTAGGGGTCAAAAAAGGAAATAAACTGATATATTTTATCACTTAATATGTTTATAATTAAGAAACACATATAATTTATTTATTGATTTTTACTGATTAAATAATTTATTAATTAAACAAAAATCAATTGATTCATGGAAATGGTAGCACAGAAGCTGCACCTGCTGATATTAAATTTAATCTGACTGCTGCCTTTTTCCCATCAAGTTACTTCAGCAAGTAATTAAGAACTGAGTTTACATTTTTCATATATACAAAAGAGTTTTAGAAAAAAAACGCACTATTATTAATATAAACCAAAAAAGAAATTACAACACAATCAATTTTAAATATTTAATTCTTAGCTTTTTATTGTTACGTTTTAATAGAGTAAAAAAAAGAGAATGAATTAAACGAATACATCTTTTACAATTTTAAATCAACAGGCAAAGAAGAATTAGCTTTAAAAAGTACAATTACTTCATGAGTTTAGGGTTACAATTTTTAGAATATTTTAAATGGAGGTAATTACCCAACCCATGACACGAAGTCACAAGTATGTGCTACCCAATGAGGATCGAACTCGCTATTCAATAGTAATGGAACTATGAGTGTAGTATGCTAACCATTACGTCACGATGTAATTCTTATTTACTCAAAACAGTTTATCACGCCTAGGCTGTGACACAAGTTCGTAAGTATGTGGCATCCAGCAAGAATTGGACTAGCTATTCAGTAGTAATGGATCACCGAGACTACCTTGCTAACCATTACAAATGATGAGAGTCCTTTTTTACCGAATCTGTTCGTCATAGGTAGGATATGACACAAGGTCACTAGTAAAGGGTATCTAGCGAAAGATCAAACTCACTATTCTGTATAAATGGATATCTGAGACTAACTTGCAAACCATTACACCACAATGGGACGCCTATTGTTAAAAATGTGAACAAAAAATATTCTTAAAATAAACAAATATTATAATACACTAATACTTAGTTTTGTTTATGGATAAATCCTTAATAAACGAACCATTTTCCACCTACAAATGAAGACATTCGCTGCATGGTTGGATTTTTCGGCATGTTAAACCTTGTGTTATTTTATGCCGAAGTCATGTTTGATTTATGCATTAATATAGGGTATTCAATTATTTTACTCATTTTTTATCTATTTGCCCCATAGATGGGACTACCACTCCGGGGCAAAGTGGACCTGGGTATAATGGCAATGCAGGAGTAATCCACACCTCAAAAAGCTCTAGAATGGAAACCTCACAATTAGATGCAGTTTTACCGTTATACCCATGACACTTACACCCTTGGCTACCGCCTTTTAGCATATATAGGATAAGAAAGGGGGTGATAGTTTTCCATAAGAGCAATGCGGTTGAGACAATCATATAGATGCTAGGGCTTGACTGCCGATTCATCTATAACTATATTTTTTAGAAAATAAAATTGTTTAAAAATATTCATAAGTGTAGAAATACATTATTTAAATAATATTTTAAAGGTAAACACAAATGAAAAAATAAATTCCCTAAATAAAACTTTGTACAATACAAATTCTCGATTTCTTTTAGTATGAGAAATCATTTTCTTCTTATTTCCTCTCTCTCTTACTCATGTTTTCTCTTTGTGACTCACTCTCTAGTGTTCCTAATTCTTTTTAGTCTGGTCATGAACCGGGTACTTCTGCTAGTATATATATATATATATATATATATATATATATATATATATATATATATAGTTGGGTGCCATAAAATGTCAGTAAATGTAAGCTGAAAGAGACTGGATTAAAATACCAAACCTGAAAAAGAGAATATAGTACGGATATAAAAAGAAAATATTCTTCATGAGGCTACAGAACACTTTGACAACCAGATAATATTCATTAAGTGTTGGTCATGTGTTCCTATGGTGCTCAATGAATATGTGATATTAGAATATACAAACCTCAATACGCATACAATGACAATTATTTCAGCCTGAAGATAATGTTTGTAAAATATTCATTTTTCAGATTATAGACTGTATCAAAGTATTGCATAAAATCTTTTAAAGACAAGGAAATCATGAGAAAACTTTCAAATAAATACAAGGTTAAAATGATTTGGTTTCTGCTTCAGAATTTTTTAGATGAATTCTTGGCTATCCTACTCCAAAGATAATGCATCGTTTTCATTTACCCAGAAATTATATCATCCAACGATCGTATTGTGATTCTTGCATCAAGAAACACAATACCACCACTGGATAGAGCAA
The DNA here is from genome assembly GCA_023376005.1 of Doryteuthis pealeii. Classification (NCBI taxonomy): domain Eukaryota; kingdom Metazoa; phylum Mollusca; class Cephalopoda; order Myopsida; family Loliginidae; genus Doryteuthis; species Doryteuthis pealeii. The sequence continues at coordinate 57,169,456 of CM042140.1, read as the reverse complement.
GTTTATACATATAAAGCACTATGTGCAACATTAGCCATGAATTTTCGACCTCAACGAAAAGAGTATTTATGCCACCCTCGCAAAAATCTTCAGCACAGGTGTGGACCATTGTTTTGAGACCAGTGATGACAGCGTAGTTGTCAGGAAAATATTGCCTCTCTAGTCCTCCCATCAGCGTAATTTAAGTGGATGAGCTGATCAAGGCGCCCTTAGGTAGATAGCTGTGATTAACGTGATTTGTCAGTCATATTTCTACCACCATTAAGGAAACGCATTGTTCACGACCTATCTGTGCTCACATCCTCTGTTTGGTCAATGTAAACGTTTATAAGCTTCGATGAATGGTAATGAATGAATTTGGTCCAGTGGAGGTTTACAAACACCTTTTTCCAGACTGCCGTCCAGCTGCTGCCTGTAAAAAATAAACAAAAAACATATGAGTTATTGTTTAGAAAGTTCAACCCTTATTGTCATACCACCATTGTACGATTTGGGCATTGAGAAATAAAATAATTAAATAGAAAGCGTTACTTTCGGAGCCCTTGTCGCTTAGTTTGCAACGGATGTTTTTTTAATATTGTTGTGTAAGCAGTTTCTCATGAGATGTTATCACTTTTAATTAAATTTTTAGACATGTGGGCATAGAGGCTTCCTATCACGTATTAAGTGATCGAAGCGCTACACTTAATGATTTACTTTCATCACATCTCTCAGGGAGTTTAATAAGCAGTAACTATCTCTTCTTAGTAGCATATAACTGGTTGTATTGGATATATAGCAGTAGTTAAAGTTTCCTTATTTGACATATCCAAACACTTATGAAGTTTTGTCTTTTAAAAGGCTAGGGCCTGGTTAGCTTAGTCGGTAGAGCGTTCGGCTAGAAACCACAAGGTTCCTAGTTCGATACCAGCCGTCGCAAACTCAGCGTATGAGTAGCACAGGGATATGTGAGGTAAAGTAAGGAGCTGATGGTATGTGTGGCGCTCCACCTCAGACTCAAAAACAATCTCCTTGGTCTAGCGCTATTGAAAAGGGTATAGACCCCTCGCTGATTGGCTGATACCGACATTAGGCCACCCGACGACTTTTATATATGCAATACTCGATGGGAAGTTGATCCTTGCTTTCATCACGTGTATTTGTGTGAAGTGGACATGGATTCTCCTCGCTAGAATTTGAATTCGATACGGCGATTCCATTCTCCCTTAGATAGCCGTTAGGTCTCTCGCATCTATTATTTTCTGCTGTGGTATCTGCAATAATTAAAAATAAATACTTTAATATATACTGCCTATATTCAAATAGAAGAGAAGGCTGCCAATATCTATGCATCAGTCGATCTCGTGTATAGGTCGACTTTGGATTCAGTTATGAAATCATTGATTTATAAAATCGAAAACTTTCATATTATATTTGAAATTCAACACATTTATTATGTATACATAGGCCGACAACAATATTCTCCTTAAAACTTAGGTCTTCAAAATTCGAAATATACACAGTCATATAGAGTATGTATAATGTATTTTGCGAATATTGAGTTTATAAATTGTGTGTGTTATCTTCAATATTAAAAAGCCTAACAAATTGAACAAAATATGCAGTCGTATTGGACATAGATTGCGTGCGCATAGTTGTTCGAGGAATTGAAACACCAAACACTAGCGCCCTTAGGTGACAAAAAAATGAAGAGTAGACTATCAGAAAAAAAAAAGAATTAAATGGAGTCAACAAAACCTCACATCATGTCTGCCCCATTCTCTTTTTTTTTGTTACCCTTATTACTGTCAGGAGCATCTCGCTACACAATCCATGATCACACAAACTTTGGGTGGCGTGAGGGAGGCGCTTGAAAGATGAGTCAGCATATGCAAAAATGGGGGAAAAAATTAACGCCAAAATAGGTGCATTGACTGAAGACGCAAAAATGGCGACGAAAAAAAAAGAGGGGTATGGCAAAGAAAGGCAAACAACAGACCACCACCCGCCCATTAAAAGAAGTAAAAAAAAAGAAAGTAATAAAAAAAATTTACAAATACTAAAAAGAAAAAAAAGTAATGAAAGAAAAATGATTTTCTCATTATGTTCCAATTTCCCGGTGAAGCCAAACAATTTTTAATAGCAATGCCCGGAGCCGTGCAAATAGTGCTTTTTTTGTATGTGCATGTGTTTTGTATGTGTAATTTCTTGATATTCTTTACTTCTTTTTCCCCAGATTGCGGTTTTGCAGGGATGGCGATGGACAGGCGTCAACAGAGAGATACAGATCTGATGAGATGGGATTGGGAAGAGGTGACAAAATTGGGGAGGCGACGTCGCAACCAATGAACTTCAGCGACCCACTCTTTCTGTCCCCTATCGCATTGGCATTCTTACCTTCCAAGATTTTATGTTTTCCTCATACACCTATTACTGCCAGCACCTTTTACAGAGGCTAAAAATGAATGCGATACAACCTTTGCCTTCCATTGGCAGGTACCTCCAGCAATGTGTTCACCTGTAACAATGTCATCTTCGTGGCTTTCTCGTTCTACATTTGCCTACTTTTGCTCACGTATATGTCTGCGTTGCGCACGTATGAACATGTGCGTACACACACATACATACATATACACGTAGATAGATAGATTGATAATAATGTATCTATGATGGCAGGCTTAAACTTATATATGAATTGAATTAGCTTTATATATTCCTGTAAACATATCACGTCAAAGTTTATACTACATAGACAAATACTTTGTTGACGTTTAAAATAATTCTTATTATTACCATTCATTCGTAGTCTTGTACTCCTTTTGTGCTAGTTTGCTGCGTTAACTTATTATCTGATTAATCGTTTCGCATTTGCCTCCACCCACACTAAAGTTGCTAATCTGTTGCGGGTTATTTATTTATGCTATAATTAGTCCTTCTAAAATTGAGTGCTTTAATAGGAGAGATTCAGTTTCGATCGAGTGCTTTCCCTTTCTTAGCAATGTCTTGGTCTTCTAAAGTGCAATCACCCCAGTCTGTTGCTTGGCGCATAAATATTGCTGTTCTTTAAATGTCTGTGTTCCATCATCATCATCATCATCATCATCATGATGTTGAACTATGTTATGAGTTTTCTATTCACATTAATATCTTTTCGAATCACTAATATTCTAGCTCTGAGTAAAAAAATACCTTTTGTGCATTTCTGAAATTGAAGGATGTCTGTGAACTGTGGAAGCCCCGAAAATGTGACTAATATTGTTAGAAATCTGTCTTTTGGGGAGCCCAGATGGAAGGGAAGAACTCGATCTTATAGGAAAATGATAGCGATGCTAATATGGAACGAAATAAAAACCATAGTACTGCTAGTGATAGTTTGATAGATATAAGCTGTATTATGTTTTCCCGTTTTTGTTGTTGTTTTTATTGTCCTAAAGGATTTTGGTAGTCTTCATATTTTTATATTGCTATTAATGCATTATCAAGTTTAGCAAGGTGATTTTAATAGGTATTTAATAAACTGGGCTAGACCTCACACAAGACCAATATAGCTAGCTAATTGCATAATTTTTCATTAGACTGAGACAATGAACAATTTAACTTTAGTAATGTTCTTTAAGATTAACTTGTTAAGCACTACATTACAGCTCGACATAATAATTAGTGTAATTAAAAGATTATTAATATTTGTTGATACTTATATAATAACATATTCTTGATTTCCTACTTCTTGTATTAATCATGCTTTCATAGCCTTTCATAACGAAAGCACATATTAATATTTTTTTGTTACACGTAATATTCTATTCGTTTGCGAATTGTTTTGTTTCATTCTTGTGCGTGTGATTATGTGTGTATGTATGTGTGTATAGCATTCTGTGATTTGTTTCATTGTTACCCCACATAGTGTAATAGCTAGCAAGCTAGTCAGGCAGACTAGTGTTCAAGAGTTCCATTTTTACTGAGATGCACTCTGCTTAAGTTCAAACTGACAGGCTGGTCGGTCAAAAATCGGAGTGTAAATTCCTATGCTTGAGGCTGTGATATGCATAGGGCATCAAATTTATGAAATAAAAATTATATAAAATTATAAAATGAAAAAAAAATATTCTAAAAAATCAAAATGAAAGATAATACATTTCTAAAATGATGCTTATTTTATACACTAGTAATTAATTCTGTGGTATTGAGTGATTTGCGTTTCTATGACAGCGGAATTTCTAATTATACAGTATTTTCTCCATAATTCATAAAATAATATAACATCAATTTTTGTGGTTGGTAACCAAAATAAAGTTTAAGAAAAGTATTTGATAGGAGATTATAGCAAACTATAGAAAGTGAGTAGGAAATATTGTATAATTAATTACAATTACAATTAAAATAAATTGAAATTAAAATTAACTAAATTGAGTAATATTTGTTTACAAAGCACAGCAATAGATGTTATCATATTTAATTTTCATAATGATATATATCCTGATAAAAATAATATCGACTTCAAAGATGTATAATTCTGAATAGCTTCTGTAGACACACACACACACACACATATATATATATGTGTGTGTGTGTGTGTGTGTGTGTGCATATATATATATATATATATATATATATATATATATATATATATATATATATACTCCCAAATCTCGGTAGAGCTCTCTAGGCGTGACTTAAATTATCTTTCACTGCCAGCATATATAAAGCAATGATCGTCTGTCTACAGATATGGATATCTATATATATCATTTTTAAATTATATCTTAGGATCCAAATATGGTTCTAATATATATGTTAGTTGATATACTTAAGAAATAAGAAAGAAGGACCGTTAAACACAATTATTCCTATATTATATATATATATATATATATATATATATATATATATATATATATATATATCGAACATAGTTGCTTCAACATTTTTCCTATTTAATCATATTTGTCTTAAATTGTTGACATATCCATTATTTTGATCTTTAAAAAAATCAATACTAAATTTTTATTGGATATATCATCCTCTCTTTAATAATTTTATCAAAACCATTTCTTAAACTTCATTTTGTTTACAAATAAAAACAATTGATGGTATTTTATTTTCAAATAACAATTATTAAAATAACTTTGCTCAAAAACGGTAATTTTTAAAAAGGTTTTTTGACTATGTACTTATTAAGTGTTTTTTTTATTATTCTTAATTCTTATAAATTTTCAATTTTTTCAAGAATCGTTTGAAATAAAATCTATTCCCAATTTTTTTTTTCGAATACTGAAATGACATCGCCATATCTAAAAAAAAGAAAAGAAAAAAAAACATTGTTAATGATAACTAATACATTTATCAATTTTTTTGTTTCATTGTCAATTGAAAATACATTTTTTAAAGGGGCTGAATGAAATCGCCCAGTAATATTGCCTTGATGATGTTTTACATATAAAAAAAGTGAAACTTTAGAACGTAGGCATAAGTATTGATTTCTTCAGAATAAAATATATAAATAATTAATTACATCTTCTGAATTTAATTTGTTTTTTCATAT
>CM042140.1:57123935-57156435 GCA_023376005.1 Doryteuthis pealeii | reverse complement strand
CTTCCGGTGCTTATAGAATTTACACGAAACAAGCTGAAACTTGTTTTTAAATCTTTGGGGTTTATTTATTTATTGTGTAACATTCATCAATTATTTTAAATGCTTTTTCGCAAATAATAAGCTCATAAATCAAATCATAAGTTATATTCTGATCGTATTTGTTGAAAGAAAATCAACATTGAAATATTATTTTATCGTATAATCCAATTACATCAGCTCAAATAAATATTATTTATACGTTTATTCATTTTTTTATAGATGTAACTTAACATATAACATTTTTCTTCAGTATCAATTTAAAAAAAAACTTAAAGATATTTTATAGAACCGCTTAGCTCAGTCGGTAGAGCATCCACCTAGGAATCACAAGGTTTCGGGTTTGATACTGGCCCTAACCAAGTCAGTGCATGAGTAGTACGCCATGTGCCTGTTCGGCAAAGTGGGGAGCTGAAGGTAGGTGTGGCGCTCCAACCCAAGACGCAAAAACAATCATCCTGGTCTAAGCGCTGGTAAAAAGACTCCACTGCTATTCGACTAATACCGACCATAGGTTAATACGCTGACTTTCCTTTTTTATACCACAATTAGTCGCTAGTATAGATACGTGATTTATTCAGTGACTTTAATTTAAGAGCATATCATCATTATCATATTTCCACTGACTGCACTAATATATAATTAAGTAAGAAAGCACTTTTAGGATTCATGTGATTACAAATTCAAACATGACAATGTCAATATATATCTACAGAGTGTCTTTAAAAGTATTCACCTGTAGGTTCATTTAGAAAATGGTTTTAAAGGCTATAATAAGTATTGGTCATTATTATTTGAACAAGAATCAATTTTCTTATTATCATCTAAGAAGGGTGGGACCTGTAAATATTTTCTCCAGAGATTCTAATTGACTTACGAGTTTTTCAACTCTTTCAAATAGCAATCTTCTTCATTGATTCTTAAGATTTTAGAAGAAATAAAAAACAACTTTTTTTAATTCAACAATTTAATGTTATGTTGTGATGTTAGTCCAACAGTAAAACGAAGTCAAGTCGAGATAGGGTAAAATTGTATTTACAATCATTACATGTACGACTAGCTTGTCGTTAGCACTATTTATAGTGAGAACCGGTGCATGTTCTCCACTGTAGGAACGGCCGACAACAGTTATTAAGATAATACTTTCCAGAAAGTTAGCATTCAGAACAAAAAAAACATGATCGCTTACGGTCTAATCACGTTGAAAGCACCAGATGCCGCTTGATCACCGAATATAATCAGCAACGAACCTGTTCTATACTTAGATGTATGACCATTTAAGCAGTAGTAAACCGACTATCAAAATCATTTGATTCAGCATTTAATGACCCAACAAATGTTGATATACCAACCAACCAAATTACATGACTAAATGAATATGTTGAGTGAAGAACAATTTGGTTCTTCTTGTGTAATGTTGTTGGTTTTAACTCTCAAAATTAAATAGACTAGAGTAAAACTGTGACAGAGAACACGAGTTGAGTGGCGGGCATGAGAACTTGCCGTATTCTCAAAGGAAGCGGGCTAGGCTTTGTCTGGCGTGTAGGACTGACCAAGGATCGAGCCCGCGTCCTTCAGAATGCCAAAGGGCGACACTTTGGCGCAGGCACCGGAATCGAGATGCCACTGTCCCGTATGTGAACGCCAGATGATCGGATGATAGCTTCGGGCATTCCAGCAACTGGGATTGAGTTGACAGTCCTGTATGTGAAGCACAGACGCCCGGATGATAGAAGCAGACCTGTGTATAAATAGAAGGAAACACCCAGAAGCGGGAAGAGCAGAGAAAATTGTTGCTACGGTAGCCGCTAGAGGATTCGACAACGACGACGACGGCGACGCGACGACAACGAAGAAGAAGAAGAAGAAGAAGAAGAAGAAGAAGAAGAAGAAGAAGAAGAAGAAGAAGAAGTCGGTGTTTGCAAAGAGAAAGTTTAGCCTGCTAGAAGGCGTTGGACTCGTTTCTTTTTGCCACCCCCTCAACAAAAACCTGTTGAGTTAAATCTTTATTTTCCCCCTCTATTCTTTCCTATAAAAACTGTCTCTTTATTTCAATTTTTATTTCAGTTTTTTGAGTTTGTCTTTCTCAGGAATATGTCTTTTTGCATGAATATTGACTTGATTTCAGTAGGTGACTATGCTAGATTGACTTCAAAAGTTAAATGAGATCAAACAACTTAATCAGATGGTCAAATATGCCGTGTCTTGTCAAAAGATACGGAGTGTTTAATATTGAGAGAAAAATGTACATTGCGATGCGAAGAAAGGATGAATTGGCAAAAGGTGGAAGAAAAGAAGTAGTCAACAAGAAAGTCAAAACAAAATCAACTTTTTGTTATACTTAATACTCAATCATTTGCATATTTTCACGTTCACAGCATTTGCTTGTTAATATATATTAAAATTGTGTTATCAAAATATCTTATCTTCTATAATATATATATATATATATATATATATATATATATATATATATAATATATAGAGAGAGAGAGAGAGAGAGAGAGAAAAGAGAGAGAGAGAGAGGAGGGAAAGAGTGAAAGAATGGGAGATAAAATATTTCTATATGTATATTTGACACACACAGACACACACACACACACACACACACATATATATATATATATATATATATATATATATATTATATAATATATATATATATATATATAAAGGTTTATAACTCACAACTTACAACAACGAGTTCCACGACGAATCAATCTCACCTGCTGATCGGTGCCGTGAAGCTCAGTTGTTGGTCGTTAGTAATTTTAACTTTTTTTTATTTCATTATATCATTATATTTTCTCAGACATGTATGCATAGAACACTTTTTGTGCATTGAATAATTTCATTTAAAGCCATTTATTTTTTAATGAAAGCGGACATTTACAATTTTAATTTAATCATATATATATATATATATATATATATATATATATATATATATATATATATATACACGTTTGTGCGTATGTGTGTTAATATATGTCCATCTTTCAGTTCCACACACATGTCGGTAAATACATCCAAACACCAATATATTCATTTATATATTAAACACTGTAGGACATTTCAACACCTTTTAATGCCAGCATCTTTAAAAAGTGAAATGAAATTTAAAATAACACTTTAAAATCTTGAGTTATTTTTTAAACTTATAACTAGCGATACTCAATTCTTCATTATTTAGCCTTTTTTCTTCTTTCATAATTTCATTCTGGCACGTTTCACTTCACCTCTTTTTCCTTAGAATTCCACAAGAGGTTCCTAAACGATGTGGAAAAAGAGAGACGAATTCCAATTGGCGACCTGTGGCTTCGCTATTGCGACGCGAAGAGTCCCAGTTAATGGTGCCTAATTTGAGAGAGCACCTGCACCGTCTCCATTAAAATATAATTAGGTTATCGATTTGAAATAGTAAAAGAAAAGAATAGAATAAAAGTGAATAAATAAAACGGCCCTCATTAATGGCATATGAATCGATGGCACACTCAAATGAGATTTCTTCTCAAAATTAATTCTACATCTTTATCGCTATATTTTTTTATATTTGCCCATTTTTTCTTTCGGATAATTTTAAAATCATTTTTTCTTACACTTGTGCTTGGAAAAAATTGTTAACATTATTAATTTCCCAACATAGAAAAAAGCAAAAAAACACGACATGAAGAAACAGTGTTATAATGAGATTGGGGTGAGGTGGGTATTGATTGGGATTTTCTTTTCAGAAAATGGGCTTTTAAATGCTTACTCTCACTTCTCTTTCTTTCTTTACTTTTTCATTTTTTAAATTTTAGCGAATTTAAACAATTATTCTGTTTCATAATTTTTGAGTCGCGATATTTTGGGCGCTTGAAATATCCCGAATTTTGCGTCTTATGAGTTTAACAATTTACACAAATTTAAATAATTTAGACGAATCCTAGAGCTGAATATTTCTTAAATAATTTTAAAAATATTTTTAAGATTTGTGCCTTCTAACCAAAATTTAACGGTTGTAGACAATTGCTTGGAATTTTATTTAATTATTTATATTTTTCTTGGTTACAGAAAATAGATATGAATATGTATATGTGCGAAAGTATTTTCGTATATAGACAAGCAGATGTTAGCGAGCAGACACACTACACATATACCCAAACATACACAGACATATACACACACACAGAGAAAATATATATATATATATATATATATATATATATATATATATATATATATATATATATATAATGCAAGTGATTTACTTTAATACTTTTAACAATGTGCCCAAAGTATTTTTGCTAAGCGATGGTGTAAAATTTGATTACATTCGATTAATCTCAAAAATACATACAACGCACGAAAGAAGTGATGCGGCTCTAAATCGTTAGAATATACTATTTACGTCGATATGTTTATATTTGTACAGTTACAAAACCAATGACATGCACACTCATAACATACATACGCCCCCACACAAACGCACACGCATATATATATATATATATATATATATATATATATATATATATGAATGAAGGGTGGATGGGTTTAGGATCCGACGATATGCTGTAGATAGAATGAAAGTGGTCAAGAAATGATCAACTCAAAACAAGTCACAGGGTGATACGTTTCGTCTGTATTCACAGACTTCCTCAGTCATCTGAGACTTTATTAAAGCAAAGCATACGCCACGTGTATTTAAACGTATGCTTTACTTTAATAAAGTCTCAGATGACTGAGGAAGTCTGTGAATACAGACGAAACGTATCACCCTGTGACTTGTTTTGAGTTGATCATTTCTTGACCACTTTCCTTCTATCTACAGCATATATATATATATATATATATATATATATATATATATATATATATGTGTGTGTGTGTGTGTGTGTGTATCTGTGTGTGTGTGAGTGTGTGTGTGTATCTGTGTGTGTGTATCTGTGTGTGTTTGGGTGTGTTTGTTTAATTGTATACATGTATGCGATGTGCTTATATATATGTGCATATGTGAACATTTTCTAAAATATATAAAAGTACCTAAAATGAGGACACCAATTACCAAGTGAATTCAAAAAGTAACGAGACCGAGATTGAACAGAAATGAGCAATTAAAGAAAGTTTAATTTTTATCAAAATAGATCGCTTGGAATTCAACATAGTTATTCCAATATTACTCTTGGGGTGAATTTTTACTTTAGGGAATTAAATAAGTCTACATTTGGTTCGCTACACTTGCGGAATCCTGTGTTTTGCCAAACTCTCAAAAACTGTATGCAGACTAGCCAACAGTCTTGATGTCCTCACTTTACCAAGTTATTATATAAGTTGCTCAACTGTGCATACATCTCCATGTAATTTGTTTAGGCCTATAAATTATATCGGTTAATGTGAATATATGAAATACTGAGGTTATGTTAACAAAGTGATTTTTTTATTCATTCATGGCTTCATTTATAAGAATTCGATGTACACAAAACACACACACACACACACACACACACACAGACACACACACACCACACACATACACACACACACACACACACACACACATATATATATATATGCTTTTGGTTTGTTTTGTTTTACGGCATATCAACCTCAGTGGGTCATTTAATACCGATAAAGTTTTGAAATAAATCAATTCTTAATAGATAATACAATTTTTTTATAAATACATTTTTCTATTTAACCCATAGATGGGACCCTAACAGGTACTACAACTCCGGGTCAGATTGGACCAGGGAGCAATGGTGATGAAGGGGTGCTCCACATTCCCCAAACCTCCAAAACTGGAACCTCACCATCAGATAGAGTTTAACGTCATTCCCAGGACATGTAGACCCGCAGTCACCGCCTTCTAGCACCCATGTGATAAGGGGTTGGGGCTTGCCATATGGGCAATAGGGTTGGGAAAATAATATAGGTGCTAGGGCTTGACGTGACCAGTCGATTGATCGGAGGGGGCCTCTCCGACCGCCCGTCTAGCCCAAGATAGGACCAAAGTGGAGTATTGCATGTCATGAACTGCTCATCCACCTAGGCTCTATCCTATATATATATATATATATATATATATATATATATATATATGCGGGTGCGTGTATGTATTTGTGTATGAATATTTACATGTATGTGTTGACTATTTGTATTTCTAAAATGCGTGCCTTGTGGGGAGTCAAGATCCCAGTGAGTGCTAAGGATTAGGGGGAGGTGTACTGAGGGGACAGACTTGTGCAAGAACCAACTGGAACAATCTAAAATACAAATTTCTAACGGACGAAAACTAAAATAGAACTATTTGAATTTGTGTTCCGAAGGTGGAAATAAAATCTGGATGTTTATATCATATCATTGTCTGGATTGAATACACATCTCACACGAACTCCCACGGACTACATCATGGGCCAAGTCTCTAATTTTCGCAAAATTACCAGGTAATGGTAATGACACTATTCAATTGCATGACATATATTCTTCAATTTTTATTAAATACATGAAATTCAAAAGAGGAATTGGTTGAAACTCTGCTTAAAATAGTTTTTCTGCGGTAGAGAAATTATCATTTTTAAATTGTTTACGTACTTATACAAGTAAGAAAATAAACTAGCAAAACATATATTCACATTCAGTAAAATAATCGACTGTTAATTCAAGGATTTCATGAAAGTTAATAAAACATTCAGTATTGATTACTGGCTATCTCTAAAAACAAAAACAAATGAGGTATATTTTATGTAAGTATATACACCCCTTAATTCAATTTATGACATCTCAAACTATACTTGGAGCGAAAATCAAATCAACATTCTACACGATTCTGCTGAAGGTTCAATTATTTAAATCTATTATAACCCGCGGTTTCCTACAGTTTCTGAACCTGTCTGAATGGCATAAGGAAAAGAATATAGGAGACGATAGCCATCAAATGCATTGTGTACATTTGAATGGATTGCATAGAAACGTGTCTAGCAGATATCTATGTAATTCTAGCTTAAAGTACCTTACTGGATAATCAATTCGAGATATAAGCAATGATGAATCGTAGATTTTGGAGGAAAATGTGAATTCCTTTCAACCATACAAAGTTATCAAAAAATCATATCAAGATTTGTGGTTTCAACAAAAATAATTCCATCAGTTTCCTTTGCACGAGCAGACAAAATCAAGATTTACATTATCGCCTTTTCAGTCTTATATTTAGAAAGGTGAATCCTTACTGCAGTCCGTATTTCCAAACAAAGAATCAAATTAATAACTACTGAATTCTGGGATCTGGACCTTCTTGATACTTTCCATGATGATGTTAAGAGGCTGATATCACTTCACAAAGCATATTGATCCCATAAAATTTATGACAAGTTACGAAACAGATGTAAATTTTCTCTTTCACATAGATAGAAAAATGTATTACGTATTGTGAAATACATACTGTTGTTTAGAGTATTAGATGAGTTGTTTTATATTTGTGGCAAGAGTAATATCAAGAAAAATGTCTCTCTGTTTTACCTATTTGATGGGGGATAAGGATGTGGCTTATGACCCAAAACAATGTTAGCTTTAAGAAAATTGTTAACATCCGATGAAGTCCGAGTCAAGTCCACAACAGAATACTACATAACCAAAAATTGTGTATATTCCATCCCATGCAGCTGTGGCAAAGTATACAAAGGTGAAACATGTCGTCCGCTGAAAGGAAGACTAGAGGAACACCGAAAAGCAGTGGTACGAGGGGAAATAGAAATGTCAGGTATGGCTTATTTTATATGGTATGAAAAGAGAAACCATCTGCTCTCCAGTGAGTTAAGATAATAGATAGGGAAGTAAATTGGAAGAGTAGACACCACTAAGAATCAGCTCATATGATAAGCTATGGTAGACCAAATTTAGAGATGAATACGATATGGGGACCTATGATTAAAAAGGCTAGATTAGATTAAAAGAAACGCAATATGAGTCAAGTTAAAAACTATGCATACGCGTAAAGGTAAATATTCTAGGTAAAATAGTTTTATAAGTTCACAAAATTCACTGAATTGTCCAATTGGACATATGGCGTAGTTGGTATAGACGTTGAGTTAATACAGTCTTAAAGACAGTTATTAACAATATCATGAGGACAATAGTCCGAATAATCCAAATAATACGAACTGATGAAGACATTTACACAACTACGTATTACAACACGGATATATTTGGTTTTTTTTATATCTATTTAGCATAGATGTGAAGGTTAGAATTCTAAAAGTGCAAGAAACAATCTTACTACAGTACTATTAATAAATGTGACTCAACTATGAGCTATAGCCAAGAGCCCTAATGTTTCCGAATATTAGCCTATTCTGGCACAAACTACCAATCATAATATAATCCTGTGATAAACTAACATTCCCTTATAATAACGATCTTTGACACTAGCTTGAAAATCATTATTTGGCGTCGAGGAATCTGAATATTTGTTCTGTTTTGTTACTTGATTATTAGTGATGTTTCGTTCAACAACAGCTAAGATTGCCATCTTATGTTTCCGGACAGTTTTATGTGTTTGCCATATTTGATATTAATTTTTATTTTTATATGTTCATGTTTATGTTAATACATTTATTTATTTTAAGGTATAATCATATTTTAATGGCTTACCAGATTAAATGGAATCGGAGGTGCTTGAGTCTAACAAGATTCATGAGTGTTTCCAAACACACTTGTACACATAATCTACAACAATTATCAAGGTAGCCCATCCATATAGATAATGACGTCTCAGTTTACTCGTCTTTCGAACAGCGGAAATAGGACAATTTGTAGAAAAAAAGAAATTAAAGAGCGGGATAGGTAACGGAGACCATAGTCAACAATCGCTTGACTTGCACGGAAGAACAACTGTGTCACAGAATATCTGAGACAGATAACAACTGCATATGTGGCAGCATCTTACCAAACTTTAGTCACTAGTCCGAGTAGATAGACTATTATTTATATGTGTGTGTGTGCTGCGTTGGTGTTGATTTGTCGACGTTTGTGTGAGCCTATTTGAGTACTTGCCCTTAACTATGAGATGTAAGCTATAGGTAGACACAAAAAGGTTAGTAGTTATTTGATTGACTGTGCATCGTGGTACTGATATCAGGTTAATCGTTGCACCTGTTCTTTTTTAAATGGCAAACCACTTCCTGATTAACATTTGTGATTTGGCAGAAGTCTGTATTTCCAACATGACCTAACAAGAAAGAATGGTAGAATAAAAACCCACCGAGATAATATATTGTATTACTCATACACAAAGTACACATCTAAAAGATTTTCAGGAATTTTCATTTTTTCTTCTAAACCAAACATACCATTTCTATTGGAACATTATACAATCAAAATGTATTCCTTAACGCAGTTATTATTTCCTTAACGCAGTTATTATTTCTTTCAATGATCTACTGTAATTGATACTCTGTAACCAAATATATTATTTTCGTTAAGAAAAAAACTCAGTGAGGAACCTTACAACCATAGCTATTATTTACATTTTAAAAAAAGGTCCAGAATTACTTGTGACTAATGCAAAATCCAGTTTTGTATTAAAAACGTTATATATCCAACTAAATGTAGGTAAATAATAAATGCTTTTTTGGCATTATAATTATAAATATTCATATCGACCTTAAACCAATCAACTGTATACGCCCATACATCAAGCCAAATACAGTGTATTATTAGCATAATAACAAATCCGTCAGACGCATGAAATAAATACCTACACGAAGAAAATTTTAAGAAAAATACGGGTAAAGTAAGATAATGAGTGTATCTAATATGTACTCATTTAATTGGCTATTATGTATTGAAAATAAATGCCGCCTCAAAATTATAATTATTATTGTACTAAACTCACAAGCAGAAATGCATGCGTACAAATAGTTATATTTATTGTACTAATTGGATTTGGATTGTTTCAGTGACAGTTATTTACCCAAATATATTCTAAAATACCCGACAATCATAGTAGTTTTCTTTAATACAAGCTTAAAAAAGTCTTCGAAACGCATTTGTTAAATTTTTGCATGTGGAATCGTATTCTGATTTGATTTCAACATGACTTGAATGTTTTAAAAATTACATACCTACACGTGCACACAGGCATACACACACAAGTATATATATATATATATATATATATATATATATATATATATATATGTATGTGTGTGTGTGTGTGTGTGTGTTGCCTGTGTGTATGTGTGTGTGTGTGTGTGTGATTAGAGAGAGAGAGAGAGAGAGAGAGAGAGAGAGAGAGAGAGAGAGAGAGAGAGAGAGAGATGTTTAATTTTCCATTATTTATTTTTAATGGAGTATCAATCTCTGTGGATTATTCAATGCCAAATCCACCCTTTTGGATGAACTAGTGGCACTATTTAATCAATAGCCGGAGGATAATCGGTTTCATCACTTTCCTAATGATATTAGTCCAAAAGTAGACGTAAAAGTGTGCTTGGTGTTCGAATTCGTTTACTCTAATGTCGGAGTCCAGCACGGTAGCCAGTACGCCACGGGGAGGTCCCCTAAAGAATTTAAATATAGGACTGATACCTAATATGATATTGGAACATAGAAGCACATATATCATGCAAATATATGTCGTAGATATATGTTCGCACATTTTTTCTACTTCCTAATAAAAAACATAATGTTCCATATATATATATATATATATATATATATATATATATATATATATATATAATTTAATATTTTTGCTCCTTTTTCTTCTTCAGTCAGATTTTAGCCCTGAAGAGCTTTATGCGAAACTAATAGTAGGTTCGTCTGACTCAGTAGATATCCTTATTATATATATATATATATATATATATATATAGCCATCCACAGACACGTGTTTCGGCATATCATGCCTCTTCAGTGTGGCTAGACACAACTATCCTTGGTTAGGGTCGAACTCAGACTGACCGCATGGTAGTCCGATATCTTATCCCACTGACAGCTGATGCGGGGACTGGTGTTTTTAAACTATTAAGAACATAGGAATGTATGTATCTTTCGGTCACTGAGAGATCAAATTTCAGGAGAAATAATCATTGCTTATTTACTTAGTAGTGAGAGTTAATTTAAATTACCAATTAGAGAGCTCATTACCAAATTTATGGGAGCTTATATTAATAAGTCATCCACAGACACGTGTTTCGGCATATCATGCCTCTTCAGTGTGGCTAGACACAACTATCCTTGGGTAGGGTCGAACTCACACTGACCGCATATATATATATATATATATATATATATATATATATATATATATATATATAAAGTAAATCGTCAGGGAGGGCTAATGTCGGTATCAGCCAGACAGAGAGGGAGTCTATCCCGTTTTCACTAGCACTAGACCAAGGAGATTGTTTTGGTGGCTGAGATAGAGACCCACACATATCAACAGCCCCTCACTTTCCACACAGATTCTCTTGCTACTCATATGCTGAGTTTGCGAGGGCCGGTATTGACCCCGGAACCTTGTGGTTCCTAGTCGGACGCTATTCCGACTGAGCTAAATATACGCCTAATCAATTAAAATTAGCCATATATAAGTATAATACGCACACATGCACACACACACACACACATACATACACACACATATACATATATATACACACACACACACACATATATATATATGTGTGTGTGTGTGTGTGTGTGTGTGTGTGTGAATCTATCGAATTTTATGTACAGAGATTAAGCGAACTTTTTTCTATTTCTAGACTATCTGCGGACGATACCAGTCACCGGCGGTTGTGGATGTTTGAGCAATGAGAATTCCCGACAATCAATGACTCAAGATAAAGCTTTATGGATTCATGTAGACAGACTAATGAACACGTCATTAATCTATGCAGACAAACTAATCAACGCACCAATCAGTCAATTAGACTGAGACACAGATGCATGATTGAGTCGGACAGAGACCCAAGGGATTGGCCAATTCATCCTGTCTCACATGAAAAACACTAACATGTTAATAGCTACTTGGATAGAAACTCTGAAGGATCTGAACCTAACGACGTATGTATACAACCGTTTTCTATTTTAAGAGGAAATATTGACATTATTTCCGTTGATATTGTTAAAAAAAATCTATTGACTTGAGTGGAAATGAGACTGGGTTTGAGGGTAAGTTAACTGTATCACATTATCTAACAATGATCAACAAATCGCTTTCGATAGTAAACTTCATCCTGCTTTACAATCGGAGTTGTATATCTCCACAACACTAACTTCATGTTAGGAATCAAAACATGACACTTTAAACAACTTCTTAGAGCATTTGACAAATGTTTTCCCAATGTAAACATTCATGTTCAGGTTCAAAATAATGTTAAGAAGACTCAAGAAAAATTAAATATAATATGTAAATTATACAAAACGTTTGTTTGGGGTCAATTAGATTTAGAATACAGTTAAGAATAAATCCTGAAGGCACAATTTCTTGTTTCATATTACACTAACTTCACAAAACATGATTTTGTGCAAAACTTTGTAAACAAAATATAGCAATTATCTGAAATACATTTCAGCAAATGATACCGGGGAACAAATAGATAAGTTATAACTAAGACTTAGAGACGAAAGAGAGACATTGTTCAACATATTTTCAGTAGGCTAATCATAACCCCGGACTGATTTTGCCGCGGTCGTCATATATATATATATATATATATATAATATATTATATATATATATATATATATATTATATATATTATATATATTATGGACTCTCCCGTCGATTTTTCGACGTATGAGGGTTCATACACACAATGAACACCCACACAGTGATTTGTTTATAGTGGTGAAGGCTTGCATTGGACCATCCACACTTTTGGCACAGTCGATAGGAAAGAATTGGTGCATCAAGGGTTGCCACAAACTCAATCAACGACCGACCTCAGGAATTTAGAATTCAGAGTTATCCCTCTCCTAGACTGGTTACCTGCCCAAGGCTGAAGGGCCCAGTCTGCCCTACTATTTAACCCACACACACACACACACACACACATATATATATATATATATATATATATATATATTCCTAGTTGGGTAGCTGGAGTACAAGGAGACAAACGTTTGGAGAATGAAGAACGAATCAAAGATACAAAAAGAGACGGTTCCTGAAAGAACAAAGAAGCCAGCCTGTTGTTGTGTCTCTTATCCGTTGATAATGCTTCCACTTCCTCAGAGACTGAATGGAGTAAATATTTTGTGGGATTCATTAATTACTGTTATATTGTTTTAAGTGATTAATAGTTCTATAAAAATTACCAAGCAAGAACATCGATCAATAACAATGTTGTTAAAGTATTCCTCTTTTGAACTTGAAAGAATGTCATTTGTTATGGGTTGTTAATGTCAGTCAGAATACATTCTTCATTGTATAAGATTATAGTTAAAAATTAAACCATATATTTACTGACACAAGGAGGTCGCTGTTAATCCTTATTTGCATATAGATTATTAAGTATATAAATGTATGTATAATCCATAGTATAATGATGAAAAGACACCCATTAGGTTCATATGTTTGTGTCAAATCGATCTGCTTACAAATTATTTGTATTCGATTGGTCTGTGTGCCGAAAACATTTCTTAAGAAAATGTAAATTTTAACGTATTATGAATGTTATTCCCTAATTGTTAAGCATAAATAACCCGATACGAGTTTACATGCCAGTATAATCAACCAATTAATCAATCAATCAATTTGAAGTAGTAAAAATAACGAATGAACCCATTACTCAATGCGATTGCATAGCAAACCAGTGCTAAACACATTAGAAGAGGACTTTTATATACCGAATATTTATATATTTTATCTCTCTTATTAGCAGCGTAAGAGGTTGTATTTATCTATCAACACTTATATTTACCCATATATAACATTTATGTATATTCAATAGAATCAAAATAATGTTTTTCTTTTTATATATTCGAATATATCATTTTGTTGATGACATCTCAGCATAACGAATAAACTGAAAAAATATAATTTTTACCGAGTTTCAATACTGTTTTCAATCTAAATAAACATTGCACTTAATTGTCTCAAAAACCGAAATGAGTCGCCATCAAGCCAATAAAAATTGTGCTACTTTAATTTTTTTATTCAAGAAATTAGATTACTTTTCATTTCATTAATACCGTTTAATATTTATTTTTCAACTCAGCCTCACCTTTTATGTTTTCTTGTTCAAGATAATGTAAGCATTCTTTAAAAAGTTTCCTGGCATAATGGCGGCTAAACAAATATTTTGTGTAATGAGAGAATCAAAAACAGGAGATATTTTCTCGGCTTCCTTTAACTTTACATTACTTTCTGATACTGTATCTTCTCATGATTTCTCCTCTTATTCTTCCTCGAATGCCAAGAATAGCTTATATGAATAACACTTTGAGGAAATGACAAAAACAAAAATAAAAAAGATAAAAACACAAAGGACGAAAAACCTTAAAATGTTTTTAAAAAAATGTTTTCGTAATTCAAAAGTTTGTGAATTTAATTTGAAACAATAAGGATATTTCTCTAAAAGGTCATATTTGTTTCTCCTGTTCATAAAATAAATATATACAAATGTAAACATTTGATTCAGTTAAGTGCAAAAGTCTAAGCTAACTTTATATTATTGAATTTTTCTAAAAATCGCTTGCTTATATATATATGGTTGACATCGCGTCTTCTGCAGGTAAAATATTTTAACACATTTATCCATCTAATTTTCCTTTTGCGATCAGTTTACAGAATGAAAAAATGGAGAACCGAGACATATCCACAACATTCATATGCAAATATCCATGTTAGGTTGCAACTAATCTATAATGGAATTTGTAAAAAAATGTTTAATTGAAATGGGATTTTAGAAATTACCAATTGCCATTATAATTTTGATACAGATTAAATTTTAACAATCGAAATACTTGACAATAAAGCCATTGTCTATTTAGCTCATGTTTGGCTAAAATTCTGTAATTATTAGACTCGTGTCATTGGTTTTCCTTTATTGTGGTGTAAATATTACTCTGTATCAAATAGTGGTATTCATACACAAGTCAGATGACTGTAAAAATGCATAGGTTCAACATCATACTAATAATTCAAAATGCACTGAAAAAGTAAGATGTATTCATAGCAAATGTTTTAATTAAGAAATAACTTTCAATTAAGTTTTTATAATTACATATTCAATATAATGTCTGGATTCCCCCAATTATTAATGTGTATTGAACGTCGCATAAGTAATACCAAAATAAGATACTTACGTGTCTTAGAATGCATAATATTTTATTGGAAATTCCTTTAATACAGTTATATCATTTTTTCCATGGTTATAAAGTAAAAACGTCTGGAACAGAAACTCAACTATGGCGGGTATAAGCTTGAAGTAGGAATGAAATTTTAGATTTAACCCCGAATTTGTCAAACCTATCTATGATCCTATTGGTTAGTAGCACCTTAACCGATATTGCAATGCACTTTCTATCTTTGCACACCCACCCCCCAAAAAACCTTGAATCTGACAGAATAATCGCCAGAACAATACTAACAATAATATAAACACATCATCATCATCATCATCATCATCATCATGCTGACAGCATGGATTCCCATGACTACCCTCTCTGTCTCTCTCTGTCTCTCTCTCTGTGTCTCTGTCTCTCTCTGTCTCTCTGTCTCTCTCTCTCGTCACCAGTTCCTACCGATCTTTACTTATGGCAGTTCTTCAGCACTGCATACAGTATCCATACAAAGCATATTGATGTAAGTTTTTTCTGGTCAGCCTTACATATGAGTTCATCCTAGCTTCTCCAGCAATTCAGCACATCTTGTATGTCTTATTTGGATTGTTTGTATGATTAGAGACAAGTGGCCGTTCAGCTGCTTGTTGCGGGGTGCTGTCTCCAGAATATGTTCAAGACAGCAAACAGCATCATTGTTTTGTTCACTGCTAGCTTTTTCTCTAAGCGTTTCGTTAGATTACAAGTGATGCAGTCATACAGTAGAACTGAGACATCTACAGTTTGGAAGAATTTTCAATTTATCAGAGACATCAGATATCCATATGATCGATAATTCGTCTATAGCGGTCCATCTATTTTCTATGCGTATATTGACATTCTCTTCTGTAGATATTACTACCTAGATACACGAGCTGGTCTACTAATTTCAGAGGCTTGCTATCCAGTGTGAATTGTTTTAACTCCATTTTCTGAGTATACATGGAGACCAATGCCTCTTGTCGCCTTCTCTAGACTATGCAGCATTGATTCGGTTTGTACCGGTGTATTTGCGATCATCGCTAGATTACCTGTCTAGTCCACATCGATAATACTTTATGCAGGTTGTCTTTTTAACGTGAAGCCTTTTTGTGTTATATCTAATGGCGTGTGTGTGTATATATAAAGGAAATTTGGTGGAGTTACCTATTGTCAGTATCAGCCAAACAGCGAGGGATTCTATCTGCTTTTCATTAGTGCTAGATCAGGGATATTGTTTTTATGAGGTGGAGTGCCATACCTATCATCAACTCCCCACTTTACCGCACGGATCAAGCTGTGCTACTCATGCACTGAGTTGACGGAGACCTGTATCGAACCCGGAAACTTGCGATTCCTATTAGGGTGCTCTACAAACAGAGCTAAACCGGCCCCAATGACATTTATAATATTAACATATTATCGATAAATAATTGATTTTCACTTCTCTAATTCGTTTTAACGGAATATTAAAATAATTTACACTTTTTCCCGTTCATCCTGTACTATATTCAAATTAATTTGCTAGTAATTTTCTTAATGTTCACATGTTTAAAGCTTCCTAAAATAAAGGACACTGCCATATGTATTTCACTTTTAGTAGTATGGCCACAGAAAGAAAAAAGTTATGAATTCCTACTGACTCGATGATCAATATAAGATTATATTCAATCGTAAACTACTTCACCGATACAACATCTTCATTTACCTTAATGATTGCGAATAATAATGATATTAAAATTAGATAGTAGGCGTATTCCACCCCAATTAATAAATTGCCAAGGGACATGGAAATAATAATAGACAATAACAATGAGATGTAATCGAAGAGTCAGATTTATGTCTACAATATCGCATTAAGATAAGAAAGCATTAAGGGGCGAGCAATTACAAGAAACTAAAAACAATATACCGTATCGTTAATAGATAAGTACAACACTTCAATTACTTTTCAATAAAAAGTTAATTTTCTTATAAAGCAAAGATTACCAGGATGATATGATTTCTCCAGGAAATCAAAACGGACATTGTTCGGTATTACTTATCAAAAAATATATTTATTAATGAGTGATACTACAATTTTCATAGGTCATGTTACTTTTAGAAATATTTGAAACTGGTGCCTTGTTAAATTACTTCTGTAGATTTAACTTAAAACTCCAAAAGAAGTATGTTTTGTTAATTATACACGGTTTAAGTTTAGAAAAATAAACAATTTCAACTTCTGGTTGTAAATAAAAATGTATTTTCATAAAAAAGTGTTAATTTCCATTCAATTAGTTTCTATTTGAACCAATTAATTGCTCTGAAGAACTTTTAATGAAATTCTTCTCTGAAATTAACGAATAATAATAAGAAACAGAGTGTCATCTCTTACATAATTTATCCTATAAGTTTAACTAATTTGAAGTTTCAGAGAAGTCAGACCAGGTAATTTAAAACTAGAAACAAATGAAGACGTTCTAATGACTTATCATTTTTTTTTCTTCTTTTATTATTTTTCCTCGTGAACATTGTACAAATCATACGCTATAAGATCTTTCATGGCCTAAATTAAACTTTTGCTTTCTTTTTGTGATGTTAATATGATGGCTGATACAAGAAGACGTGTTTTTACAAATTTAACATTTATTGATTGTTACTATGTCATTAATAATAATTATAAACCCCATTTTTAGGAAGCAAATTTCCATGAATATCCACTTGTAAATTTAATCCCGACCTGGATTCGAACTGTCAATGTTTGATTTTCAATTAAAAAGCACTAATGTAAGCCCAATTGAATCAAACCATTGCTGTCTGTAAAGTGAATTTTATTCTTATTTAAAAGACTGTACGGATTTCGAATAAGAGATTCCTATCTTTAACTAAAAGTGACAGGAATTAAAATGAATGCAAAATAAAAAAAAAAAAACTCCAACAAGTCTTAAGAGAAACGGACAACACTTATTCACTAAGGAGGAACCGCTAACTTATTTGCGAAAACACTCTTTAAAAATTAAAACATATCAGCAAAACGAAATTACTATTTGTTACAATTTTATAAAATATTGTTTACGTGTTATAGAATAGAGGTTGCGTCAGATATTTGGAAACAACAATGGACAATAAGTAGTAAACCATGTTTCAAGAAGAGATTCATTGATTTTGTTTATTGTAATTATTTTACATCTCCATCTTGAATAACTTGGAATAAACCTTATAATAATGTTTAATTAAATGTGAATAAGTATTCCAGTAATACTCATTATTTGGTCATTTTGTTCAAGTTTGGAATATTTTATTATGTATGATTACTTTTGCTTTTCAGCCATATGGCTATTTGGAGATTATTCTTTATTTGCTAGACATCTCCTAAATGAGAACCCTTTTCCCAATTGTTGTTATTATAGTCACCATTTTTCAGTCGCTATGATCAAGCCCTCATTATGTGTCTGCCATACTCAGTAACTTTCCGGATATTTTGAGCTGAATCTTTATTCAGTCCATATGGGTAGATTATTCTCGTTCTGCTGGCCATTTTTGAGAATAGATAATTAGTCTTTGTTATATGCAGTATATGTCAAACCTTTACATTCTGATTTCTTTTTCAGACGCTTCGGCAGCAGTAACAGGATAGATTCGTAACTGAATTGGAAGTTAAAAAAAGCAAAAACAAAAAACACGGATATTGTGGCACTAGCTGACAATCATATAATTTTGGAATAGGCAATTCTCTTTCTGTTATAGGACAAGGAATGACCTGCAGATTTGCGTGCTATCTATGCCTAAAAGGAGACATTTTGAGACGTCGTAACGCCAGCCGAATTCGTCCACTAAGTCCAGAACCCCATCAACCAAGATCCGAATGAGTCTATGAGAGTAAATGCTGAGCGATTCTAGGAAACAGAACCCACTATAAGATGTGTGGAACACAAAGACATCTGATATCCTACCATATTAGTGTTCATGCTCGAAAAGAGCTGGGAAAACCGTGTGATCTGACTGAAGTGCTTAGTTAAACTCTAATCTCTCTCTTGATTTGAATTCTGTAGACTACAACACCAAGAACATTGGAGAGAGAGAGAGAGAGAGAGACAGACAGACAGACAGACAGGCAGACAGAGACAGACAGAGACAGATCTGACGAGATCCTGTAATTACAGGATGAAATTATGATTTCGTTATGACGTTTTAAAATGTCTCCTTCTCTTAACCATGCATAATACCGAACCGTCCACTTTGCAGGTCGTTCCTTGAACATGAAGAATATTTACAAGGCAAAAGGCAAAATGCTTCGCAAAAGGCTGCTATCGTTGCTAACATGAAGGATACAATTCTTGTTCGGACATGCAAATCCTATTTTTTTCTTTAATTATTGCTTCGTAGTGATTTTATTTTCACACACACACACACACACACACACACACACACACACACACACACACACAATAATAGATAAATGAAAACACACAAAAAATTATCTTCATGCAAAAAGGTAAATAAAGGGGTTTTAATTAATTGATTGTTTTTTTTGTTTTTTTCAGATAATGTTAAAATTCAGCTGGATGACTTTTTCCAAAGTTTTAATCTTCGATTACCAACAAAGGTCGTTTCATTTAAATCTCATTTCAATTTATTAAAAAAAATAGGCACTCGTCGAAATCGACTCATTTGCCTCGTGACATTTTACTTTTCACATTGAAAGGCATGCGTCCAATTATTCTCTTTACAGCTATAGGTAAATAGTAGGGCAAACTGGGATCTTTACCGTTGGTGTGGCAACCGGCCTAGGAGAAGGAAAACTGAATGCAAACCTGTCAAACGCCACTTAAAACTAAATTTGTGTAACATCCTGTTCTTGTTAAGAGGTCCGGTAAATATGTATAAATAAATTATAACTGGTCAGATTTGTATAGATTTATATATAAGTATTGCAATTAAAGTCGGCGGAGTGGCGTATTGTTGGTATCAGTTGGATAGTAAAGGAGTATATCCCCTTTTCACTAGCGATAGATCGTTAGATTGTTTTATGCCTCTGGGATGAAGCGCCGCACACACCTTCAGCTCCACAATTTACCACTCAGCTCAAATGAACCAGGCTGTGCCACTTTTGCACTGAGTTGGAAAGGACCGATATCGAACCTGGAACCTTACAATTCATAGACAAATACTTTATCGGCTGAGCTATAAGTTTCAATGGTACTATGCCCAATGAAAAACTTGCCGAAATACAGGGATTATTTTGGAGACGTTTAATGTTTCTTTCATGATTCATTTATGCCGTGATAATTATAGCTTTAGCTTCAAACCTTTTTGAACGCACTTCGGACATCTATATATCATTTAAATCGTTGCGTCTCTTCTGTGGGTGCTCTTTAAATATTTTCTATTACTTTGGTTTCTTTACATTTTTATGAGATTTCGATGCAAAGATAAATAAAGAGGATTTTCTTGTCATTATAGATGAACAGGAGTTCAAAATTGAATATATTGTAGGCTAACTTTATCGGAACCTCATCAGCAGTACTGATTCATCAAAAATCGCAAATATTTCTGACAGCAGAAGAAAAGAGAATGTATTCTATTCGGATGAAGAATAGTGAAAAATCTAATGTCTTCGGTAAAATAATATATTTAGATATGGATGTTCTTCCTGAATGTCGCTTTTACTGTATCTTTTCCCTAAAGATTACTACATTTCCACTTCTTAGATTCATGTATACGCTAGCAGATGTACAACATGTTGAAAATGATTCTTGGCAGTTCAGCTTCTGTGAGTCATGAATTTATTCTTGTAGGTTGAATTTGCCGCTTGATCATTGGTAACATTGTGCCGATTCTAATGACGATTAATTTAACTAATAAAGTTATGTTTAGCACGAGTCACTCAATTTTAAATTTTTAGCTTCAAATGATCAATTTATTTTGATACTAGTACATCAGGACATTTTATTTGATCAATTTACTAAATATTACTTCATGAGATTTGTTTTCAGATAAATGGCCTCTCTTTTCAGAAATCATCAAATTCCCAACAAACGAGTGCATCATTTTTATATAATAATCATCAGCAACTTTTGAACAATTTTAGTTTGGTTATTGCTGTGTTAATGACAGCAACGATTGATTATATTCGTATTTTATATTGATATTTCCTTTTTTTTTGTCCTTTCATGTATTTGTTCGTATTTCATTTCCTTTTTTAATGTTTCAGAAGATCATGACAAGACTTAATATAAAAAGGAAAGATCGAAGTGTACACAACGTATTTCGAGTAACAGCTTGGCTGTCACATATTTTATCCAATCCATAAAGATACCTTCTTCTCAACTATTTCATTTTTATGTTTTTCTCGCTTTATGTTTTTGTACATATATTTTTAGCTTGTTCTTTTTTATGGTTTTATCTTTATTTCTAGCTGAACCAAATGCAATAGAGCATAAAGTCAATGACGGTCAACTTATGACATGATCAGGGCGATCCTGGTTCCGTGATGTGCTCAGTCGAGCTCGAAACACTGGCTAAAATTATTATTAGCCACGGGGTTGTCACACACTTGACCAGACTGGATCTCCTGAACTTTACAGTGCGTGCACATGAGGGTAACACTTGTCATAAGAAAGAGAGAAAAACGGGGAGGAGAAAAGCACACAAGACAAAACAGAAAGAATGAGAGTTGATAAAGAAGAAGGAGGGGAAGTAAAGTCGGTGAAATGAGGAATAGTGGGAAATAAAGAGAAATACGAGGCAGAGTAATACAGAGAGAGAGACAGAGAGAGAGAGAGAGAGAGAGAGAGAGAGAGAGAGAGAGAGACAGAGACAGAGACAGCGACAGAGAGATAGTGGGTAGAGGGAGAAAGAGAAAGCGACTATTCTAGAAAAAACGAGTGAGATGAAATTATTAAAGAGAGAATATCATTGAAAATGATGATGATTATAATGTCGAGATGTGAATAATCAAGTTTTGTATGCTGGTAATAATGATGATTCTTATAATGGAAATACAAATTAGAGGAATTGATAATAATATTTTGCGGTACTTTCATTATTGGATGTGGTAAAGCCGTAAAAAATAAGTGCAATATCTTAATAATATTACAGTTTCATTGTGAATAACCAAGTTTGTTATTCAGCATTTTATGCAATACTTCTTTTACTAAAGGTATAATAGGTAATGATAATGACTGAGCCTATAAAGTGTAACCTTGTTATACATGACAATAATTTTAATATGTAACACACATTTTTATTATATACATACATTTAAGAATATTTGCAATCATACATGGATTAATAAATAAACTGAGCCCAGTGCAATTAAAGAGTTCTTTTAACACAATATATCATGGGGGCATATGTATGGATACATATCGAGTTCTCCAGTGAAGAACGTTCTGCCTTACAACATTGGAACGATATTTCGTATTCGCATCTTAACACACACGCACACACACACACACACACACACACACACATATATATATATATATGTGTGTGGGTGTATATATATATATGTGTGTGTGTGTGTTTATATGTGTGTGCGCGTGCGGTGTGTGTGTGTGTGTGTGTGTGTGTGTGTGTGTGAATGGTATAAACCAAATGTTGTATAGCCGTATACACCCAACATCGTACGTCGAACATCGGGTATATTCATGAGAGAGTAAACTCGGGTTATAGATAGATAGATAGACAGATACAGAGTTATGACTTACTTGTTCTTCATTTCTTCTTGCTACGTCTAGTCGCCAAATTTCCTCTATTTCTTTGGCTGTCATCTTGTCGTCTTCTATCTTCTTACTAAGGGCTTCTTCCAAGGGCTAACTTTTTAGTCATGCAATTAATTAAATCACGAGACTTTTATTTCTTGGTCAAAATTTATTTAACCCATTCTTATTCGCCGCGCAGGAGAATCTACCTCGCAGTGGCACGTCTACTCTGCGTCGATCTCAAGTTGAAACTGATATCTAACTAACTAATCATGTGACGCGCGCGATTCGCGTCACTAGGCGTCTTGGTTACCCACAGTTCTGGTATTTTTCCATTCTCTGATCTGAAAACCAATGGCCCCTTAGAATTCTCGTTACAGGGTCCGTCAACAATTTATGCTACCAGATAATGTGTAACACCAAAAATAAGTACTCAAACGTACATATTAAAATTTAACGTATTTACACATAAATATCATTGTATGTGCATATTTTATTTTACATAAAAGGAGTATATTATAAGTAAATACATGAAAACCTTATTTTATCATATAACTTAAAGTTTTCATATGTATATGTGTGCGTGCATTCAAGTTATAATTAATTAGTTATGATTAAATGAATTAGGCGTGCATATCGGTTTAAATGTAAGCGTAAACGAATCGAGAAAAAGTAATCTCTGTATGCATATTTCAGCCTATTAGCCTCATCAGCAGTTATAGACAGGACAGTGCTTTGTGCGTGATTCGAACCCTAGCTGCTAGGCTGACAGGCGGAGATTCTAACCACTACACTAGCTGGCTTTCCAAGTTTTTCTCGTTTATTTTAAACTTATGTGTATATCGCACTTTTTGGTTGACTTACGGCACGACAGTATGAAGTGATCAAACAATCTGT
The DNA here is from genome assembly GCA_023376005.1 of Doryteuthis pealeii. NCBI lineage: Eukaryota > Metazoa > Mollusca > Cephalopoda > Myopsida > Loliginidae > Doryteuthis > Doryteuthis pealeii. The sequence continues at coordinate 57,132,524 of CM042140.1, read as the reverse complement.
TTGAGATGGCGATAGCCGAGCGACACTTGCACTTAAAAATCATAAAATCCCATTCACATAACCATTTTAGACAAACACTTCCGAACAAATTTCAATTTCACATTATTCCAATACACCCTGACACCATTCATATTTTACATAAAAAGTAATTTCTTAAAATAATTTAATATATACATTTCTTTCCTGAAAAGATCCCTTACTAATCGGCCATGAACGTGATAGAACTCTCTTTTTTGAAAAAGAGAATTTTTAATTTAAAGTATTTCTTTTTCTTATAAAACTGTTACACCGAAGACGTAGCGAAAGAACGTGACGCAGCAAAAAAGGTGACGCAGCGAATGAAAGAGACGCAGCGAACGCACGTGATACACGCTTTTTGGAAGAAATAATTCCAGTTTGAATTCAAATTATTGTCTGTTTCTCTCTTAAAGAACCCGGATTAAAAACATTCACATCTAAAAACGGATCTAATTATCATTTGATAATACATTAACGAGGGTGTAATCAAGAGAAACATGAAGAGGAAAATAGTGATATACAGAAGTTATGATAGGGATTGGTCAGTTTTTGACTTAATTGCAAATTACGACGGATTAGAAACGTAATCCTAAAACTTAGGAATAATTTAGTATAACTTTCATGTAATTAAACTAAACAGTAAAAATAAAATTTGATTTGCTCAACTTTAGTATATATATATATATATATATATATATATATATATATATATATATATATATATATATATATATATTACATTTATCAATGCCATAAAAATACCGAATTTCTTTGTTCGTTGTCTTATTAAAAGGAAATAAAATCCCTGAAAACAATGGGAGAAATAGAGAGAAGAAAACAGAAACCAGTGAGCTAGCTCAGGAGATTTGCTCCTCACACAACAGAGCTAAATATCGAGGAGAATAAAGTTAACTGATTTCGATTTAGACACCATGTAAATGTGACGTGTAAGAAAAAAAAGTATAATTAAACGAAGAGGGTAATCCCATTCATTTGTCCCTGAATGGAGAGAGAATAATAGACTTACAATGTTATAATACTTAAACCCAGTAAGCCCTCCTTTTGTTTAAGGGCTGGCTTACTGATTAGGATAGATAAAGTCTCTAAAAATATTAAGGTGATAAAAAGAGTATGACTTGCTCACAACGGAGAACCAATCTACACCGAATTGATTGGCATAACTACGATTATTTATCAGATGTTCGCATATTGAAGACTCGTAAGAATTCCTCATTACTTCATTTAGACCGGCATTTCCATTTCTAATTTTAGCAGGGACGTGCTGTTTAATCCGGGCGTTCAGTCGTTGATCTGTTCTTCATATTGTATACCGCAAAAAAAAAAATTAAACTAGTAAATAATGGAATTGTGGAGGGGTGGAAGAACATCTTTACGACTAGATGCTATACAAGTTTTTGTTTTAAACACAAACCGTAAATTAGAGGAGGGGTAACATTTCTGAACACAGTCAGATATTTGTCTTGAAAATCTTTCACCTACAACGCCCAACCAAGGAGGACAAAGATCAACTGGGTATTTATTTACCGTAGCCGGTTTGATTTTTATTAAAATCAGTTATTTTCTGTTTTATAATTGATTTAACAATGTATAATGGAAATCCATTGTTGTACCGTGTCGACGAAATGAACTTAAGCTCTTCATCTAATTTACAAACCGAGCAGATTATCCGTGAGTAAGGGTCTTGGTTACATTTATTTTTCTTTTAGAAGGATAAAATTAATTCCACCGGGTATAGAGACCGTAAACATAGATTTCCGGTATACCATAGTGAGGAAAGAGGGAAAGGTTATATACACCTTGCAACAAGGAAAGGTAACGACAAATCCTTTTCTTTGTCTAAAGTAAATTTTAAGGCTGGGTCGATGTTATTAACGGACGTGAAAAAAAATGATTCTGCCTCACTATTAAAAAGACAGAAAATATCACCTACATAGCGAAAGTATACAGAAGACCTATTAGGGATAAACAATATTTTCCTCTCATAGAAACCCACAAATATATTCGCCAGTGACGGACCAAGAGGAGAACCTATCGACACTCCGTTGGTCTGTCGAAACATATTGTCATTAAAACTGAATTCGATCGACATAATTGCGAACTTTATGAGCTCAACGAATATGATTACAGCAGTTTCGGGGTGGGGTGGGACAAGTGACTCCGATTTAGCAAGTCAGTGCAAACGTATATAGTCTCTACTACAAATGAAGATACTACAGACATCGAAAGAATGTATATGTACTGGGATAATTCCGGATAATTTGGAAAAATCAAATGAATCTTGAAAATAATGAATGCTATAGAATTCTAGGACAGGCCCTAGAACATTGGCGAGCCATTTTGCAACATTATGTTGCAACGTACCTATCATAGATAGGATGGGTCTCAATGACACATCCTCTTTATGCGTTTTAGGTAGACCTTAGAGACGTATGCAAATAGAGTCCGTAGGTCTAATGATTTCCGCAATAGTGGGAAACAGAGAACCACTTTTGACCCATCTGACAAGATTTTTAAAAACTTAGCCTGAATGGACACTGTTCGGTCAAAAGTATTAACAGTACCAAGTTTTAAAAACTTATTAAAGCCCCCTAGAATTACCCACATTTTTAACGTAATCTTCGTGGTTTAATATGACTACCCCGGGCCTTTTTCAAATCTGGTGATGACTAAAGATTTATTCTTGCTAAGAGTGTTCAATGCAAGGTAATGTTCAGTTCTCCAGTTCGATTCACTACACGAAATGGGGGTTCCCGCATAAAAAAGAGCAATATCGTTTAATTTTTCTTTTAAGCCCCTCATCTGGTCGAAAGATTGAAGTTTATTCAATTGTGCAATTAGATCTTTGAATTCGGAATAAATATCCTCCATTTTTTCTATTAAAGGGCGGGAATAATAAAAACTAACCCATGAGCTATGATGTTTATCTCAAGGGGAGACAACTGTGAGAACAAAAGATTAATCACTGTCTTACTAGTATTTGGGATTGCTGATCAACAATACTTTTTCAACATAAGATGTTTAAGTTTTTTTTTGTGTTTTAATGTAAGACGAGTAACATTACGTTCCTCGATAAGTGTGATGTAACGCGAAAACCGAATTCTGTCGAAAAATGAGAGAGGGCCAATGGACTCGTGCTATAAACACAAACATCTCCTTCTCAAGCTTACAAGTTTGAAATTTAATTTTGAAAGAAATTCTTGAAAATATTCTCAATATTCTTTCCTAGATGTAGCTTACCCTTATAATCTGGAATATAATAAAGGGTGAACAGATTCAGTTATTAAAGTATGGATTGAGAAATGCAATATTTGCTTTTATATTATTCTTTCGTGATATTATTCTACTTTTAATTTTTTGAATAGAGTTTTATTTGCGAATTGAAATCTGGATTATACCTGGTTTTAAGGTATTTGTAGATTTTACCGTATACAACATTTATCAATGTCATAAAAAAGACCGAATTGTCTTGTTAAAATGAGATAAAAGCTAAGAAAGCAATCTGTTTTCGTTGTTTTTATCTCATTTTAATAAGACAATGAACAAAACATTCAGTCTTTTTATGGCGTTAACATTCACTCACTCTATCACACAAATACACACACACATATATATATACATATACGCACACACATGTATATATAAAAACGAACACACACACATATATATATCTATTTGCATATATAATATATATATATATATATATATATATATATATAACATTTTGCTATTTTTCAGTAATGTTTTTCAGCATATACGATCCTTTTTATCTATATTTCTATATTCCCTTTTCTTTTATTTTTATATCATTCCCTACATAACCTCAACTATTATCCAAATAAAACCGTGATTATTATTGTGGGGGTCTATTGTAATATTTGTTGATCTGCTGGTGTTGATCGACCTCTTCGTTTTCATAATCAAATATTATTAACAAAAATTATATTTGTCGTATAACGGATAATTTCATGTGCATGTATGCGAATGTCGGTTTCACTGTATATTCCTTTGCATGAATAGCTGTGTATATATGAAGTTATGTACTCAATATAGAATTGAAATTAGGTTCATATGTATTTGCGTTTTCTGATCTAGCTTTCGAAACTACGTAGATATATATGTGTGGATATAACGATATGTAGACCCTTACAAATGCATTCAAAAGAATAGCACAAATATAGCATCGAAGAGGAATTCCATTTCCTTTCGTTACTGATTTAATTGGATGAATGTATGTACATCTGAATGTAGAGTAAAAGAAGTATGTGGAATATATTTGTACATAAATAGATAAATACACACAGACATACGAATGCGTACAGACATAAACGCACACATATACATGTATGTATGGTGTCTATGTATGTAAGTGTACGAAGCGTAACGATTATCGTCACGGAAAATGACGCGTTGAGTTCGAATTCCAAAGTAGGATGTTTGCGTTCACTGAGTCCATACGCTCTTTTACTTCCCTAACTATCGGTAAAATAATAGACCAGATTGGACTCTCTGACCTTAGTAGAGCAGTCAGTCTACCCTCGCTCTATGCCCAGAGGAACGCTTGGCGTAAATTGAGTTAAAAGCTGGTGGAAAGGGATGGGTAGTAGAAAGAGTACCACCCATAAAAAATGCACTCATAATCTTTTAAGATAAATCGTTTCCTCTAAACCATATACAATGTATTTCATTTTTTCTAATGAAAAATTGAGACACTTGAAACGGATATTATTAGGTAATATTAGCAAACTCTGAAAATCTATAAACAAACACATGAATTATCATTCGAAATAATGATTTACCAGTAATGATTGATCTTTAAACTAACCAATTGAGGAAAGTCAATTCATACCGTTCCTAATTTCATTACTTCCGCTAGAATTTGAACGCTAATCGCCTATTCTATTTTCCGGTCTGTTTTCATTTAGGTAAATCATTACCTTCAAACAAATAAACATACATGAAAGAGTTAAAATCAAAGCTCTTGTCAACACCTGCTACTGTATGGACATGATTATAGATATATATTTTCTCTCTGTTAACTATCGACTCATAACAGTAACAAAATAGTATGTTCATTTACTTTAGACAGTCTAAAGATAAATGTTTATCATTAAATTTCCAATGGCACAGGTGCAAAAAGAACAAAACAGTCATACTTTGATCTGAAAACGTCGATCACACACACGCACACACACACACGCACACACACACACACACACACACACACACACACATATATATATATATATATATATATATATATATATATATATATGACTTACATATAGCCGACACTAAAGCGTTTCGGTTTTAATCAAAACCATCAACCGGGCTTAATGATATAAATGCATATAAAAGGAATGATGTAAATGCAAGCAAAAAGTTTGTGAGCCTCAATTTGCGATGTTAATTGGCTCAACTCCGGAACCGAAATGCAAGAAAATGGAAAAATGGAACGTCACGTGGTGTGAGCGTTTCCATTCAAATGGTTGATGATGTCAATATCTCAGAAATCGTTGGTTTTAGAAAAATCCAAAAGTTGTAAAAAAAATTTTTTCTTTTTTTACATTTATATTTATTTTATTTAAAAATAAATATAAATGTAAAAAAAGAAAAAATACAACAGATGTTAAATATTTACAAATAAATATATTATGTAGTGTTGTTATGTAAAATAGTTCGTGAAAAGTAGAAATGGTTTAAAAAATATCATGGTATATAAGTAAAAGTTCATGAATAATTGTGCGTAAATGAAATTTCTGGGATAGAGTGGACACAGTTATCATCAGCCTTAGTTTCAGTCTATATTCCTTGTACGTCATTATCCGAAGAATATCCTTTTATACGTGTTTTTCTTTCAATTTGACAAGATGAGAAGAAAAAAAGGGATATGAAATCTGACAGTGTAAAGAAAATATATAGTTTAGAAATACCAACAAAATTAAGTCAAAGATTGACTTACATATAGCCGACACTAAAGCGTTTCGGTTTTAATTAAAACCATCGACAGAACTTAATGATATTAAATCATATAAAAGGAATGATGTAAATGTAAGAAAAACGTTTGTGAGCCTCAATTTGCGATGTTAAATGGCTAAACTCATTGTGGTGCCACCTGGGTTTTAAAACCCCGCCCGATTTAAAGAAGTGAACCCCCACCATGTTAAGCGTATGCCTTTCTGACGGCTCGCCGTATAAGGGGGTAGCGGCAGCAGCGGAAATTAAAAAAACCTAGTCCTCATGGGCTTAGTAGGGAAGTTGAGACGGTGTATTGGTTTATGTGCCAGCAACAGAGACCAAGTCCGTTTCCCGATTCATTTGCTGCTTCTCTCATGATGGGTTTCGGGATGTCGCGGTTCGCTAGACGAACCCCGTCTCCCTAGTTTAAATCACAGTGAAAAACCCAAATAACAAGAAGAAGAGGTGCGGACTGTCGTCGGTGAGCTGGGTTTTCATTTATTGGGGTGGGTGGGGTGACAATGGTGATAGAATATCCGTCTGTGAAGTACGATACAAGTAGGGGATTTGGGGCATATAATGGGATTAAGAAATGTAAATGAATAAAAGAATTAAAAAAATAATAAAAAAATATTTTTAGAAATAAAAAATAAAAAATAAAATATAGTATTCTGTTCTTTTTTATTGGTTTGTTTAGATTATGCTAATTTATTTGGATCACGGTGGAGGTTTTGTATAATAGTGCGATTGCCCCAAGTCTTTTTAGTCAGATTTTTGCCCTGATGAGCTACTAAGCGAAACTGTTAGTAGGTATATATGGCTCATTAGGTTTAGCTTTAATATTTGCTCTACTTAGGCATTGGCCACTTTTTACTTTTAGCTTTAGATAATCACAGCGGTTTATATATATATATATATATATATATATATATATATATATATATATACTTTTTTTTTCTTTTTACCAAATGTTATAGTATTAACCAATTTTTTTTGGTTCATACAACTATCTTGGTCTTTTCTTTTTTCATTTTTTCCCCAGTGATGTTTGGTAGTATATGTTTACAATCAAACTATTTGCCGGGTTTTTTCTTACCGCAAGGGATTTCCAATAGGTTTGGTATATATATATATATATATATATATATATATAGAGAGAGAGAAGAGAGAGATAGAAGTGACAGAAAGAGAGACTATCTGACAGTCAGACAGATCCAAGGACAGGCAGAAATACGAAGACTGAGATACATAGGGAAAGAAGCAAAAAAGAGACTAACAGATAGGGATATACAGGGGATGCAATATATAAGCAGCATTTATTTGTGCAGTTTCTGACTATCTATGCTTCTCTATGTCTCTGCTCTGTCTGTCTCTGTCTCTCTGTCTCTGTCTCTGTCTCTCTGTCTGTCTGTATTTCTCTGTCTGTCTGTCTGCCTCTCTCTCTTTCTCTCTCTCTCTCTCTCTCTCTCTCTCTCTCTCTCTATATATATATATATATATATATATATATATTATATATATATATATATATGAATATATTCATATATAAATAATGAAATTCGAAGGCAATACAATGCGTAAAAAATAAAGACAAAAAAGATGTTTATATGTCTAATCGATTTCAAAGCGAAGCTTTATCATCAGAGATTTATTTCAGAAATGACGTGCTTATGTTTTTTTTTTATTTGTGTGGTTATAATTTCTCTTCTTATTTCCTTTTCCTCTCCTTTTTTTCCTCTCTTTCTTCTTCTCCTCCTTTATGAATGGGCGAATAACTGTAATTTCTTATTTCTCTCTTTCTTTTTTTTTCTTTCTTAAAAGTTTGTTGAGAACAAGGCTGACATCCGGTAAGATGTTGCAATGTGTTGCAATGTGTTGTAACCTTGTGAGCATGTCATAATTTCAAAAACAAAAATGAACAAATAAATAAAAACCGTTAATAGAAATTTTTTTTTTTTTACATACTTAGCTTTTGTTTCGCTTTCACCTTTCATTTCTTATTCTTTCTCCCTCTCTTTCTTTTTTTTGTGTTATTTCTCTTCTTTTCTTTTTTTTTCCCTTATCCCCTTTGTTCTCTAATTTAAATTATTTTTTTTATAGTAAATAAGTAAATAAAAGATTATCTTAAATTATGTATTAGTATTGATAGAAAAAATAAATGATTCTTTTTTATTATTATTTTATTTTATTTTTTAAGAAAATATCTTTTATGAGTACTTTTTTCTCTTTTTCTTTTAAACTTAAATAGATTAAATATTATATTAATTATATATTAAAATATCATATAATAATTACATATTAGGATTGATGCAAAATTCAAAACAATAAAAATAAAACAAACCATTCTCCCCTTAAATTTCAAATAGATTAAATATCATAAATCAAATATTTGAATTACAAAAGGCATAATGTTTTGCTTCAATTATATATTTTATTTAACTATTTTTTTTTCATTCTTTTGTTGTTATTATTTATTCTTATTTTTTTCCCCACTTTTCCTTAAATATTTATTAATAGTTCTAGACTGACCGTAATCCTAAGAGGGTATTATGGTTTAAAGAAATAGTGTCATGGTTTAAAGAAATAATGTCATGT
>CM042140.1:57096435-57118935 GCA_023376005.1 Doryteuthis pealeii | reverse complement strand
TAATGACTCACGCGTGAATATGCCAATACACCCGAATATTCATACCTCATCTTATAAAAAAAAAGCCAAGCTCTTTAAATTTATGTACGCATCTTATAAATATATGCACATTTATTTTTGGTTGCTGAAGGAAAAAGAGAATTCTGAATTTAAACCAGTTGTATACCTGGACAGGGGGGGGTCTCTAACAGGTTATTCCTGCCCGAGAAACGCTACATGTGTAGCGCCCTCGGGAGCAAACCAGGTTACCGGACCAGTGATGATTATGATGATATATATATATATATATATATATATTTGCGTGTATGTATGTGTGTGTATATAGCCTGAATATATGGCTAAATATATCACGATGTATAGACACATATGTATGTTCGCTTTCACACGTGTATGAATTTTTCTTGTAATTAACGATATGCAAATATTTCTTAAAACATTCCTAGATGTCGATATTGAAACTATCTATTCAGTCGTTTTCATTTTCGATTTTTAAGATTATTTCTTTTTTTATTTCTTTTTGAATATTTTCCTCTCTTTCACTTGTTCATTCTTTTTCCTCTCTTTCACTTGTTCATTCTTTTCTCTCTTTCACTTGTTCATTCTTTTTCTCTTTTCAGTTTATCTTCATCATTACTTATTTCTTCTTATTTCATTTTTTCCTCTATTATCACCTTTTTCTTGACTTTTCTAGACGTTTATTATTTTATTCTTTCATATATTGTGTATTTTCTGATCCTGAGTTTGGAAGAGAGCAGTTTACATATTTACATTTCTATTTTCTATTTTCTTTCTTTAAATCCAAATTGTCAATATTTTCTTCACCTCAAATCTGTTTTTTTTCCTTCTCCCGTCTCTTCCGTTCAATCCCTGTTGTTATTCACCAAAATATGATTTATTCCAAAACACCAAAATAGACTTTTAATATATGATCATACTCTCTTCTTTTTTAACTGCTAAAGTGTATAATGCAACTCATTCATTTCTTTCTCGATTAAACATTCTTCTTCCGCTTTCATTCCTTTTTCTCGCTCACTCTCTTCTCTGCCTCTCATTAGTTACTCCCCTTTTCTCTTAATTTCTTTCTTGCTTTACATCATCTTAAGTTACCCCCACCCTGCAGACTCTACCAATGCTCACGCCGTATTCTCGTTGTTCTTTCCGGCTTCTATCATTATATTCTCCCCTCATCGAAAATATGAGAAAATACAAAAGTCATTAAAATGTGTCCCTCTCGTTCCAGCCCCTTTCCAAGCCTTAAACCCCAGTCGTCTCCTACAACACTTCTTTATTCGCTTCTCATCTACCTCCCAGGATATCTTACCACCTCCGCCTTAGACCTTCATTTGACCAGACACATCCCATCCACTTTCCGACCCCTCATCAGCAACTATCCGCTATCATTAGCACTACCATGTTCCATTATAATTCTTCGATTTCTTCCTTCTTTTTTAATATTCTTATGATGCCCCAGATACTGTCATCATCATTAGCATTATCAATTATTGTTCAAGTGCGTTTTTGATTCTTATTATTGTAATCATTATGGCTGTCACTATCACCATCACCATCACCATCAGCCATATCATCATCAGTGTAAACATTATTGCCTTTCATAGTTGCAGCATTGTAATCACTACTTTCTAAAATATATTGAGAAACAGATTAGACTTGCTTGTAAAATTGAAAGTCAAATTGCATTTTCAATTTTTAGTTTTTATTTGATATATTCATAAGATATGAAATAAATAAGCCATCTATAAATAATAATAAGAATATTGCAATTTTCTATTTACAACTCTATAGCAGGTTATCGAAGTTGTGGCATATCAATATGTGTGTGTTAATTTTGCATTTAGGTTGTTTTTATATTAGGCATATTTCAAGTGTTGTGTTTATTTATTCAAAAGTCTTTTTGTTGTCCTATTTGAATTCTATTTCGTTGCAAAAACATTTTTATTCCTAAACTTTGTTAAATTTGTTAAAAAATAAATGTTAAGCTGAAATCATGCAACGTTTAATTTTCAGTCATTTTATTTTTAAAAGATATTTAAGTATTTGTTTTTGTCCTATTTCTATGGAAGACCCTTTTTATAACAAATATCTTAACTTTTAATGCATTTAGAAATTTTCAATATGCTCTGTATCTTTTACAATTTTATATTTCAAGGTTTCTATTCACTTGCGATGAATAAGTAATTTGAAGAATATTCATTCTTCAGGGCGAAATGTGTCCTTCCATAATTTTTTGCCCACCCAGAGTAAGTAACGTTTCATTATTTGCCATATTTCCAGAGAACATATAATTCATAAAAGTTTTTAAAAATATACATTTTAAATAAAATATCAGTAGAATTTTGGTGAATATCCTCGCGTCTGTTTTTTATTTCTATATAATATTATATAATATATATATATATATATATAATTATATATATATATATATATATATATATATATATATATATATATATACTCGAGTTGAAGTGATATCAACCGATACATTTTCCTACGTTCGCAGCTCAAAAACACAACTACCTCTCACGATTCCAAAGGACATAGGCAAAATAAAGTGCCAATTCATAATAATCACATATTTGAAAGCGTAGACAACTTTTTTCCTTTTTAATAAATGATTATCTGAATACATGAATAAATCATTTTAAAAATCTTCATGTGCGTTAACCAACAAATTTTTGTTCTCAATATGTAAAATAAAGAAGGAAAAATGTAGACTTAGTTATTTGGAAATAGATTCCTGGATTGGATAAATAAACATTTAGGAATAGATTCAGCTTTTGTTTACCGGATAGATAAATATAAAAAAATATAAGTTTTCTAACTGTAAGTAAGAGTAATTTCTTAGGTGGAGTACTGAAAAGCATTCTGAAAGTATCATACCAAACTTTCTCTATTATTAACTATTATAATGGTTTAAGGTTAGAGTTAAATTCACAGTACATCATGGTTCTCGCTGTATTTACCAGTCGCAATCTGCATAATTGTGTATGTGAATGTATCCATCCGAATAAAAACTATTTTCTGCAGGTTGCATTTGTATTGAATTTATGGCATGACAATTAATTCATACGTCAAGCGAAGATTTCTAAAAGCCATATAAGAATTGCTTGCACAGAAAATGTGGCTGAATTTGCATTTAATTTATTATATATTAAAGAGAGATAAAATCCGTTTTATAAGTTAAGGTCGACGTGTTTTGTAGCCACGTGTCACTTACAGAATTGGTGAAATACAATCTTTCATTCTCATTAGACCTTGTGCCATTCACAGCAGTATTTAATATATATCTACATATGTATATTTGTATTCGTATATATACTTACTATATATTGATAAACCACACATTAGATATGTGACAAGTCGCTAGAGTGATAAAAAAATCAGTTGTTATGGTAATAGGAAACATTTTAGGAATGTTAATGTATCCGCAACTCAATTGGATTCCATTTTTGTTTTCCCGTCGATCGATGTCCTTCAACAACTGATGACATCATGTCGAATCACGAGACATGCTAAGACGTAAATAATCCTGTCATTTATGGTATGGATCGGGTCAGATTCATAGGAGTTAAAAATCTGTCCATACGACAGAGGTTGTGATGATCGAAAAAGTTATCCAAGTCGTGGCAAATCAAATTAGGGTCAAAACTGTTTCTGACCCAACGAAAAAAAATGCAATTTAATATGGGATGGATTCTTCAAGAGTTGGATCGACAAAAAATACTGGTCCTTTCCTTTGTATTTGTAAGACTAATGTTTGCTATGCTATTCTTCGTTTTTAAAACTTTCAGTTGATTTTTCAAGCAACAAAAGCCACCCCAGTCAGCTTATATATATATATATATATATATATATATATATATATATATATATATATATATATATATATTATACATATATATTCGTGTTCTTTTTAACAAATACTGGAAGCAGCACCCACAAGATAAAAGTTGTATGGCTACTTGCCACAGAAGCCATCAATGCAAGACGAAACGTGCTGGACACTGTTGAAAAAACAAGGACGAGATCATAAATGACGATCTCTTATGGTCACTTTTCTATGGACATAGCAGTGTTGGTGAGCCAGCAAAAATCTACATCGATCAGCTCTTCACGGATACTGGGCCCAGAACAGAGGACCTTCCAAGAGTGATGGCTGGTGGCGTGGAAGAGTCATGGAGATTTGTGCTGTGGGCATGAATTGATGGATGATTATTCTCTCTCTCTCTCTCTCTCTCTCTCTCTCTCTCTATATATATATATATATATATATATATATATATATATATATATATATATAAATAAAAAGAAAATTTGAAAAAACAAGTGTTCCGAAAATTGAAAATGTCTGAAACTAATCATGATTAGTTTCAGACATATGTTGAAGAGACATCCTGATGAAGGTTCAATGTAACTGAAATGTTTTAAACATCGATAATTAAATACATCCCATTTTCGGAACACTTGTTTTTTCAAATTTTCTTTATATTGTCGGATTTAATTTCCATATTTACATATATATATATATATATATATATATATATATGTATATATATATATATATATATATATATATATATATAGGTTTGTTTAGAATGGCTTTTTGCCGATAATTTTTTGAGAATAAGTACTTAATTGGAGTCGTACCTAATTTTGAAAATTAATTAATTAATAATGAATTAGGCGGGAATACCTATTAAATGTATGGCTAAACAAATCGAGAAAAATCAATCTCTGTATGTACATTTCGGCCTATTAGGCCTCATCAGCAGAGCTATAGATCGGAAGACCGCCCTGTGCGTGATTTGAAACCGGACTGCCAAGCTGACAGGCCGATCCCATATATATATATATATACGTGTGTGTGTGTGTGTTTGCATGTATGTCACAATGTTTACTGAACACTAATAACATATTTCTTGCAAATGGTTAATGGAACTTTATCAAAATATATAGAACTTATTTCTGGATGATTTATAATCCACAATTTCAATAATTGTTTACAATTTGTGGAAAATTAAAGCAGAACTTGATTTTAAAATGTTTATTTGTATTATCGCTTTTTCAATGATTTTTCGCGTAAATATCTTAAGGACTTATTTATTATCTACTGTAATGAATATATTTTTTATTATACAGATCTTATTCTGGGATAATCGTGGTTTCTTACAGCAGATAAATTACAAATAGTAACTTTTACCACTTGTAATTTAAATTCTGTATGCTATTCTGATTATCCCCAAATAAGATCTGAATAATCAGAAAATATATCTATTATTGTAGTTAATAAATAAAACCTTAATATATTTACGCGGGAAATCATTGAAAAAGTAATAATAAAATTAAACATTTGTTAATCAGTGTCTGCTTTAATTTTCCTCAGATGGAATACTGTTTTAATCGCCGAAACAATTTCAGTGAAACAATAGTTTATCATAATAATCAATTATGAGAATTATCTGCAAATTATATTAATATCTTTAAATGTAAAGACGAGCAGAGCTTCAAAAGTATTAGCTCAACTAAATCATTGCTAAAATATTTTTATCTCCTCGGAATTTTCATCAGGATTCAATTATGAATAATTTGATACAAATTTTAGTTTTAAGAGAGATACTGTGATTTAAACTATGATTGTTTTAATTAAACCATTTTCCAATTAATATGCACAGAACGAATTTATAACAATACATGTATTTTATAAAGTAAAATTTCTAATGTATAATCCATGAAACTATTTGATTGATGTCGATTCAAAAGGCATTTAAATCGAACAGAATCGACTTTCCCCAAAATCATCAAACGTTCTACATTCTAAGACAGAATGACAGTCCGTGATAATAAGTTAATGTGATATCCTTTTGTAAGTTGAAGTGAATGGGCCAAAGGGGATACTTTATATTCATTGTTTTACAAAATATTCCTTGAAGGCGGCCAGTATGCTCGTTATCAAGGCGGCCAGTATGCTCGTTATCAAGTGACTTCCTATTCAATGAATTTAAATAATAACTTGCAGGAGTTCCAGGTCTATGAACAGAGTAAAATGATTTTTAAGAACACCAGTGAGTGAAAGAGAAAAGAGGAAGTGAGGAGTAAGAGTGTAAAAGGATTTAGCAAATTCTCATCAAATTAAAAACGAAATCGCTAACGATTCATAAATTACAATGTTTGTGTATTTTAAGAATTTTTCTTTTTTACATTCAAAATATTAAAGGCGTCCCATCGTTGTGTAAGGGTTAGCAAGCTAGTTTCAAAGATCCATTACTAATGAACAGCGAGTTCGATTCTAGCTGAATTCCTGCACTTGCGAACTTTTGTCACATCCTACCCGTGGTGAACGATTGGAATAAACAAGGAATCCCATTGGGGTATAATTATCAGCAAGTTAGTCTCGCAGATCCATTACTACTGTATAGTGAGTTGGATCCTTGCTGGATGTCCCATGCTTGCGACATTGTGTCACATCCTTCGGGTTGTGAACATGTTGTAGAAATAATTATGGTGTCCCGTCGTTGTATAATGGTAATTTTTTGATTTTCGTTGCCCCATACTTGTAATCTTGTGTCACATCCTACATATGATGAACCGTATTAAAAAGAACGTTCTGTTGGGGTGTAATGGTGAACGAGATAGTCTTACTTATCCATTATTACTGAATAAACAATTTGATACTCGCTGGATTCCCCATACTAGAGACCGTGTGTCACATGCTATGCATGGCAAACGGATTGTGATAAGAATAAGGGCGTCCCATCGTTTGTAATTGTTAGCAAGCTGGTCTCGCAAATGCATTACTAATGAATAGCTGCTATACGACAAGTTCCACTAATCAATTTATGTTTGCTTGGTTAATAAATTATATCACTTAATTAGTAAAAATAGATAATTAGATTTTGTGTGTTTCTTAATTGTAAAGATATTAAGGTGTATGCGAGATTTAAAATCCGAAAGACATCTCTTTTTTGAGTTATAAGACGACAAGCGCGTATCACGACATTCCTTTATATAGATATGTATATATATATATATATATATATATATATATTATATATATATATATATATATATATATATATATATATATATTTGAAAAATAACTGAATTACAATTCATATGAATAACAGGCACTTGTTTCAAAAATAGTTGCATATAACCATGTCGAATTCCTATACAAGCTGAGGAAAGAGCATGAATGTGTTAAGTATAATTACTTTCTGAAGATAATAGTTTTCTTCAGAATTTTACAATTCTTTTTCAAATTTGCGATATATATTTGACGAAATGTATAGCAATATAGATTTGTATTTAACATTTTGTCATGCAATAAATAAATAAAAAAACAACTATTATGATTGAAGTAGAGGATAAATAACAATGCTTGGAAAGTAATGTTATCATGATATTATCTAGCAATTTTCATCTCTTTGCCTCAAAGTTTTCATGATTTTATTTTTCACCTTTTCATATTTACTTAATTATATTACTGAGTGTATTGCATACTTAATAGAAATATGTAATCAAAGAGACTGTACATTTGTGAAGGCTTTATTTTCATTGAATATTTTTAAAACATGTAGTTGCTAATATCGAAAACTCAAATTAAAATAGAACCCTACTGGTCTTATTTTATTCAGAAGTTTTTTTTTCTGGCTAATACTTTTAAAACATGTAACCAATGAAGTCAAATTTGAAATTTAAAAACAACAATTCATTATCTGAAGTTATCCCCCGAGCCCAGACATTCAAACATAGATAATTGGCATATTTTAGCTAGATAATGAAGCTTCCAAATTATTAATATGTGGCAAATAAGAGATTGCTTTATTATGGCCCCATAATTGAATTGTTCTAACAGAAATATCGCTCAAACGTGTCCGTGTTTCTGTTGAATGCTAACATATATAGATACACAAAACAGATCCTTAAAATATATGCATTGTCTTACTGTTCTAAGGAATATTAACGAAATTCTATAGCATTAAAATAACGAAATAAATGAATATGGAAATAAATATTAAGTACATGAAAACACAAAATAAATTCGTTGGTTGATGGATATACATATTTCCTCAGTACGTCTTAAATATTCTTTAAAATAAAGGCAATCTTAATATGCAGACCTATATTAGTATAGATAAAAGAGTAAGATATACTCTGAAAGAAAATCTGATAATTATTCAATTTAACAATTGTAAATCAATTATCGACAAATGTTTGTTTGTAATCATGCTCTTCACAGTTACTTTCCTCTTTCGTATCATTATATTTGCCCAAGTCAAACGAAAATTAATTGTTTCTCATCAGGTATTTCTTTATGCTCCCGAATCTGTGTCAGATTTTGATACACTAAACAAAAGCTAAAGCTCGACATATATTCTGAAAATATAAATTATACTTTATATTATTAGCTTTAATTAAGTAGAACTTACTGAAGTATGATTTTATAAATATTATTAATCTGCTAATTACTCAGTGCACAGATCGAATACATATACCATTGCTATATACGTGTATGTGTTATATCAGTTACTTATAACCGAAATCAAATATATTGTTATAATAGCATGCAGTTTTTGGCATTGACATTGTCTCTACATATGAGATTAACAACTGATGTATCGTAAATATATCGTAAACGTCTACTAAATTTAAGTTTCTATGTCTATTCAGAGACACATATACTGACTCACAAATACACACACACACACACACACACACACACACACATATATATATATATAATATATATATATATATGTAGAGAGAGAGAAGAGAGAGACATAGAAAAAGTAAGACACAAACATCTAAAAAATACAAACACTGGTATATATATATATATATATATATATTATATATATATATATATGTGTGTGTGTGTGTGTGTGTGTGTGTGTGTGTGTGTGTGTAGAATTAAACAAAAGGCACATCTTCTGTTTAATAATTTTATTTTTGATCTTTTCTAATTGTCTGGCCAACTTTTTAATGTTTGGGTGGAATTGGTGGATAAGTCCACCAAAGTTCAGTTCCCGGGTACTTTCCGCACTTCGAAGTGCCATCATCAGTATTCCAGTTTTTTTTAAATTATATTAATGTGGAGGCTGGAAGGAGAAGAACTGGTGAGAAAGGTGTTATAGGTATTTTAGAATGTGTGTACTGTGTGTGTGTGTGTGTGTGTGTGTGTGTGTGTGTATGTGTGCCTGTCTCTCCCTGGTACTTTTCAAATGAGTCTACTAATTTCTCTCTTTTGATCGCCATTAGGTACCACATCCCGTTCACCAAAGTCTTCTCCATGATTTTGGTATCGCTTCAATATTCTCTGATGTCTTTAGATTCGAGTAAAGCCAGATGTCACCGGCGGATTAATCCTGATATTTAATGTCTATTTAACATATGTCGGTGATGTGTGGTTCGTCCCATCGTTGTGTAATTATTAGCTGGCTATTCTCTAGGATGACCCATACATGCGACAAGGTGTCACCTCCTACCCGTGGCCAAGGAGTTGGGTAAATACTTACGTGGGTGCTTCATCGAATTGTCACGAAACATGAAAAGATGGCAGTCAAGATATTGAAACTTGTTGCGTATGTTTGAGTTTTCATGCTACTGCATGACTTCTAAAATTGAAATGCACATAAATAAATACACCACTATTTTTTCTCCTAAACCAAACTTACTAAAAGTGTATTATTCAGAATTGCAACGATTCTGGAAATAAAATTGCATAAATGAGTATGATTTTTTTCCTGTGCATGTTTATATTTTTTCTCGATGAAATTTACTGCTGTAGAGTTTAATAATAAATAATACCTAATAATTTCCATTTTGAGTGTATATATTATTGGTAATAATAAAACCCTTTGGTTCAGAAGATATCTCACAGTTTATATTTTTAGGGGTGTACTTATTTAATGGGGATTTTATAAATGAATCTATCTACAAGTACATAAATATAATTTGCGTGATAGTAATTAAGTTGTTTGTTACAAGTTAATAGAAATTAAACTGTAAATATATAAGAAATTTAAAGCGAAATACATTAAATACTTTCAAACGTCACACCCAAAGTATGTAAAGCTTATACATAGGAAAATTGTTGCAAAATCGATTAAGAAAATAATGGGAAACAATATATAAAATATACGATTAAATCATCTTATAGGAAGGACAATATGAAATGTGACAAAAAAAAAATGAATTAAAACCCAAAGTAAGTTAATGTCTTTAATTGATATTCAGAAAACAAACATGAAATAAATAAAAAATAAAAAAATGATTTTTTTTAAGAAATAGGAAGAAAAACTTCTTTGTGAAGGGTTACTTTTTCTGGAATTTGTGGTCCTCAGTTATATTAACCCTAGCAGATCAACGGGTTACCCGATCAAGTCTCCAGATTGAATAAACGTTCCAGGCTTTTTGTCAAAAGCCTCTCCACCACGACATCACCATTAACCTTACAAGATAACAAGAAATATTGTTGAAGTGTGTTATTAAAAAGATGTATGGAATTATTACATTTTTATTATAACATTTTTCATTTTGTTCTTTTTATTTTCTGTTTTTGCATTTCCACCTCCCCCAAGCCCTCCCGCAGGATAAGAAAAACGTTTACTCCCCCTCCAACCCCAGCCTTACATACACTTTAGTTTTTGCAAAACAATTTTTGTGAAACGGCACATCACTGGTTTTCAGTTCTTCTTGTTAGGCCCCCGCAAAATGTAAATGAAGTTTAAGAGACATTTTCTGAATGATTCCCGCCATTTCTTTTCTTTATTATATTTTTCTCTTTTTCTTCGTTTTATATTCATTTTTATTGAATGTGTTTTTATTTCGTTATTTCTATTTCCAATTATTTTCTTGTACAGCTTTGCTCTGAAATCAAATCTAAAAATAAATAAATAAAAATAAAAGTAAACTAACAAATATGAAGGAAAGGATATGAATCGTAAAAGCTTATGCTAATTCAGGAAATGGATGACCAGATAATAATGATCGTAAATATTAAAACTTGAAATTTAAGAATAAAAAAATTAAAATCATCAATTAGTAAAAATTAGTAAGTAATGTAGATATGCCTTCATTCGCAACTATATATAATGCATTTGTCTATATCGGTTTGTATAGAAATATACATATACTTTTATTAAAAAGTTAGTTATACACACTATCAAGTCACACTGATAGAACGGATATCCCTCAACTCTCTCTCTCTCTCTCTCTCTCTCTCTATCTATCTATCTATCTATCTATCTATCTATCTCTCTGCAACCGCTCATATCAGTCATCACCATTGAGAGGTCCTCCACGCAGCGTCAAGAATCAGCAGGGGTAGGGGCTGATTGATGTAGATTTTTGCTGGTCGGTCTAGACTGGTGTGTTCATCTGTAGGTATTCACAAGAGAGCGTCATTAATGAGTTCGTCCTTGCTTCTCCAGCAGTGTCCAGCCTTTTGCTATCTTAAAAGATTTTAAAGAAGATCAGTTATAACTAATTTTAAGTTTCATAATATAGCCATAAACAATGATAATGTTTTTAACAGTACTGTTTATTGATATAATCATCTGTCAGCAATTTATAAAAATGTCTTTTTAACCCTCCGTCTATTATGGCATAACTCAGAGGCAGCTACAACTATAGCCAACACATTTTCCGTGGATTCTAATGTGATTAAAGAGCACCAGAAGAAGTTTGATTAGTTTTTTATGAATTCAAAACTGCTTCCAATTTTTGCCAGTGATTCCAATTACAATAATTTATGTCTGTCAAGTTGTCTAAACAGCGTATAAAACAAACAACGAGCTGAAAAATATTTTACCCAGAAACAAAAATGATGATAATTTCCATAGCTTGATGACAACGGAGGGATTCTGACTGAACTTAATATCAGTCATTCAGTTGTGATTGCACGGCTGATTTCAGGCGGCTGAATGTATTAAGGATACAGTTCACTAGAACTGAATTGCAGGTATCATAAAGGTAGATCCAACCACCCTTTAACAGGTCATTATTTTATTTATTTAATTTATCCTGCTTGGTGTGTTACCACCCGACTCACCATTCACGCTTGATACAGGGCTTAAATTTAGGGTTTTTCTTTTTCTAGATCCCTTTTCTTGCAAAGTTTAGCGAGGTCATTCTAGGTTTCTATTAAACATAGTTAAGGACATTATTTTAAAACTGATTGATTAATTACTGATAATTATTATGAATTATTAGATATGAAACAGTGAATTTATGTCTACTAAAGAATAATTCATTTAAAAATATACTAATCCGTTATAATTCTTCTTCTGACTGTGCAAGTCAATGATTAAAAGGACGTAATATTAATGTAACTGACGGTTTTATTAAAATGTTTATGAATTATTTTAATATAGTGCTAATTTAAAAAAAATACTGATTGTATTTAGTTTAGAACCTTTAAAGAATATTTATAAATATTATTGTTAAAAGAGGTAAAACGTTTGATCTGAATATAACGTACGTTGCAACATTAAATAATTACTTAAAAAATATTTCAAAGAAATAATAATCACTATATTTGAATAGAATTATGACTTAACATCTTTAAATACATTAAAAAATGAAATAATAATAATAATAATAATAATAATAATAATAATAATAATAATAATAATAATAATAATAATAATAATAATAATAATAATAATAATAATAATAATGAGACTCATTATCACCACTATTATTCGTTATAGCAATGATGCCACTAAATTATATACTTAGAAAATTTACATGGGCTACAAATTCACAAGCTCACAGGAAAAAATTAAACTCCCTCATGTACATGGATGATATTAAGATTTTTTACAAAAGATGAAAACGAAGTGGAAACACTGGTACAAACAATAAGAATGTATAACCAGATTATGAGAATGGAATTCGGAATTGAAATATGTGCCACATTAGTGATGAAAAAGTGTGAAAGAAAAACAATGGACGGAATAAAATTACCGAATCATGACAATATAAGAACACTTGGGGAAAAGGAAAGATACAAATACAAATTTCAGAAGCAGACACCATCAAGAAAACAGTGATAAAAAAATAAGTTAAAAAAGAATACCCCAGAAAAACAACGAAACTCCCAGAAACCCAGCTCTGCAGCAGAAGTCTCATCAAGGGAATAAATACCTGGGCCATCACCATCATAAAATACTCTAGACCATTCTTAAAATGAACAAAAGAAGAACAGACTGATTGACCAAGACAAGGACATTAATGACTATGCTCAAGGCATTACACCCTAAAGATGATAGAGGCAGACTATATGTATACTAGAATGCGTAGATGCCTCAATCCCAGAACTCAAGGAATACACACAAAAAAGCAAGGAAATATTAATTACAGCAGACAACATATGAACAAACAAAAATTTAAAAAAAAGAAATGGAAAGAAAAACAATTCCATGGGCACTTCAAACGACAAATTGGGGAGAGAGCACATAAAAAGACCTAGACATGGTAAAGAAGATAAAACCTCCAGAGAGAAACTGAGTCACTAATAATTGCTATATAGAATAATGCAATAAGAACAAATTATATCAAAGAAAAAATTAATAAGACACAACAAATAGCAAATGTAATATGTGTGGTGACAGAGATGAGACAATAAACCATGTACTAAGCGAATGCAGCAAACTAGCACAATGAGAACACAAAGCTAGACATGACTGTTGGGAAGGTGATCCACTGTGAATTGTGCAAAAACTCAATTTAACCACACAACAAAATGGTATATGCATACACCAGAATATGTTATTGAGAATAAAACACATAACCTTCTCTGGGACTTTGGGATAAAGATGGATCACCTATCCCAGCCAGAAGACCAGAACTGGTATTGATTAAGTAAAAAAACAAAAATGAACAAAACAAAAGAGACATTGACAACTGATAGGCTTTGCAATCCAAGCAGATAACTGGATGGAGATGACAGAAATAATTTACCACAATGACAAGAAAGCCCCTTAATCCTCTAGTTCCTACAATCAACTCATGTTCAGGATTTTACAAATGGTCCCGTTTCCTTACTATAATGTGGAATACTAGAATACATAAGCAACAAAAAGGAAAATAATGACCGATACGATTATAAAGAAAGCCAAAATACATCATCAAGTGTCCCAGCATTTTAAATAAATTATCACACTTCTTTCCCAACCAATGTAAAATACGTTTTTGGTAACGAATTCATATGTTGCTGCTTGATAACTAACAATACTGTCGTCTTTCTCATGAAGTTGGATTTCATTCCAAACTTTATCTGACTGCGCTGTACCTCGTGCTAATGATCTGGCGAAAGGCATTCACCCATATGTTTCCCCAACTATGTGTAAAAGAATATGGCAGAATATACTCTTTAACCTTCGTAAGAAAAACAGTCTAGAAGGAAATTTCTAAATTTGGACTAGATGTTCTCCACTTTAAAAAATTATATTTTTGTCGCAATCTGATCGTGTCAGATTGGTGGGGTAAATACATACTTTCTTTTCATATTTAAGAATTTATTGAATAAGTTGAGTGAAATTTTATTCTCAACCGCTTTCCACCGTATATGATCATTTACAATGATAATATCCGATTTTTTGAATAAAAAAAAGAAGTTAATTCTAATATCTGAATTGCTTTTCGTCCAGGTTATAGATTTCTCTCTAGCGTTTTGTTACACCTTCCTGATTCTAAATTTTTGATCACTACATGTTTATGATGGAGCAAACATTGGTATCAATGTAAACTATTTACAGAAGAATAACCTTCGTCAGTTATCCCAATCGATGGTATTCTATTATCATCTCACTCATTGGGAAAATTTCACACCAGCACTAACTTGTGATTATTTCCTAGAGTCTGGGTGTCAGCACGCCTCTTCAGAACGGAAAACCTTACTAGATTACAATTTTTTTTGTTTACTGAAATCATGATCTGGTCTTCTAACAAGGGATTGTGTCGTTAGTTTGTATTTCAAAATCCAAGAGATTTGTATGCATTTCCTTTTGTAGGACAGATTCTGGTTTGTTCCTATAACAAATTGTCAGTATAATGATATTTCAGTCTCTTGCATAATTTCCAATGGACAAACTTTCCCATCCCGTCACGTCTGCATTCTTTTTCTGTCTGTTTGCTGCGTTTGCTTATTATGTTATTTAGTTTTTCATTTCTATCACCTGAAATACTAAGCTTGCTATTCTCATAGATATAATCAATTTTTGCTTTGAAATTAGTACTCCTTATGGTTTTTTGTGACGTTATTCATATATATTCCGTTTCTTTCTTTAAGTTATCCATTCGTAGTCAGCCATTTCCAGGTAATCATATTCAATTTAAATACTTTTTCATTTGATGTTACCATATAGTTATTTTTCTTTCCATTTTAGTTTTGTATGTTTCATGATTGTTTTTTTAATGTACATTTTAAGTTATCAAATTTATTGTTGTAATCAATCTCTATTTATTCATTTAATGATTTATTTTTTAAAACATGTATTCTTGCATTTGCAATTACTTCTTTTAGCTTATATTACATAGTATATTTGTGTTATGGACAATTATTATTTTGATATATGAAATAGGGTGGCTTTGTTTATTATTTTGATTATTGTGAATCTTTATATATATATATATATATATATATATATATATATATATATATATATATATATATATATATATAGGGGTGACCTGGTTGAATGTACCACCAGAAGATTCACTTCCAGAAACTTCTAGTTGTGCATTGTTTTTCATATCTTGAATAATTTTATTATTTGTATATTGGGATATTTTCAATGCGATTTTATTGTATAATAAATTTCCTTGTAATCATTTTCAATCAGATAGTTTTCAATGTTATTTAAAGTGTTATTTAAAATAGCTTTAAATTATTATTCTAAAATTATTAAAATTTTATTTAACATTTAATATTTTATCTTAACCGTGAGTTTACCGATTTATTAGAAATTGTATATATATATATATATATATATATATATATATATATATATATATATATATAAAGCTATGTCGTAGATAAACGGTGACAGACGTGCATATATGCAAGAATAGGTTTGCCTATTTTTGATTGTCAGGTTACGCCTAAAGAAAAGCAGATATATAAATATACGTTGATTAAACATATAAGTACAAACACTCTTGCCATGAACAACTACACATGTATACGCACACGTAATCACATACATACACTTATATGTATATTTATATATATCTATGTTTAACCCGCTAAGAAATTAAATGTATTCGCCCATTCATTATTAAATCCAGTATTTTTTTCATGCTGCAGTGCATGTGTATGTATGAGGTGGACGTATGAGTATGTCTGTATTTATATGTGTGTATGAATGTAATATTGCGCATTGCATTTCTTAAAGTCTTTTAATCTTTAATGACAACAAGGCGACGATTCTTAACAGTTCAAAGTTTAGAGAAGGAATATCTCGGATGCGGGATATTTAAGATGTCTTTTTTTTCTTTCGAATAAGATTAACCAAAGTTCAACCGTAGACAATTCCGTCTAATGAACATTTTACTTTGGTCTTTCCACCTCCAAAGAGGTGCCTCCACGTGTAGATTGGATGTTTACTTATCTTCAACTCTTCCCTGATTGGTTGAAAGCTTTAAGGGCGGTAAAGCAAGTCTACACTGGTAATTGTCCGCAAGAATGAACACAATGGATTAAGGCAGAGGAAAGGACACGTAGATTTCACCTTAACGAAAAACTCCTTTAGTATTAAATTCATTTCGACCAATACTCTTTAATTAATACGTCTGGCATCAGAGTCCGGTGTCAAGATCTCTGCAAAAGTTGGCACAAAGTTACTTCGTTCTTGTAATTAATATCTTTGATGTAGAAGCAAAAAATTAAAAAGAAATATCAAGATTTTTTCAGTTAGCACGAATAGATATCGTTATTTGATTATATATGCTAATATGTGTTTGTCATTCGCATACATATATACATAGACGCATATTTCATATTTATTATCATACATATGAATATTCTATGGCAAAGAACTACCTCTAGGAGACATAGAATATGTAGTGATAGACAGATGGATAGATAGATTATATATGAATAAGCATGTTCATTCAAATAGATGTATAAAGTTAGATAGAGAAATAGATTTCGTGCATGAGTAGAACAGATTTTATGGTCCAAATACTTTCTCCAATTCACGAAGAAAAGTGTTTGTCTATTTCAAAATCACCTGTTGCTAGTGTTAAATTGTTTTCTAAAACACACACACACACACACACACACACACACACACACACACACACACACATACCACAGTTTCGTTTAGAATTTGAACTCAGTTAGCTTGATCCATTTTCTACGACAATAACTATTACACCATGAGTGTCTCTTGTAGAATAAGGTGAGTTAATTCCATAATCACCGTTTATTATGCAGAAATCATACCTTGCTAAACAATGTTTACACCTACCACTTTAAAATGTTCTCTCTAGTTTTCAGTTATTTTTTAAAAATTTGACTTCTTATATCAGTTTTTAATTAAAACCTTGAATCTGACGAACCAAAAGTTTAGCATCAATTCTTTTTGAAGAAACAAACAAAAGAACAAACCAAAAATTCAAATGAAATACCTTCGTAGAAATAGCCAGAAAAACAATCTTACTGAAAAACACGTTTGTGAACTTTTAACGGTGCAACAGTGGACTATGTTTTAGGGAGTTAATAAATTATAAATTAATAAATGTTCTTAGGAAATTAATGCTTGGTGTCCATTAATGTCCTTTCAAATATAAAAACACGCTATTTTAAGTAATTATAATCCGGTAACCGAAAACGAGCCTGAGAAAATCTTCGTATAAAAGTTATTGCAGCGTGGACGTTTTACTCGGTATTTTAAAGCTAGAAATGTACATTATACAATTTAACAAAGAGATAAACATCCGGTTTAAGTAATAAGTAAATACAAGGTCATGTTCCAATGCACCATTACCAGTTACAGAAAATATGGTGGACATTGCTCTCGTTATCCCTGAATTATATGTCAAAAGATTGACGGAGAAAAAAAAAATTTTGTATCATGTTAAACTATGTTTATGTGATTATTGGTAAAATTACTGAATAATTCGAATATTTTCTTCTAGGAACTGAGAATTGTTTGCAATATGAGCTGGCTACTAAGCAAATATTATAGTCTTTACAACTGGATCGGACCTTTGGTATTGAAGGTTTGTTTGAACTTGCCTATTTAAGTTCATTGAATGAAATATTAAAAATGTTATTTTTATGATTCATTTAACCTTTTAACACTTAGAATTCCGCATCACATTTTAGAAGATATTCAGAGGTCTACTGTATTGCTGCTTGTATTTTAAAAGAGTTTGAACGAGTTAGAAAGACTTTCTATTTCCTTTCTTAACCGATTCTTTGCTTTCTTCATAAATCCTTTAATGTTTGGTTTTCTTTCTTTGTTCCTTACTACATATCTCCTTTCTCGTAACTTTTTGTACATGCCTATTTGCTGCCTATCATAAATCTCAATTGTTTTTAAGCAAATGGTTCATTTAACTAGGTCATCTTGACCTTTTTGTCAAAGATTCCGAAGAGATTAACTAGTTTCTCTGAACATTAAACACTTAGTCATCAACAACATGTAACATCTGTGATGTGTTAAGAATAGTTGAAGTCTATCCCATTTGCCCACGTATTATTTCTAAAAGCGGACCATTGAACAGCCAGTTTCTCTTAAAAGCGCAGCCATTGCTTGAAACTATCGATGGCCTGACAGAGTCCAATACATTGCCCTTGATGTTTGATATATTTTTATCGCTTCTGACACATGCAGAATCATATGAATGGAAAACTCGTTCAAACGTTTGTTTGCTCTTTGATTTGATTTATGCATTATTTACAAGTTAATTCTGATCATTACAGATTACGTTTCTTTAGAATCAGCATAATTCTATAATTCTCAGTGGTTTGTAACAACGTTTCATAACATTCAAAAACGTTCAGATAGATATATGCCAACTACATGCAATATTTTATTCAGAGATTTGCTTTCTCACATTCCCTTACCATGTAATTCTATTGAACAGTCATTGTATCCATTACAAGAGGTTCTTTGAAAGATCTCCGATATATTTAGAATAATCCTCTGAAAATATTATCTTTTATTACACATTGTGTTTTATTCTATTTCACTTTAATGTGTAAGTATTTTCCTGATTATTTGAAATTAGAAAAATATAAGAATGTATAACATATTCGGATACCTTGTCTAGTAATTCACTTTTCTACCAACTCTGTTTGGTTGTTTATTTGATTGACTTATTAATTTAAACTCCATGTCAGTCGGTCTAGGGATATTCTATGCTTAGGGAATCGCGTTTTTACGTTTATATTTACATTTTTTGTGTCGTTGATTCTTAAGGGTTCTTTTTCCCCTTGGTCCTATCGAAAAAAAGCAACATTTAAACATATCTATTTGACTCATAGAGGGGACCCTAACAGGTACTACTCCATTTTAGTGTGGACCTAGGAGTAATGACAAGGAAGAGGTACTTCACACTCCCCATATCTCTAGAACTGGAGATTCACTATCAGATGTAGTTTAATGTTATAACCGGAACACCTCATTTTAGGGTTGGTCTTGTATAGATACATAGCATATAGATTCAGCGTATTCTTAGCTCCGCAAAAGAGTCGGGCCAAATCTAGGCAATCTATCTTTGACCTAACGTTTTATCAAACATAGGATGAATTTCCTTTGAACATATCAACCCTTGTGGGCTATCTAATGACAAAATTTGCAGTTTTGTATATATGATTGTAATATGTAGGTAAATATTTTTTGTATAGTTTTGTAAATTTGTAGAAATAATTTGCATTAAGTTCATGTGTATTAATAAACTGATAGAAAGGATTTTTATTTAAAATTTTTCATCACCTATTGATTATCAATAAAGTGGTAGAAGTAATTCTGATTAATTTACAAACAGATCTATTTGAACTATAGATGGGGCCTTAACATGTACTACCACTCCTAGCAAAAGTAGACCTAGTAGCAATAACAATAAAGGGGTGCCCCACACACCCAAGAGCTCCATGACTTCCCCAATAGAAGCAGTTTAGCGTAATTCCAAGAATACGAATTTTGGTAGAATAAAATTGATATATTTTCATTTTCGTGTATCAAAAAATGAGAAATAACTTCGTGTGTATTAATAAGCTAATTGTTGACCCTCAGACACTGCCTTCTAGCACCTACAAGATAAAAAGGGTTGAGAGTTTTCTATAATCTTAAGAAGACGATTGGGGATAAACAATTATGTGCTATAATTTGATGCGACCTCTCCGACCACCCGTCTATACCAGTAAGGGTAACATTAGAGTGACTATTTAGGCAACCGGTTCGCAGTCTGCTCAGTCACAATAATCGTTACCCACAGCCAACATGGGACCAAATTGGTGGGGGTCTTACCTCTGTATACTATAGCCCCGGTCGACAGAGCGAGATAAATGTGGAATAAAAACAAATTGGAATTAAACTCGGTTCGACGATTTATTTCTCAACGCGGTAAACTATTATATGATGTATTATTAACTAAAGGATGTTTGATTTTCGTTAAAAATATCTTCAATCATTTTCTATATCTACCTTCCTCCCTTATTTATTTATTCATTCGAAAGACACTTAACATGATGACAAATGGTTATCAAGCTAGATTCACTGACAAATGGTTAGTGAGTTCGATTCACACGGAGTGCCATTTACATCTAGACAGGTGTCACATCTTGGCTTCGTAAATTACTATTTATTTCTTGAAATATTGTGGAAACTACGATGTAGCGATGTTTGTTGTTGAATAGTAACATTTGTGACAAAATAGATTATAAGGAATTTTTTACTTTTTCGTTTCTTTCTTTCTTAACATTTTCTTATTTGTTTTCTTCCATTATTTTCATTCAAGTCGTAAGAAAATTAATTCGCTTTTCTTTTCCCCTTTTTTTTTACTTTATCGTTCTATTTCTACAGAATTCATACTTTTTGTTTGTTTCTACTTTTATTTTTCATTCATCATTTTCTTATTTTTCTTCCTTTTCTTGCTTCACATCGGTTTCCATCAGTTTTCTTCTTCAACTCGACGAATCAATTTCGTTTGGAAGAAAGTATCTGATTTTTAATTCCTTTATTTTTACTTCCGTTCATTCTTACTCCTTTCTTTGATTTTTTTTATTCCTTTAGTCTTTACTGAATGGCAATCACAAATATGATATCCGTCCTCTTTTTTCTAGTCACCATGTTCAATTTATTTCGTTATTTCTATTCATTTTTTTGTTATATTTACCCTTTTTTATTCTTTTTTTTTTTGTCTTGCTGGACTTACCATATTCCAGTTTTGCTTATATTTGTATTCTTTCTCTTTCCTATTCGACATTTATTTCCTTTCTTCAACAATGGCTTGCCTCTGCCATCCATTCACTTCCTATGATGCTCTTTCTTTCTTTCTGCTCATCTTTCGATATATTTTAATTTCCTTCCCTAATTACCTTCTTCAATTTCTTCTTCGTTCCTTCGATCTTCATCTTGTTTCACTTTCCTTCTTTCTTATTGAGAGACGATAACAGTATAAAGTGTATATCTGATTGCTCAATTCAATTCTAACCGTGCATACCAGCAACAGAAAACCAAAGAAAAAAATATCAAGAGTTCATATTAATTCCTAGTTTTTTCTTTTCTATCTACCCACCCCCAATTTCACTCACGTTATCATTTAAAGGCACATGTGGAAAAAGACTATGTAGTATATATTCGCGCATTTAAAAATATATATCTACCCCAATGTGTTTAACGTTCCAGATTCTTTCAATTCCTCGCCTTAATATATTCTGACTTATCTATCAGTCCATCCATGCATTTATGCATAATACGTCATCGTCATATTCTGTGTTCATGCTAATATCTTCTATTCTTATCCTACGGTTCTTGTTTCTTACCTATATTCAATTTTCCTTCTTTTTCATAAAGGCTATCAACTCCAAGTTAGCAGCCAGTGCGCCATGATCACGCATTTATAGCGTGAAAGTGGGCATATTTCTACTCAAGTCCATTCACCTATATTCACTCGTATTCTTTACATTGTGGCATTGATCTGTTCGATTATGGCAGTTATTTAACTTTTCTTTATTCTTTGGCTATCACTTTTTTGGAACAGTTTGTGGGTTGGCAGTTTCTACGCCAATACATGGGAGTGGCGAGAGAAAGAACACCGATATGAAAATAGACTAAAAAAAAGCGTGTGAATGAGAATTACAGTTCCGAGGTTGGATAAAGAAGGCATTGTCTGTTGAATAGCTGTTTCATTGAGCACACACACACACACACACACACACACACACACACACACACACACATATATATATATATGCATGTGTGCGTGTTTATACATATATACATATATGTGTGTGTAAGTGCG
>CM042140.1:57073935-57091435 GCA_023376005.1 Doryteuthis pealeii | reverse complement strand
TGATTGCTGGCGAATGGCTGTGACAATAGATGCACATA
This sequence comes from Doryteuthis pealeii, assembly GCA_023376005.1. Classification (NCBI taxonomy): domain Eukaryota; kingdom Metazoa; phylum Mollusca; class Cephalopoda; order Myopsida; family Loliginidae; genus Doryteuthis; species Doryteuthis pealeii. The sequence continues at coordinate 57,091,397 of CM042140.1, read as the reverse complement.
GAAGGTAAAGGAGATAGGATGTATGATGAAAACGATTTTTTTTGTATAATAGAAGGAAGAAAAAGAACAGTATGCAGAAATAAGGAAAGATCGGCGAAAAGAAATGGTATAAGGGAAACGAAAAAGAAAATTACCGGGAAAAGGCATTGTTCAATGGCGATAGCAAGAAGAAATTGCAAAAATGAAAAAATAAATAAATAAATAAAATAAATTAAAAAATAACATAGACGTTTCGCATTTTTGAACAGCGGCATCTTTCTCCATTTAGACTAACAATGGGTGCTAGTGGACCGACTGCAAACGGCCAACATTACACGATGCAAAAATTCCTTTCTTTCTATCGTCTGATAAATCAATTTGTCTCATTCTTTGTATCTATTTTCTGTCTACATACCTTCCCTGTTCTTTTCTCGTCTTTATTATTTCTTTCTCTCATTGCATTCTTCTCTGCTTTCGTTTGTTCTAGAACGAGTTGGCCATTAACGTTCGATCGCGGGAGAATCTCACTTTTCCACTTGGCTACCGACGCCATTTTGACTAAGCATTACCCGCTATTTCTGCTATCAGTCTCATGTCCATATAACCACAACAATCATCACCTAGCTAACATGGCTACCCTTTATAGTAACTGATAAACCGAGAAAGAAAAGAAAGAAGAAAAAAAGCATAAAAATGTCAGAGCTGACTGCTTGACCGAAATGAACTTAATTTTTTTTCTTTCCCCATTTCTACCATTTTAAACCAGAAAGAAATCGAAAATCGAAAAAGTTGAGAGATTTTGTTCAACGTTAGACAACATTATTGTTATGGATGAATTCGACAGACAAATGAGACTCAAAACTTTTTCCTTTACACATCGGTTGAGGGATTATAACCAGATAAGAAATTTACTATTCGTATAATAATTGTTTGTATTTGAAAATATGTCATAATAACAGGCAAAGGGATTGATCGCTCAGTGGAAAAGTGCTAGACATGCCATGTTTATGCAATTAATTCAATCCAAACTACATCGCCAGTTATTATTATTTCTTATTTCTGCCTCCACTTCTTTGAATCTACTAAATTTCTCAGGTTACCTGCTCAGAGATGTTTCTCTCAGATGGTATAACTATGTCGATATTCACAAACTATCTTCTTCTTCTTCTTCTTCTTCTTCTCTCTTCTTCTTCTTCTTCTTCTTCTTCTTCTTCTTATTATTATTATTATTATTATTATTATTATTATTATTATTATTATTATTATTATTATTTAGTTTTTCACACCTGTCGTAGCCGGTGGTTCACTGGAGGCTGAGTGACAGCAAGTTTCCTTAGATCTCCAGGACTCTTCTGAATATTCTCGCCGATCTTAACAGTGCTGTAGTTTTGATGGTCTCAATTCTTCCTCAGATTTCCAATTCAGCCAAATTCTTTTCCAGAGCTTTGGGGACCGTTCCATGGCCACCAATTACAATTGGTTCGACATTCACCTTCATGTTCCACAATTCTTTCAGTTCTCTGGTCCAACTATTTGCATATCTTTTCACTTTCTTTTATTTTTAGTCGGTGGTCGTCCGGGACGGCAAAATCCACGAGATGACAGATTCACTTCTTCTTGTCAATCAATACTACATCTGGTCTCCTGGCCAGGATTAGGTGATTCTTTCTTCTTCTTCTTCTTCTTCTTCTTCTTCTCTTCTTCTTATTATTATTATTATTATTATTATTATTATTATTATTATTATTATTATTATTATTATTATTATTATCATTATTATTATTATTATTATTATTATTTCACTCTTTGTGAGTTTTCACACCAGCCTAAGCTGTTGGTTTTTCCCAGAAGTCTAAGTGGCAACAACTTTCATCAAGTTTCCAGGACTTTTCTCAGTATTTTATCCGATATTAATAATACTGTAGTCTCTGTTCTCCTCTCTGATTTATAATATTTTCAGTCTTTTCCCAAAATTTGTTGACCGTTCTAAGGACACCAACTACAATTGGTATCACCTTCAACCTCATGTTCCGCATTTTTTAGATATCTGCCAAGCTCCAAGCATTTGTATATCTTTCCACTTTCTATTTTTCACCGGAACAGCAAAACCCCTGAGATGACAAGTTCCTTTTTCTTGTTAAATGACCTGAATTATGTGATCTGTTTGTCTCAAAATACCAGGAGATTGTACGAGTCTCATTCTATAGGACAGATTCTAGTTAGTGCATGTGCCATTTGGTAGTATGGTATTATACAATTCCCAATGGATCGTCTTTTCCACCCTATAGAACCTAGAATTGTACTCTTTTTGTGATAGTTTGCTACATTCGCTTATTATGTGTTTAACCACAACACACACTTACTATTCCCATGTGTCTTATCTATTTTCGCTTCGATATAATTGGTTCTTAAGTCATTATTTTGTTCTGCTATTATAAGAGATTCAGTTTATTTCCCTTTCTTAGCCATAGTTCCGGTTTTCTTAAAGACAATCTTCTCACTTTGTTGCTTGAAGTATCCGTATCGTTGTTCTTCTTCCCATTTCTGTTTTTTAGTTTTCTGTTTTCTAGTTTTTGTTGTTTTTCTGTTTGACTATATGTTTCAATAGTTGTTACTAACTTCGAGTCCTCAAATTGTCATATCCACACGATTTTCCATGCCGACGAGTCTTCTTCCTTCTTTTATTTTTGACACATATAGTCTATATGTATCATGTATCGTACATTGTCATCAATTCCATTGTGTTTTGGTCCACCAGTCAGTTCCTCTCTTGTCCATTTTAAGAATGGTGCGAAATATTGTATAAGGGAGACAGTCCAGATGTTTATTTCCCTGACAAGATTACTCTTGCAAAGCTTAATTTCGAGAAGTTTTCTTATTATCCTGAGGTACTTTTTTGAGGACTATGTAATTATGGGACATTGGTGTTTGCCATACTATTAATACCACACAAATTCATTGGATTTTAACGTGTGCTAGTGCTTGTCCTGCTGTTAATTCTACTTTCCAGTTGTTCATGGCTTCCGTGCTGAAGTTTATGATTTTGTCAGATATTTGGTAAATTTTCAGACATTCTACAATGGGTAATTTCATGTTAAAGCATCCAGGCCATGTCACCGACCCACTTCAATTTTTCTGGAATTTTTTTACAGGTGTGGACTATGTTAAAGTTAGACAATCCCCAAAATTTGAGCTTTAAATCCCAGTAATTGGCGGAGTTATGTCGATTTTAGCTCTCCAAATTCGGGGTGGGAGGAGGTCACAAAAAATAGCGATTTTTTGTAATCTCTTTTTGTCTGTAAAATACGTTCTAGAGCGTTCCTACTCCTAAAAATGGGTTTATAAAAGTATTTTTGCCCGTGGAATCCAAAAAGGCCATTGAAAAAGTATGAAAGTTAACCAATTTTAAGTTATTGATGATTTTTTTTTCATAGTGAGATCAATAACCCGATTTGGCACTGCATCTATGACAAATATTTTTCTATTATTATTTCATATCTATTGAACATTATTTATACCAAAATGATAGTTTGGTTTCTGCTCAGAACCGAAGCTACATTTTGTTGAAATTCAGTTTTTCTGAAATTTTGTCCAGATGTTGACTATTTTAAAGTTAGACAATCCCCAAAATCTGAGCTTCCAATTCCAAGAATTGGCGGAATTATGTTCATTTTTAACATTCCAAATTTGGGTGGTCCGTCGCAAAAAGTCGCGACTTTTTGTAATCTATTTTTGTCTGTAAAATAAGATCTAGAGCTTCCCTACTCCTAAAACTTGGTTTATGAAATTATTTTTGCCCAAAGAATCCAGAAATGCTATCAAAAAAGTATGAAAGTTAACCAGTTTTAAATTATTAATGATTTCTGATTTGCAAAATTTTAACTGATGTTCTAACTTCGATTCTGTGCAAACACTAAACTATCTTTTTGGTAAAAATAATGTTCAATATATGCGAAATAATAATAGAAAAAAGTGGTCTTAGATTCAGTGCCACATCGGAATATTGATCTTGCTATGAAAAAATCAGAAATCATCAATAACTTAAAATTGGTTGTCTTTCAGACTTTTTCGATAGCATTTTTATATTTCTTGGACAAAAATACTTTTATAAACCAATTTTTAGTAGTAGGGAAGATCTAGAAACTCATTTACAGGCAAAAATATATTACAAAACTTGTCATTTTTTGCGAACCACACCAAATTTGGAGAGCTAAAAATTGACATAACTCCGCCATTTTTTGGAATTGAGAGCTCACATTTTGGGGAATGTCTAACTTTAACACAGTCCATACCTGTACGATACTTCACAAAAATCAAAGGGGGTGAGTGACAATTATAGTCTTTTTTCTGGATGGTTTTGCGGAATCATATCATAAGCATTTCTGTGTCAAATCCTGGCATGGATACATTTTTTTTTCACATCAGCGTTAGCTGATGGTATTTCACTGGAGTCTGAGTGACAACAAGTCTCCTCAGATCCCCAGGACTCTTCTGAGTATTCTAGCCGATTGCAGCAATGCAGTAGTTTGGATGGTCTCAATTCTTCCTCTTATTTCTAGATCCTTCAATCTTTTTTCCAAGTTTATTAGGACCGTTCCAAGTGCATCAACTATAATTGGTATCACTTTCACTCTCATGTTCTACAGCTTTTTCAATTCTCTGGCAAGGTCCAGGTATTTATCCATCTTATCATTTTCCATCAGCTTCACCCTCTTCACATCAGCTGGGACCGCAAAGTCCACCAGTCGACACGTTCTCTTTTTTCTTTGTTAATCAACACTAGGCCTGGTCTCCTGGCTGGAATAGGGTGATCCATCTTTATCTCGAAGTCACAGAGAATGTTATGCATTTCATTCTCAAGAACATATTCTGGTTTATGCATATACCATTTTGTTGTATGGTCAAACTTTAATTTTTTGCATAATTCCCAGTGGATCACCTTCCCAACCCAGTCGTGCCTAGCTTTGTATTTCCGTTGTGCTAGTTTACTACATTCACTTAATACATGGTTTACACTCTCATCTCTGTCACCGCACAGTCTATATTTACTGTTTTGTTGTTGTTATTATTATTATTATTATTATTATTATTATATTATTATTATTATTATTATTATTATTATTATAGCCGATCTTAAGAATGCTGTTGTCAGAATGGTCTCCATTCTTTCTCTGATTTCTCATTTCTCTAGACTCCAAGGGTACAAATTACAATTGGTATCACTTTCACCCTCATATTTCACACTTTGTCTTTGTTCCCTGATAAGCTTCAGGTATTTGTCTATCATTTCATTTTTGTTCAGATTCATTCTGTGATCACCTTTCAACCTCAGTCTTGACTAGCCTTGTTTTATCTATGCTAGTTTGCTGTATTCGTTTATTACGTGGTTGATAGTTTCATCTCTGCCTCCACACATCCTACATTTGTGGTCCTTGTTTTCCTGATTTTTTATGTGATTATTATTCTTATTCTTATTATTCTTATTATTATTATGTACTCGCCCTCCCCAGTAGATATCCCAGTTCCTTGATATATGGAATGTAACTGGTTGGAAAAGGTCAATCAGGTGAACTCAATTTATGAACGAGAGGCCGCCAGACACGAGATTTTTTTATTTCTAAAGAGGCGATCTGTCAGCTACCGGGACAGCGATAACGCAAGACCTATATTTGGGGGTTAAACAAAACGACCCCTATCATGGGTTTCGTGGAAATAAGTAAATGGGTATATCCCAAATATTTTGTATTTGAATTGCCATATTTTGTATAACTTTTCAAATGTTTCCACTGCACAGTCCGAATGAATTATTATTTAGATTACTTATAATATTAGGTTATTGTCTAAGTACTGAGTATTCGGTGTTTTGATGGGAAGCCCTTTGTATTTTCTTCGTCATTTCTCAACGCAAAATAGTTCTCAGTCCTATCTATATAGAATATAGGATAAAAAGATTGTAAGGTAATAAGAAGAATTGTAAACTCATGAAATATTTGCTCAACATCTGACTCACCTTTTCTTCTATCAGCATCTATGAGTACAAAAACTTTCAGCGGCACACAAACTTTTTGTAAGTGAACACTTGTTACTTTATAAATTAAGTCGAGAATAAAACATTTTGCCTCCGTCTTATTAGAATATGCATGATATTAGATATTTTAAATAAGAATATTTAAGAAAAATGATGTTCTAAAATACTTCCTCATTAAGTGAATTTAAACTGATGATGTTCTAAAATATTATTTTCCTAAGTCAAGGTATAGATAACTTTTTCTGATGAACATGATATGCATCATTTTCCTTGGATATTAAAAAAATATACTATAACATATATTGAACGAAGCAACATTCTCCATAAGATTCACGTTCTTTTTTAACATGTGTATAAATGTAATGATCTAAGTAGAAATGTATAAGTTCAAATATCTATGGTCATCAAACAATCTTTTTATTTCCCTAGAATTGAATAGAATATTGCACATCAAGAACGAGAGAATATTCAATAAACACTTCATTATTAGATTTACGAGGAATTGCCATCATTATATATTGTTATATATTATTTTTCCTGATTTTAAACACTTATCATGAGTTTATATGTAAATCTCTACGTTATTAATCAGCACTGAGTTACCCTAAGGTCTGTAGTTAATGTCTCCGCCTATGAAATAGCACACAAAACCATACAGGAAGTTACCAGTTAAATATGTACAGTAGGTATGTCAATATACACATTTTATGAGTGCTAACTTCAGATTTAAATCTAAATACATTCTAGTTAGAACAGCAGATAAGCCAATTAAAATATAAAATAAAATCGGCTATTAGCCTAATTTCATAAGTGCTTTCAATTATGTTTAACTACTTTCTTTTAAAAGCAGGTTGTCTAATTAAAAGCATGCCTCTTTTACCGAAGAGTTAAGAGAAATAAATTATATAAATAGGAACAAAAATGAAAAGAAAACAACATCCGAGTTCAGTCATTAAAGTGAACATTCAGATTTAAATCGAAAATCGTAGTTGTTTTTTTCTTTATTTTTTAGTGTATCTTTCAAACAATCTTGTTGAGCAAGTCTCTGCAGAGATTTTCCCTGCTGTGTTTTTTATAGGTGCCACCAACCCAATGAAATACTATACACTTTGTAATTATCTTTATCGTCTAAAATGTCTGCCTTTAGCCATTGTAAAACGATTATCTTATTCCAATCAGTAGACTGAGTAACAAAAACATTATTCAAAAAGGAAATAATAATAAATACTGTAATTAAGACAAGGGTAAAAACAACAGCAATAAAAATAAGAACACTATCAGTAGTAGTAGTAGTAGTAGTAGTAGTATTACTAGTAGTAGTAGTAAGAATAAAACTTTTAGTTACATTAATGTCTATAAAATCGTCATCCTGATGATGTGAATAACAATGATGCAATGATAAGAATCACAATGATATGATGATAGTATTTGTTTTACCAATTTATCCAGATTTCGGATCGTTTTTGAGAGTTGTTCTTCCCCATCTGAAATGCTGGTACCACTTGTGAGATTGCGTACAGATCAGGTAATCGTCCGCATATAACTGTTGCAACAGTAGGAACATATGTGTTAAAGTTTTGTTTTTATTTGAAAGAGAATTTCATACAAAGTTCCTTCATTGTTAAAATTTAAAAAAAAATAACAAAACAAAACGTGATCTCCAACACATAACTTTAACTCGTGTATCTCTAATACTAACCAACGTGGTGTGATGAAGTCTTTTTATAAATCGGTTACGAATATTGATTATTCAATTTGAGAGTACGATAAAAAGTTTGATTTTTTTTTTCAGAATATAAACCCTAGGTAGACTCGTTAAAATACCCTACGCCGGGTAAGAGGTCAAGACGTGGATCACAGCTGGTTGGAAGGAAAATTATCCCTTAGTTTTTATTTGGCATACCGGGGAAGAATTCTACTAAAATATGTTTATGAAAATATGAAATAATATTTGGTGAATTATTTCACTGAGTTTTGCAGGCAGTTTTTTTTAAGTGGGTGACAGAAGATTTATCGATTTAAATATATTTGTTTCTAATACATATTTTAATTTTTGAATACGTTATAATACTATATACTTATATATCTTCAGTCTGAATTCTACCAAATATCTCATTATTTTCACAAGATAAATCAGTTTCTAATCTTTCAAATTTTGTTAAATTATGTGCTATTAGTAATGTCTTTCAGTAGCAGGGTTTACTGCTGATTATGATTTATTGTTAGTTATTCACGATAAGTGGATCATTTCCCCGTGTGATAGAAAAATTGTTTATAAATATGATTTTACCCTGGGTCCAGTACATATGGATACCAAATTTGCAAGATCTATATAGAAATGTTTGTCCATCTAGGGGTAACAAGAGAATCTCCACATTTATCAAAATAAATTGTAAGATTGATTAGATTTTGTGTCTAAATTTTTATTGTTGTATTCTATGTTTTTTTTTTTAGGGGACATAATCCAATTAAATAATAGAATACATGTCTATAAAATGCATTTTCGATTTTTTTCAGTTTAGAATAGATATTTGAATTTTTGTTTAAAACATAGTCTTCATATTCACTTAATCCTTTTAAATTGTATATGCCTCTCCATAGACAGATCAGATAGAAAGAACATTGTCATCGTTATAATCTTACCTTCTCTTGTCGCCTCTGGCTGACTAACATTTGATTCAATCGTAAACAGAAATACGACTGCATACATTTACACAAACCAGTCTGACTATAGGGGATAAACGAACGGGCATTTATTTAGCGGTACCGTCTACAAGATGCGCACACAAATTATTATATAAAATACAAATACGCAAAAACACATAGCCATAATATATATATATATATATGTGTGTGTGTGTGTGTGTGTGTGTGTGTGTTTGAAAAGTTTGAACAATGTCAAGATAACACTATCTACATTACATCAATGATGAATGGTCTGAGTTAATAGCTCTAGGAATAGAACATACCATTATAATGATTAGAAACAAAAAACGAACTCTACGACGTGAACCCATCCAACATCAGCGCCTTCTTGCGTTATATCTAAATGTTCTTAAAATCCGTTCTTTTTTCATTGTGTTGTTTACTTCTACTTGTTTTATTTCTATCTTTTAGAAGGATATGATGAATGCTTGTTTGAGGTTTTTTAATTACGTTCCTGTCAGTAACTAATTTTAGAGATTTATTTGATCTTAATAAAAAGGAACATTTAGTGATAGAGACCTTGTCTCTATCACGTAACAAGAGAAATAATGGCAAGCCCGAATGGTTTTAAACCATGCAAGGAACGGTTGAAGAAGAAGAAGAAGAAGAAGAAGAAGAAGAAGAAGAAGAAGAAGAAGAAGAAGAAGAAGAAGAAGAAGAAGAAGAAGAAGAAGAAGAAGAAGAAATAATGAATCAGTTACACACATAGAAAGATAACTACAATAAGACAAAATAAAATACATAAATAAAATATAGAAAACTCTGAAACCACAGATAAAAAGCAAGAATTGAGAGGATGAAAACAAAATAGACAAAGAAATAAAGTTTAAAGAGACTTGAGTTGCATGTGAGAATTCTTTCGAAATAATATATTTCACTGTTGATTTTATATTTCTAAGATCATTTTTTAAATAAATTATTTGTTCTTTAACAATACAAAAACAGATTGATTGTCGGTCCAGTTAAACATTTTAATACATTTGAAAACATTTAAAACATTTGAAATACATGAAAAACTAGAATGCAAATTCATAAAATTCCAACAATCCTGACACGTTTCTACGATATACATATCTACATTCAAACATACAACATACATATATACATATATAATGTAAGTAGTACAGAGATATGTTTATGCCCGCATGAGTATGTATGTGTGTCAAATGACTATATATTGCTACTTAATGGAGTGCTAGAGATGGAAACGTTTTGATTAGGAAATATAAACTTGGACGTCATTAAAACATTTTTTGTGGACAGGCACTTAAGCGAATTAACTCGGTAATAAATCACCGTCCATTAAAAGTATTAGAATTTGTAAATGTAATCCGAAATGTATAATGGGAATAAAAAGGAAGTGAGAATGGTTTGAAATACATGATTACGACATTCGATTCTGATCTTTGATATTCTAGTAATTATGAACAAGAAATAATAGAATTCATAATACTCTATACTAAAAAAGTATATTATGAAATTCTGTCACATTTTATCCCAGTTTAGATATACAGTCATTTACAAATAAATGCATTATATTAACGAAACACACACACACACACACACACACACACACACACACACACACACACACACACACACACATATATATATATATATATATATATATATATATATATAGAGAGAGAGAGAGAGAGAGATAGATAGATTGGTAATTTTTCTGAGATGAAATAAAGGAAAATAAAATGCTCAATTACAAACGTAAGAGCTGTTTTCATACCTCTAGTGTGTTTGTAAACACATTGTATGTGTTTACAAACATACTAGAGGTATGAAATAAGTATCCTGAAGAAGGCAAAAGCCAGAAACCTTAGGTAGATGCTCACTAAAACCTCTGTATAAACAGTTATATTTAATAATAATAATAATGACAATAATAATAATAATAATAATAATAATAATAATAATAATAATAATAATAATAATAATAATAAGGGGATTTCTTTTAAGAAAAAAAACCTTTTTTTCAGAAGTTCGTTCCATAAATATAAACTAATTCTTTGGGATTAATTTATAGTAAACCATGTTTTAATCTCTCAAAAATATTGTTTGAGGCTATTCAAAATGGCGGCAAATCAAACAGAGTGTTCCAGGAATGTCGTGGTTTGTATGTGTCGTCTCCGAAAAGAGATGTCATTCAGATTTGAATTCTCACGGATACCTTAATATGTTTATAATCAAGAAACACACAAATATGTTTTTTGATTTTTCTAATTAAATGATATAATTCAATAATTAAACAAAACTCAACTAATTTCTTGACCTCTTCGCAGTAAGGAAAAATGAATTAAGTAAAATAGGAAATAAATTAGACTGATACATTTGATCACTTTAACACAACAAGCTTGGTATTCACACTTTCACCTAGTCTATCTCTTATCATCTCAGTCTATCGTTCTCTTTCTCTCAGTCAATTCGTACCTGTCAGTCTCTTTCTCTCATTCGGGTCTATCCCCTCTCTCTCTCTTCTTTCTCTCTCTCTCTCTCTCTCACTTAGATATATATATATATATATATATATATATATATATATGCAGAGAGAGAGAGAGAGAGAGAGAGAGAGAGAGAGAGAGAGAGAGAGAGAGAGAGTCCGATGAAAGAAGTATATGAAAACTTAGATAAATATGAGGACAACAGTGCGAAAAATTAAAATTATTGCTGAGGATTGTTTTAAAATCTCATACGACAAAGAAAAAAAAAACAGCGTGATGTTTAGAATAAAGTTCACTCTTGAGCATTTACAGAAGACTAATTATTCTTGAAAGAACGTTCTTTGGTCGGACGAAACGAAAATTGAACATTTTGGCCACAATCCAACTTGTAATGTTTGAAGAAAATATGGATGCACCTATGATCAAAAACCCACCATTACCAAGCATGGCGATGTAAGTCTACTGGGTTAGTAGTGTTCTCCTTTTATATCGTAGTAAAGAACTTGATATAACTGAAGGGTCTACGAATACAACGATGTATCAGAGCATTTTAACGAAAAGTTGTTCAACAATTGAATCTTGAAAACGGTTGAATCTTTCAACAAAATAACGACACAAACAAATATTAATTTGTAAAAAGAGTACAAAGGTTCTTCAGTAGCATATTCAATCTACAGAAATAAATTGGGCATTTAGGGTGAACCTTGATAAATTGAATTCACTATAGGGCTACCAGAATGAACACATTAAAATTGTTCTTTTCTAAATTGTACATTTTTATTTGCCAAATTATTAGTTTGTACACAGGTATGTAAAAGGTATTGACATCAAATACAAATCTTTTTCAAGGTTTCAAGTCAATAATAATAATAATAATAATAATAATAATAATAATAATAATAATAATAATAATAATAATAATAGTGAACCACCAGCTACGGCAAGTGTGAAAATCTCACAAACTCTTTAGTAAACTTAGTGGCTTAAAGTAATCCGGATCTTATATATTTTAAATTTTAACAAGGTATTTGATACGTTATGTTAATATTGTTTACTCTTACAAATGAAAATAAGGTATTTAGATATAGTAGTAAATACTGTAAGATATTTTTGACAGATATAATTATGAAAGTAAAAAAATGGTACCAATTATTCTGAAACAGTATATATCATCCGCTATTTCTCAGAGATAAATCTTTGGATGTAATATTTATAAATGGTTTACCAAATGATATAAAATCAGAAAGAGGACTATTTGCTGATAGTGTAAAACTATCTGTGAGACGATTATCATAAGAAATAACAGAAATGGATCTAAATGAATTGTCATATTGGGAAGATATCTGGAAATTAAAATTTAACGTAGAAAAATGTCAAGGAACAAGGAAGTAAAAAAAGTAAATGAGGAATGCAATCTAGGGGTGTGCGTCGATGTTAATTTTAAAGGTCACATCATATTTTTTTCTATTACATCGAAGGCAAATCAAATTATTGGCTGGATGGTTAGGAATTATATATAGTAGGAGGTGGCAAATATTTTAAAAATATATAAAAGCCTAATAATATAGCATATTATACTCAGGTCTAGGATCCAGTGTTTAGACATGGACATTGGAGTGAAATATTGAGATTGGAAGGCATGGATCTGTACGGTAAAGTGGTAGGTGTGGTTCTCAACCTTAGATATAAAACTATCTTCCTGGTCTAACACTAAGTGAAAAGGAGATAGACTCCCTTGCTGTTCGGCTTATACCGGCAAACAGAGTGATAACATCTATTAAAATGAGTAAAATATTATTGTTAAAGAGAGAGATTGGGATTTAAATACTTTACTAGAAAGAAGGGTAAGAGGTGACCTAACTGAAACTTTTAAAATGATCAATAGAATTTCTTACCATGGTAGATATTTCTGAACATTTCTCCTCGAATTGGAAACTTATTGTAAAGGCCGGTTTTTAAAAAAAACTATTTCTATTAAGTAATTGAATTTTATTGCTAATAGAGTAATATATTTTTGAAATCACTTGCCTAATCAGAACAAATAGAGCAATAGCGTAAAAAAATAAAAAGATTGGATGGTTACTGATAAAATGGTAAGGAAAGAAATTTAAGTTGGTATTTTTGGTAAGTATTGGATGAAGTAATTAACATATTTTGATCTGTGTACAGATATCATTTTAATAATGTATATGTTGTTTGTTAAAGTTCAAGATGAGAAGATCGAAAAATATCAAATGCCCAAGGAAGCATAAAAATAAATACTAATAATTTGCATATTGGTAGGGGCTCGTATAGCTCAGTCGGTAGGGCATCCACCTATATAACAATAAGGTTCTGATATTTGATACCGGCTCTCGACAACTCAGCGCTTGAGTATCACAATTTGAATCTGTGTGGTAAAGTAGGGAAGCTGATGGTAGGTGTGGCTCTCCACCTCAGACATAAAAACAATTTCCTGGTCTAGCGCTAAGTGAAAAGGGGATAGACTTCCTCGTTGTCTGGCTGATATTGACAATAGGCCACTCCACTCACTTTACTCAATATGGTATCAATATTCCTATATAATACGAACTATTTCCAAACATATATGTTTGACCCATAGATATTCGCCAAGCAGGTACTACCTTACCGTGTCAGAATGGACCTGGATTAATGACAATGATCGGGTTACTCCATTTTCCCAAGAGTTCAGAAGTGAAAACCCACAACTGGATGCAGTTCAGTTTTATACTCTGGGTACCCCGTTCTATCAGAGGATGAATTATCTTTGTAACGATAAACCCATGTAGTTTTGTATATAAGATTTTTAAGTGGATGCAGTTCAGTTTTATAATCTGGGTACCCCGTTCTATCAGAGGATGAATTACCTTTGTAACGATAAACCCATGTAGTTTTGTATATAAGATTTTTAAGTGGATGCAGTTCAGTTTTATAATCTGGGTACCCGTTCTATCAGAGGATGAATTACCTTTGTAACGATAAACCCATGTAGTTTTGTATATAAGATTTTTAAGTGGATGCAGTTCAGTTTTATAACCTGGGTACCCCGTTCTATCAGAGGATGAATTACCTTTGTAACGATAAACCCATGTAGTTTTGTATATAAGATTTTTAAGTGAATGATATGTAGGTAAATAGTTTTTTGGTGTATTTTAATAAACTACAAGATATAATTTTCATTAAATTCATATGTATTAATAAACTAACATAAATAAGTTTATTTTAGATACGGGTACTACCACTCCAGATCAAATTGAACCGAGGACCAATAGCAATGAACGGGTAACTACATACTTCTCAGAGATCAAGAACTGGTATCCTACTACGGAATGCAGTGCCATTTTATACTTCAGATACCCCGCTCTTTTTACTTGGGGATGGACATAGAGAAATTATAAGGAATTATATATATATAAAATACATGACCTATGTAAATGTATGAGTTTGTATGTGTGTGCGTGTTTGTTTGTTTGTTTGTTTTGAGTATGTGTGTGTGTGTGACTCTATATATACAATCTTAACTATCATAAAATTAAAAATGCATAACTTCAGTAAATCTGATAGACAAGGAGCATTTTGTTTTCATACATTTTTAAACTTTGATAACATATTCTGTAATTGGAATGATATCTGGCATTGATGTGTTCAATAAAGTCTAAAGTTTTAATTCAAACTAGAATAAAACTGTTTTATCGCCTTTATTTGGGGGAATTTTAAATTTTACAGTTAAAATCGATGGACTTCAGAAATCCATTTACTGTCCACGGTCAACGAAATCTGTTGAATTGTTAATAATATTCCTTAGATTCATGGTTATCTAATTTTTAAAGCATAAATTCGATTAGATTCGCTTTCAGTGATGGACAATTTATAAAAAAATATTTGCAGCTCACGTTCTACTATTTCTTTTAACTAAACTAAGATTTCTCTGTTTAATTTATAAATGAATATCTAAAGTTTTCTATAGCCATTTTTACTATATATGTTGAAAATTATTGTTGATTATTTTTCAAACTTTACTGACACTTTCAACGAATCTGTTTTCTTTCTATTTCAGAATGAAATTTTGTTCGTACTTTTCTTCGCTTGGCATTCTCCGGTATCTCAAGCCACGAAATTGATTGGCTCATTCTATTACCGTTGTCACTTGTCAGTTAGAAGCCTGCCTATTTTCCCGAAAGTGTGCAATGATTTCTGACATACCTTGTCTATTCTCATTTGACAACAGACGTTCGCACTAAAACGTACGCTTATTATTATTATTATTATTATTATTATTATTATTATTATTATTATTATTATTTAAATATATTGAAGAAAACAGCAGCATAGCAGATCATTCTACCATATCTTATGCTGAAAGAGTTGACTAGAAATAATATAATTTACAGTAACACACTTACCTAAGTCGTCAAACAAAATAATGTTACGTTGTATTACTTTTTGTGAGAATATAAGCTCAAAAAACGTCCACACTAATAAATAGCAATGCATTTTAATGCATGGAATCGAAAAGAAGAAGAAAAAAAAATGATGGGAATAAATGAAAAAAAAAAAATGTCGCTAATGTTTGTGGCTATGTAATTATTTTCTCTGGATAGCTGCAGACTCGGAATTTCTTTATTAATTTTACTTAGGGGAAGAGATACCATAATTTTTATATGATGATAATTTCTTTTATTCTCCTTAACTTTAGCTTTATATTTTTGTTGTGCTTGGTATCTATTCTCAGAGGCACCTTTTTCATGCATTAGCGCTTTCATTGTAAAACTAGACGTGATTGTTTCGGACTTTCTCGCCTGGATTTCATAACTACGGCATTTTTACGCGAAAGTAGAGACAGAATGGCTGTCGTAATCATTACTATACGACAGTCGTCACTTATACATACATTTTCTTATTGCTTATGACAGAATATAAATGTCATAACAATCTTGAGGAAAGTTCCTATAGTAGTTTGATGAGTAATATATCCATCGTCTACAAATGCTTTCTTTTCATTTTATTTTCTTAGTCTGGTTTCCCATTATTATTATTATTATTATTATTATTATTATTATTATTATCAAAAAACGCTCTCTGAGCAGTGTGGAAATTAATATTTGGCATGCTCTTTCGTGAAAAAAATGGAAACACATTTTAAATCTTATATTTTTTAATAATAGACATAAAATAAATGGTTTTGTCAAAATTCGAATAAATACGTTTTCTTTCAACTAGAACCAGTTTTCTAACAGTTGAATTCAAATTAATTCAAATATTTAAGCTTTGGGGGCGTCAAAACCATTCTGGTTTCATAATTGTCTGTCGTAAAACATTTTTTTTACAACAGGCAATAAATAGAATAGAAGGTTTTTTTAGCGTATAATAAAATATAAAATTTAATGTAAAAGAACATTATGTGACTATTTCTTGTTTGTAAATAATATGTTCGCAAAATTTTTAGATAACTTTAAATATATACTGAAATGATTTATACTATATATAAATCAATAATATCAGACATTTATTTATTAAAACTGGTTTTAACACTGTGAACAGTTTAATGTTGCATACTTAATTTCTGAGTATATATGACACAGGGTTGTTTTTTCTTCTATGTATTAATGATTTTTACCATAAAATTAATACTCATTGATAAATGTACGTATTCCTGAACGTATTGTGACGTAAGTAGGGACGTAGTTTCGGCTAAAGAGAGATAGACACCGACTCCCAATTATATATAGATTAGAGTTTTCACACCCGACTTGAGTGAATTTTAATATAGTTAAAATGGATATACTTCAGAAATCCATTTACTGTCCACAGGCAACTAAATTTTTTAAATCATTAATGATATTCATTAGATATATGGTTATTCAATTTTTAAAGCTTAAATTTGATTAATTGGCTGTCGTTTATTATTATTATTATTATTATTATTATTATTATTATTATTATTATTGAACGAGAGTTTTCACACTTTCGCTTGAGTCTGAGTGACATCAAGTCTCTTCTGCTCTCCAGTACTCTTCTCGGTATTTAAGCTGATTTTAACTGCTGCTGTCTGGATGGTCTCGATTTTTCTCTAATTTTCAGTTCCTCCAGTCTTTTTTCTTTAGGGACCGTTAAAATTGTTAATCACTTTGAACCCATGATTCACAGTTTTTTCAATTGGTATCATTCTCATGTTCCACAGTTTTTACAGCTCCCTTGCAAGGACCAAGCATTTGTCCATCTATTCATTTTCTTTCAATTTTACTATGTAGTCCACCGGAATGGCAAAATCCTACAGTTGATTACAACTAGGTCTG
>CM042140.1:57058935-57068935 GCA_023376005.1 Doryteuthis pealeii | reverse complement strand
TATCGGACTTAAAAGAAAATAACCATGAAGTTCAAATTATAGAATAGTGTTTATTTATTTACAAATACTTAATAAGTGAATAAACCAGTTTCACTAACAAAGTTTAGCTTAATGTAAGGCCAGATTTATCCGAACTAGCAAAAATCTCTCTACCTAGCTCGCAAGCCATGTGAAGCTCTATGAACGACTAATTGGGTTATTTTAGTTTTTGTAAACAACATAGACGTCATTAAAAAACTCTTCATTCTTTTCTTCTATTTTTCCTCTGTTTTTAAAAAATTCTAATTTGTGTTTTACCCCTTATCTCATCACTAAATTTGAGTGATATATTGACTTTCACTAGATCAGTACAAATTAAAGATAGACCATTGGGAATGTAAATATTTCGTAGCACCAATATTTACTTTAGGGAAGGTCTTATTTTATGGCTTGAAAATAAACTTTCAAAATGCAAATATCATCATCAGGTTGTGCCAACGGCACATATACCCTTGACCCCCCCGTCTCTCTTTCTCCTCCCTCTCTCTATCTCTCTCTCTCTCTCTCTTCTCTCTCTCTCTCTCCATCCGTTCCTATTGGTCATCGGTGCTGTTAGGTACTCTAAACAGCACCCAGTGTTCACAGAAAGATGGTTGATGAAGGTTTTAGCTGGCTGCTCAACACTGGTATGTCCATGTATAGGAGTCAATATACCGACATTTATTAACTGATCCCCGGAGCTGAAAGACAAACTACTGAGGATGAATGTATGTTTGCCAAACAGAAATGAACAATGAATGAACTATTAATTTTATGGTAGTCCCCTAAACATTAGCAACACATTCTATTCTGTAATTTTTCTATTGGTCATTGAAATCTTCTTTCGGAATTTTATGAATCTGTGTCGTTTGAAATTCCACCCACATCCTTAAATCTTATCGG
This sequence comes from Doryteuthis pealeii, assembly GCA_023376005.1. Taxonomy (NCBI): domain Eukaryota; kingdom Metazoa; phylum Mollusca; class Cephalopoda; order Myopsida; family Loliginidae; genus Doryteuthis; species Doryteuthis pealeii. The sequence goes on along the minus strand of CM042140.1, from coordinate 57,068,014 downwards.
TGGGAGGAATATTCTTTTTAGGAAACAAGAAAACATTTCAGTGAAATATGCCCGCTACAGAGACTTGTACATTTTGATATTATTGTGTTTCACCAAAAATACTAATTAAAACATATCGATACTGGTTTCATAACATCTAGACAACATCGTTATTCAATAAGTTGTTCGGCTGTAAAGAGGTTTTCATGTTAAAATGAAATTTTAAAATTAGAAAGAAAATTAAAATTATGTTTCCATACATTTTTAACTCCTCGAATAAACGACAAATAAATAATATAGAAAAGGGCAGATATTTTGAATATACAGATGAATATAATAAAGAAGGTATTTTTTAAAAGACGGAACAGAAATATCCGAAGGTATGAAGGAAAGAATATAAAAGCAACGGAACGATTTTGAAGAAAGGAGTCGAAAGCATAAAAATGAAGAAGAAGAAGAAGAAGAAGAAGAAGAAGAAGAAGAAGAAGAAGAAGAAGAAGAAGAAGAAGAAGAAGAAGAAATGCAATACTCTAAAGAAGAAAAACATTTAAAAATGAAAAGATGTAAAAAAGATACAGGAAAGAATGTAAAAGCTAGGAAATCTGACGAAGCCCGAAAGGCGCAAGTGCGTGTGCACAAGACATTACTGCAGCAAGACTGACTCGACTGTTCTGAGTGACTTATTTCTGTGTAAACTTTTCTTCATGGCTTCGTCAAAAATCCACGTACTGGAAAAATCATCCATACAAGCTCTGGTCGGATTAATACAACCACAGAAATTTCATATTAATAGTGGAATAATCTTCCCACACGTCAACGCACCAGGGCTTTCAGTGAAACAACTGATTCTTCCTCTTCCTCGAACTCATGAATGCATCATCCTTTATTTTATCATAACTTTCTTCCCCACTCGTTCAGATCTTTCTGTTTCACTTAATTTTCGCTTCTATATTGTTAACATTTTTTTCTCTCCTTTTTGTTAGGTTATCAAGAAAAAGGAAAGTTCACACCTTTTTTGTCTACGATTTTACATTCTTTCTTTCCATTTTCATATCTAAATTATCTTTCCTTCCTTTTTTTTACTTCTTTTAAGCTTCTGCCCTGATTCTATTTCTATTTGCTTTCCTATTCGCTTTATATATATTTTGTTTCAATTTTAGTTCATCGATAAACCCTTTGTTATAATTCCCTTGTATAATTTATTATTTTATTTACTCTATTTCCTTGAACAAATCCTTTGTGATATGTCACTTACGTTTACTATCCTTCTCATCAAGCCAATAATACCTATTTGAATTATATTTTTGATAAAATAATAACACATATTAGAATTACATTTTTGTTTTTTACATTCATTTCGATCGCTTATCCGAGATTAAAACAAAAACTACGGAAACAAAACACACATTCATTTAGCTCTGGGAATCTATGGAGAAAAATACATATTTTGTATTGGGACTTGTTTTATTGAAGTTATCATTTGACTGTCCGAGATGGAGGCATAATATCTCAGTATATATATATATATATATATATATATATATATATATATATAATATATATATATATATATATATGTATGTGTGTGTGTGTGTGTGTGTGAGATAAATGCAAGATAATACGGAAAATTGATATATGCCGCTATAAGGATAGCTTCCTCAGAATTTTTTTTTCTCTTCAAAACGAAGTTTATAGGTAATGAGTAGGAGGGAATTATGTCACTTATCAGTTCTGTTTCATTTTTTCTTGTTTCTCTGTTTTAAATTTCATATTAATTGAGCATTCATTTTGGTGAAGACAGGATATCTATAGTAATTTTTTTATGTGACACATTTTGTTCTCTGAATAATCAAAAGACTCAACTGTTATGGGTGTAGGTCAACTTACTAACAGACCTATGCTAAAACATTCCACTAAGTTCGATTCTCACTGAGTGCGCCAAGCAAATAGATTTAGTTTTTTTTAAGTGCCAAATATGTTCCCGTTACATTTATGTATATCTTCCCCGAAATAAAATAGATTGTTTATGTATGTTGGCATCTTAATAACTGTGTAGAGGAAAAGTGCATTTATTTTTCAAAGATATTTTTTAACATTCATTTTCCTGATCGAGACACATGAGTATGTAATGAATATTAATATCATAATTCGAACATTCTACAGTGAAAATTTCAGATCACCATTCAGATCACCATTACTTGTCAGGCCGCACACTTATTCATCAGCAAATGTAAATCCGTAGTCCACAGGTAAATGCATAAATAAGGAACAATTATTAAACTTGTCAATGCATTTGATTAAGTATTAAATATCAATTATATAGCTTGGATATTAGAGTTAAATATTCAGATGATTGATTCAGCATATTTTTACTTTAAAAATCATTAATCAATTCTTATTCTTATTCTCTTTTTCTTTAATACTTATTCATGACAAAATGCTGTATTTATTATACAAATAACGAAAGGACATCACTAAGTTCTCAGTCCATGCATGATATTAAAATATCGCCTATAATTAAGTAAACCGCTAAGTTTCCATTGCTATTTCAATCAAAACTGAAATTATTAGGCATTATTTATTACCAAACTCTACAGCCTTGAAGTTGTGTAAATGTGTAGCTGCCCTAAAATAATTATAACTATGACATTTATACAATGTTCTTCTTGTTTACAGAGTTTCAATGCTGAAGAGTCTGGTAATAAATAGTATCTCATAAGATCCTTTTCGATTACATCGTGTTTCAATATAAATAATTAAAGAAATAACTTTTATAAAAAATGAGATCGTATTTACTTATGAGCGATAATATATACATCATTAGATTTAAGAAATATATTTAAAAATGTATTCGCACACATTTATTAGGGAAGAGTTTTATATCTTTCTACATGTATTCATTTCAACTAAATTCTTTTAACTTTGTAATGAAGTGATTGGTCGAACTTGTGAGAAATAGGGATTTCATCAAAGTAAAAAAAAGAAAGTTAGCGGAGTGGTCTATTGTCAGTATAAGCTGCACAGCGAGGAGTCTATCCCCTTTTCGCTAGCGGTAAACAAGGAAGATTGGTTTTGCTGAGGTGGAGCACCACACTTACCGTCAGCTCCCCACTTTACCGCACAGATCAGATTACCCAGTCTATGCCACTCATGATCTGAGTTGGTGGGGAGCGGTATCGAACCAGAAATCTTGCGATTGCCAAGACAGGTGCTCTACCGACTGAGCTAAACCAGTCACTCAGTGTAGCATTGCATTATTTACTAGATTATATTGTTTAGAATAAAACTACAGCTTATATCATATCATTTTTGATAATAATGTAACTTTTCTTTCTTTCTCTTTCTTTCTTTCTTTCTTTCTTTCTTTCTTTGTTCGGTTGTCTAAATCCGGACAACATGGATGCCAGTCGTGTTTTTATGCATCGATACCCAAAAGAAGTCAAAATAAAACCGCAGTTTAAAAAAAAGAGAATAAAACAATAATTCAAAAATACAACTGTCATCTGCCATTGCAAATAAAGGATTTAGCTTTGATTAGTAGCATGACAAAGATCATTTCGAATAAATAAGAAGAGTAACTGCAGCATAAACTCAAATAAAACGTACAGAATTTCAGTTGTTCAAACGAAACTCCGTTTGAAAAGAAAAGAAAAGCGAAAAGATAGAAAAATACTTCGACCTTGCCAGAGAACCAAGAATACTGTGAAACATGAAGGTAAATTTCGTTTAACAATTGTAATTGCTGCCCTTGGAACTGTTCTCAAAGGTCTGGATAAGAGTCTGGGTAAAATAGAAGAATCGAGATCATCTAAACTACAACATTGTTAAGATCAACTAGAATACTCAAAAGACTCATGGAGACCCAAACAGACTTGTTATCACTCAGCCTCCAGTAAACCACCTGCTAAGGCTGAGTGAAAATATCTATTGAACCAAAATTATGATAGAATCATCATCAAGGATGTGTATACATGCTTCTCGTACATAAAAAGAATAATCTTAAAATGTTGATTAATCTAACGGGTTTTAATGTATATATTCATCATATTTTTAAAGATTGTATGTAAATATTAATTGTAAATATCATTATTAATAATTAATTTTAATTTGATATATTCTATATTCATATATATAATTTTAATATATATTTTTCAAATATTTTATTATATATATATATATATATATATATATATATATATATATATATATATATTTCACCTAGTGTTTAGTTCTAATATATCATTCAAATCTAATTCATGCGCATGATTATTTCAAATTATTATTTGCCTTACAAATTTGTTGATAATATTTTTATTAAATCATTTGCTTTTATTCATGTTGTTATATTATTATCAATTAAAATTCATGCGTGAGATCTGTCGATGTTGCTGAAGTTTATTTCTATTAATTTTGCATTATTATTAAAAATAGTATTATTAAGTAAATGATTAAAAAACGTTATTCGTATTTCTTTTTCATTTTATCATTCATAATTTACTGCATTTGAAATGTGAATGTAATTATGTTAAAATGTGTTACTAGGAATTAAATATTGTATTTTGATATAGATTTTATTATCATTCAAAGTAATTTTAATGGATGCTTTTTAATATTAATATATGAATTTAATATAGTTTTTCATTCTAATATTTCACTCAAATATAATTTATAAGCATAGTTTTTAAAATTATTATTAGTAATATAAACTTGTTAATTATAGTTTTATTTATTCATTTGTTTTTGCTAATGCTTTTATTCATACGTTTTATTAACGTTTAATGCTATTGTTGTTCACTTTGAATTCAAAATGAAACAAATTACGTTATCATTAAAATGATATTTTTAAGTAAATAATTCAATAAATTTCATTCATATTGTTTTCGTTTTATTATTCATAATCATAGTGTATTTGAAATCTGAAATATAATTATGTTAGAGTATGTTATATTTTTTCTTCTTCGGATCTTCGTGAAGATATGTCATACTTTTTTAATTCAAAATGCATAGATTTACAATATAATTCATAACATTACCAGCAAAACCAGCTACTAGAATAAAATAATCTGCTCATTTTGGTAGATATCATAACCGGGATGATCCCAGCCCTGGCCAACCATTGTTCATTACAAACAATACAAAATAAAAACACAAGAATAAACGATTTAAAGAGGATTGTAAATAAGTGGCCTCTTTAACTTCTGGTTATTGGTTCTGACAAACCTACAAATAATAATTTCTCTGTAATAAACACTGTAAACAATGGCCACATATGCACGTATTAAACAAAATCAAATGTAATCAAAATAATGAACTAAACTGCCGGTGTACCGATTTATAATTTATCTTGCATATTTTTGTACAGGTATCCATAGTGCAAAAAAAACAAAATTTTGACCAAATCAGAATCCGTTCATGATAATGAAACGTTTAAGTTTCTAAAGACCGTTGAGGGGAAGACGGATCAACTAATCACATTCAGAGTACCAGAACTAGTATTGATTAACAACTGGTGGATTTTTAAGTCCCAGCAGAGCACAGGGTGACGATGAAAGAAAATTAAAAGATAGACTGGACCTTGCTAGGGAATTGAAAAACTGCGGACTATGAGAGTGAAAGTGATAGCTATTGTATTTCGTGCACTTGAAACGATTCTCAAATGTTTAGAAATCGCAGTGGAACATGAAGTTAACTGTAATACCAATCATAGATGGAGCCCAAAGAAAAAATCCTTTGATTATAGTGCAGATCAGAGAAAGAATCAAGACCAAATAGACAACATTACGATCTGCTATAAATAATCTTAATAATAACTAGACAACCCGTGAACCTAATAGGTTACCGGTGTAAAAGTATTTCATGATTTTCCAATTGAGAAATAAGACGATGGCCGTAATCAGCGTTTTATAGTAATCTTAGTTATATCAAAATTTTGAAGCGAGGACATTATCTTTAAGTAGCAATATTGACTGTAAATTGTTTTATTTTCTAATTTAAAGAATTATAAATGTATGGCTTAAATAAATAATTCTAAAATTATGTGTCGTTTTTCATGGATATGGTTATGCAAAGACATAATGGGAATCTTAATTATATGTAGATAGATAACATAGATTGGCGTTTAACGCGAATACAAACTTTAAAAGTAATAATTCAGTTGCAAATAGGATTATCATTTCTTATTCTTTAAGTGGTTATACATTAAATGTATTGCACTGATAAGTTTTCGCTATGATGTGTCGTTTTTTGCTGGTTTGTGTCTATATACAAATACAATGATAACTTTAGTAATATAGATATGATGATGGTTTATAATGTTTCAGTACTGATACCTGAAAGAACGAAGAAGTTTTGTTGAGTCGTAGGGATTCTCAACCAAACAAAGCAGTAAACTGGCCTTTTTTATTATTAAATTTGGCGTTTTCTTATCGGGGACACATTTCAATGGAGACATTTAAGAAGTTACTAAATCGGATATTCGACTTGAAATAACTGCTTACGATATCACTAATATTTTTTTAGGTATTCTCTTGGACCAAAGACAGATGAAGGTAAAATCCGTTTATCACCAAACATTTTCCTCTTCTTTAGTAGATCTTAAGTATAAAAGCCAAACAAAAAGTCATCAAAGACTAACAAAGAATACAAGGTATGTGTTTCTGTGTGTGTGAGTCCTTATATTATATATATATATATATATATATAATGGAAAAGGTGAATATGGTCACGATGGTTTGGTGTTGCAGAATTCTGGGGAGTAAGCCAGCGATATAAGTACAAAGTACTGAATACGCAGAAAAAGTTTATTAAAAATGGGTACAAGAGATAACCTACTCGAGTTTCACCATAAAAATCTTCAGGGTTAAATCTACTGAATCAATCGAGATACCGATTAATTTTATAATATATGTATATCTCTATATCTATATATATATATATATATATATATATATAGATAGATAGATAGATAGATAGAGAGAGAGATAGATAGATAGATAGATAAATATTCTAGTATATATTTATTTGCACGGGAACATATACTAAATAGATAAATAGATAAATAGATACTAAAATATTTATTCATTTATTGGTTAACGCTCTATCACAGATGTTGAACACTCTTCTAATTATACTTTACGTTGAATTGCTACTGCCTCTTCAAGTTTAACAGTGCCAACCATACACATTGGGAATATATATATATTTTAATATACTAATTTTCCAATCTATTTTTATTTATATATATATATATATAATATATATATATATATATATATATCTGTCACGATACTTTTTGAACGCACCTCATATCTACCTCTCTCTAGTCTTAAATATATACACGACACCTGTTTATATACATAAACGAGTCATTGTTACGGTAATTAAGATAATATATATGATTTTCGGAAATCCGAAATTGCAATGGTATTAAGACAGGGTCTGTTAAGTTTAGTTTATATCAATACATCCTGTCACGTGTATCGAAACGCAACTTCGGCGATTCGCTGGAAAACAGTGAACGGATAAGAAAACAGCACTGAGAAAACTTATCACTGCTTAAAACAATTGGTTTACACACAGACTAATCAGATCGGGAAATAAGCATCAGAAAATAAAGAGAGTCTGTCTAAACCAATCAAGAATCAAAGCCGCAAATCTACTCTGAGGGCATTGCAGTTTTTTGGCTGTTACGTCAGCTGCAGAAGTGAACCTCTGTGGACACCAAAAAATGTGACTTTCTTCATTATTTGTCGAGGGATTTTTATCTCACAAAGTATGATAATCAAATGTTGCCAAGAAAGACTAATAAAATAGAAGCTTCTGTTTTTTTCTAAAAGAAAAACATCTTATCTGATTGTTTACTTTTTTTCTGATTAGTGTAAGGATATTTTTTAAGCAATTCATCATTGGATAAATGAATGAGTCCCTTTCAAGAGAAGGGAAAATATGTTATGTATATAGAAATAATCTAGTAAATGAGAAACTAATAATGGAATAAATTCAAACACACACAAGCACACAGACACACAGACACATAGAGAGAGAGAGAGAGAGAGAGAGAGAGAGAGAGAGAGAGAGAGAGAGAGAGAGAGAGAGAGAGAGAGAGAGAGAGAGAGAGAGAGAGAGAGAGAGAGAGAGAGAGAGAGAGAGAGAGAGAGAGAGAGAGAGAGAGAGAGAGAGAGAGAGAGAGAGAGAGAGAGAGAGAGAGAGAGAGAGATTCACACAAACACACACATGCCCCCCGCACGCACTGACAATTAGTTAAATTTTGAGCTGGAATTTTAACAATATTTGATCTACTGCTCCCCTACATTAAATGTAAAGAAAAAGAAAATCATACTGGATAATAGTATTTAAAAATTATTTTTGGTTATATAGGTGTCAAAATTATATATTTGATTACCGAGTCTCAATACAGTAGTGATGATAAATAATATCTGATACTATCCGTTTTGAGTATATGATATTCCACGAGAACTAATAAAATTCTGGTATAATTGATTTAGAAAAAACTTAGTTCAAGTAAAAAAAAAACAAGAGAATGTCAGAGTTGTACTTATTTAAATGCAACGCATTCTCATTCTATTTCTCGCTTTCTTTTCCTTAATCACTTTCTGTAACCACACACACACACACACACACACACACACACACACACACATATATATATATATATATCTATATAAGTCGCCTAACCTAATCTTAGAATAAGATATTCTATCATGGTGATCCGAGATGGTTTAAAAATTCAAATATACCGATCGTGGCTCGTTCATTTTTTTTCTACTAGTTTAATCTCTCATTATTACTTCCTATCCTTCACCTTTTTATCTTCTCTGGGTCACTTTGTGATTTTTCTCTCTTTTTGAGTTTCTCTCTCCTTCCAGTAAATTCACATTTCTCTTTCGTTTTTATATTTTCATTCATTCCTTCTTTCTTTCTTTCTTTCTATCAAAAGAATGAAGTTGAATGTTGCTCCTGTCTCTTTAACATGTCAACAGAACTATCGTATCGAACATTGTTAAAAAAGCAACATTGCCAATTCGATTGTAAATAATCCCGCCAGTTGTGGCCAATAAATTGCTAGTATTTACAGAATAGT
>CM042140.1:57051435-57056435 GCA_023376005.1 Doryteuthis pealeii | reverse complement strand
TCTCCCTTTTACTCGTGCTAGACAAGGGAAATTATTTTGCTGAGGTGAAGCGACACATTTACCCTCAGTTCTCAGATTTTGATTTACCGCACAGATCCAATTACGCAAGATGAACAACTTATGCGCTGAGTTGGCGAGGGCCGGTGTCAAACCCGGAACCTTACGATTCATAACAGACCCCTAATTGCAGCACTGTTGTAAAGCTATAGTTAGTGGCTCATCAAGCAGTTAATTTATTTTCTAGTTAACTTGATATCCATTATGTTGTGTCATTGTTTAAATAAAAATTATCAGATATCTTATATAGAAGACAACTGATATACAATTGAATCATTCTTCTGACTTGAACAAATATCACAATAGGTAGTCTATAATAATAATAATAATAATAATAATATTAATAATAATAGCACTCGCTTGTATGCCGCGGAGTATTAAAAAGGATACCGCATGGGAACCAGAAGAGCATGTGAACTATTATTCATTGATAAGTACATTTTCAATTAGGTTTATACAATGCTAAAAATGTAGCCATAGAATTGCTTGACAAGTGAAAGGCTTATAATATGATAAAAAAAAAACTAGGATAATCAAATGTTTAAAAATGCACATAATATCCGACAAAGTCGTAACATTTATCACGGAATAATTGGAAAACTGGAAAGCGGAATTAACAGCAGAAGGACAAACCTAGCTGAGGTAAAAATCCAAAGAGGTATCTTCTAGAAAAACTCCTTTTCATCCTTGCTATTTGGTATAGCAATTATGCCAATCAATCATGTAACTACAGAATCACAGGAAAAAATAAATTAGCTCATGAGGTAGGAATGGAATTTAGGATCGAAAAGTGTGCCATGCTCGGGATGAAAAAGAGAAAGGGAAACAACGAAAGGAATAGAACTACAAAATCAGAAACATATAAAGAAACTTGGAGAAAAAGAGAATTACAATTACCTGGGAATATTAAAAGCAGCCACCATTAAACCAACACAGATGATAGAAAAAGTAAGAGAAGAGTACCTAAGAAGAAGAAATAAAATCTCGAAATAAGCTCTGCAGCAGTAATCTCGCCAATGGAATAACACAACAGTACTGTCGACTTTGTAAGATACTCGAGGCCATTACTAAAGTGTACAAGTTGGGTACTCTGATGGATGATCCAAACTACAAGAAGATTTATGTGGATGCATAATGCCTTATATCCGAAAGATGATATAGACAGATATATATATTTATAGATATATTGACTATATCATCCAAAAGAAGATATAGTCAAGAAAAGATGGAGAAAGAGGTCTCACAAGCATTGTGAATTGTGTAGATTCGAGAACTCGAAGAATACATTTAAAATCCCAAAGAAAGACTATTTATAGCAGCAACAGCAATTGCAACGTATGGACTAATAGAAAAATAACAAAAACTAGAAAACAGAAATGGAAAGAAAAATGATTATATGAATATTTCAAGCGACAAAATGTAGTGATTGCACATGAAAAGACCTTGACATGGCTTACTAAGGGAAATATTAAGAGAGAACCTGAATCTCTCATAATTTCAGCACAAGTCAATACCATAAAGCGGAAGTATATAAAACACAATGGAATAGGAAGTGTATAGTGTGTAGAGGCAGAGCTGAAACGATCAACCATGTACTAAGCGAATGCAGCGAAATAGCACAAAATAGAGTACAAGACTAGACATAACTGGATGGAAAAGGTGAACCACTGAGAAATATGCATGAGAATAAAAATTGACCATACAATCAAATGGTATATGCACACACCAGAATCAGTCCTAGAAAATGAGAGGCATATAGTTGGAAAAAAAGATGTGAGGAATTGGGAATCAGTGTAAGAATCGAGACTATACAAACCACAGAATTGATAAGATCAGCTAGAATACTCAGAAGAGTGCTGGAAACCGGAGGAGACATGCTATCACGCAGACTTCAGTGAAAGACAACCAGTTGAAACTGTTCTGAAAACCTCGCAAGCAGTGAGACAAAAACAAAAGCAGCAGCAACAGTAGTAGCAGCAGGAGCAACAACAACAACAATACTACTACTACTACTACTACTACTACTAATAATAATAATAATAATAATAATAATAATAATAATGTCTGTGGATAAAGAAATTTTCTTTCTGACTTTTGAACGTGTTAGTGTTGCACTTTTGGACAGGGACTTGATAATTCCGAAATAAACCGCAGCCCCAATAGAATTTTCTGACCTAGTCCATACACTGTCTCACAGAAAACATTTCACGTTGAAACATGACGAAACTTCTTCTTCTTCTCTTTTCTTCTTCTTCTTCTTCTTCTTCTTCTTCTTCTTTCTTCTTCTTCTTCTTCTTCTTATTATTATTATTATTATTATTATTATTATTATTATTGTTATTGTTGTTGTTGTTGTCTTATATTAATATTATTAGTGTTATTGATATTGCAGTAGTAAGTGAATTACTACTGCTACTACTACTACTACTACTACTACTACTAACTACTAATAATAATAATAATAATAATAATAATAATAATAATAATAATAAGAAGAAGAAGAAGAAGAAGAAGAAGGTATTGTTTTATGTAACAAGAAGAAATGATTTTCTTTAGAATTAGGCATTTTGGCAGAATGAAATTAAAGAGAGGTACACAAAGAAATAAATACTTTGACATTGGGAACTAAAAAAACGTCAAATCTATGGAAGATACACGTTATAGTGTTAACAATTATAGTTGAATTTCTTAGACAACTCCCAAAGAATCTGTTGCTGAAGATTAATATATATGACTTCAATTTGAAAAGAGCAGTTTCCCTATCCGCAGATAAATGCCATCCATTATTTTTACATTAGTTTTAGGTTTTTTCTCTTGTATACATTTCCACAGACACTTTTAAGAAGTTTAGAAGACGTAAATTTAATTTGAAATAGCTGATTTGCTGTCTACGGTATCACAAATAATTTTAGGTATTCTCTTGCACCAAAAAGCAACTGATTGTAAAATCCTTTTATCAATAACATTCACCAAGTTCTTAAATATATATTAAGACTAGCGTCAAAATAAAGGCATATCACAAAACTAAGTCTAATTAAATAAAAGTTTTTTTCTATCTTTCCTTTTCTTTCCCCTTTCCGATAAGGAAGAAAGAAATAAACTTATTTGTTCAGTAACCAGTGAACATAGAAATGCGCAGGGGCGTATGGAACGGGTATTTTTTTTATGCTAAAGGTATTATGAGTTAAAAGACAATTGGAGATTATAGACTCACAAATACACATGTTTGTAATAATACCAATTAAAATTATGTCGTTTATACACGTGCACTATCCACACTGTTTAACTGATATCCGAATTAACAATAATAGGAAAAAACACCTTCACAAAACACCGCCTTATAGTAACCACAATCTAGATAATAGTGTCTATATTGACACACTCCTATATAAAATGGCGTTTTGCCTATGGATAATATAGCACTTAAAAGTTATGTTTCTTGTAAATCAAAGAAACCACTATTTTATTATTTCGGATTGAAAATTATAAAATACAAATGGATATTATGAGGTGCTCGATTAAAATTCTAAATACCACTATGTCCAAAAATAAGTACCCCTCTCACACACAGACAAACACTGACTCACACACAGACTCACACACAGACTCGCAACCAATAACTACACAAAAGTAAAGTTGCATGTTGTTTATTTAACAATTAATTGCAAATATATTCATTTCATTGCCGATGAAAATGTTTGCCTGTTTTTAAAAATATATTATCGTCTGCGTAGAAGAGTTCTTTAAGCAAATATATATGCACGATAATTTATTTTGGAAAGTAGTATTTGGTCGAACCAGATATATTACCTTTTTTTCTTGCATTATTTTCTTAGGGTTTATTAGAAAAATTTAAAAAAATACAAAGGAATAAGAATCAAATGCTAAAAAATAACACAAAAAAAAAAACACAAAAAAGCAACGCGTTTTATGAAACGTTCTTTTCAAAATAGCCACCTAATAGGGAAAAACACGTAAAAACAAATAGACAAAGAAAGAAAAAAAACAGAAAAAAGAAGCGGCAGGTGTCGTAATAGCTAGATAATTTAGTATCCTTGGAAGTTACAATTCAAACAGATGGGATTGTGTTATTGTTCACTACGTTTTAATTTACTGCTACTAATGAGCCGATCATTCGTTCTATAATTACACCATTTCTTTTTATCTATTCAGCACATTCTTTATTCTTTGCTCCAATCATTCTCTCAAACTTTTTCCTATCATCACCTATCCAATGATGATTATGTAATGTATATATATATATATATATATATATATATAATATATAATATATATATATATATATATATATATATTATGATAATATACATAACACATACATGCATCTATGCACGCGCGCACAAACACCACTAGAACTTTTTATAGAGTTAATTTTCTTTTAAACCAAACTAAGATACTGACTTTTAAAAATTTCCTATGTTACACACAGACACACATGATGCTATATTTTATATTATAACACTATATATAATATATTACAATTAATAGTTATAAATATATATATATAAATTATTTATTATAGATATTTATTTATATATTATATATTATATATATTATATATTTATATACTATCTATATATATATTATCAGCTATGTTCTTGCATACATATTCTCTAAGTAAAAAATGTATTTGGTTCTAAGACATTTCGCTTGCTCAAAATCTATCTGCATCTTAACAGAAGTATTAACATTAACTTTTATAAAAAGTGTAATTCGATATTTTTGTGTAAACGAAAAACCAGATTCTTCAAAAGACACATAACACCAACATATACACAAGCACGCGCACACACGACACACACAGGTACACACACACACACACACACACACACACACACACACACACCCACACACATATATATATATATATATATATATATATTAGCTCGTTTGTAATATATTGACCATCGCATGCAGTTGGA
>CM042140.1:57018935-57046435 GCA_023376005.1 Doryteuthis pealeii | reverse complement strand
ACAGTCTTACTGTCATCACTACGAACTTATCACTTTAATATAATGTTTATGAATTTCAAACTTTATTAACTGAATAAACTTAGTAGAATAAAAGTTAACAAGACCAAAAAACAGAGGATACACAATATTAAGGGAATTTACAATAGATTGCAGGAAGTTGTGTAACACGAAAGTGTAAATTATATCTGCCATAAACTACCATTTGAAATTTAGTTTTTATCAACTTACTATTCAGTCATTATTTTCAATAATAATTTTAACAAATATTTTTTATCGAAATATTCTAGCAGTTTATTTAATTTTTAATTGCAAATCACACTGTTTGTCAATCTACGACGATGAGAAACGGAAACTATATTGTGATTAAATGTTATTTTTCATTTCTCCCAGAGAAACTTGCTTAAACACAGTAGATGCTTTAACAAACTAATCCACCAAGATTTATCAGTTTGCAGAAGAACCAATTAAATCATTCAAACGTATTTTTTTTACTCTATTTTCCCAATTTTTGTTATGTTTTTTTTTATTCTACTGTCATTAACAGTACATTTTTTAAAATTCTTTTAATTTTCCATCAATATATTATTTTTTTGTTTGTTATGTCTCCTTGGACATCTTTTCATTTTTCTATCTTCTCACATCAACCTTAAAAAATCTGTACATAGAATATTATTAATATAAGTTTAAATTAAATCACCTCTCATTTTTCTTTCTCATGAAGCAGTTAATCCTAATTTCTTTAATATCTACTTGTATATGTAATTTTCTTTTTATTTTGTCACTGGGTGTGCTGTATTAGCTATGTGTTATATAGGGATGGGCATAGATTGTTATAATCTAACATGTTATATGGAACGTACATACATAACTGTAATCTTAGCTTTCTGTGTATATTGCTTTTCTTTTCACATGATTTTGTTTACAAAACGTTTTCACAGCGATCTATGAGCATTGAAGTATTAATGCTGAACACCGAGTAAATAATAATATTCTGATATTTTTGGTTTGCTTTGAAAAATCTCCATAACCAACATCAAAAATGCTTCAGCAATTGTATGGAGATAACGCCATGTCACACACGTGTTTTTGAGTGGCACAACGTTCAACATAGCAAGCAATTTAGACATGAAAAAGGACAGTATTCAAAAGATTATCACACATCACACCCAGCACCCTTTGTACATTTTCTAATAAAATTTGATATGTGATTTCAAAATCTTACACAAAATACGTTAGAAAAACTGGTCGGTAATTACTTTTTAATTGTATTCATTTGTAATGCAGTGGTATTACAAAGGGTGGTTTCCAAATATGAGAAATAATTTGTATCTAATATATTTCTCGAAAATGTACTTATTGTATTCATAAAGTTTTCATTTGATGATAAATACTTTAAATGTTCAGGAGGCATTTCTCCGGGTCCATACTTTTACCAACATTCAAAAGCTTTTCGAAAGAATAAACTGTTTTTTAGAAAGTTGCTAGTAAACCAGCTCTATCAACTGGTGTACCCGTGAAATAATATGTCTTATATATTTTTTGCTTTTCTAAGGTTTTTGAGAATTTTAGTTTTTTATTTCACTTATTTAATTATTGGTATACAATTGTATTTGATATTTTGAACAATTTCATTTTCATGTTTCAAATTTTCATTTATTTCCATTTTTTCATATTGATTTTCATTACTTAAATTCTATTCATAATTTTCCATACTAGTTATAATTCGAAATTATTTCCAAGTTTTAACTCTTCTTAAACCGATTACTAATTTTATGATAATTTCAGGAATATTTCTCATTGTTGATCTCATGTTTCTAATTCTTCCCTTATCATGCAATTACTATTATCTCACTTTTACGATTACTAACTCTTCTGTAGGTTTTGACTAGTTTAGTTGTTTTTCTTTTTGTTTTTTGACATATTCAAAACCCAGTTCCACTTTAACTTCTATTTCAATGCATGCATGGCCTGACTTACCCAAAAATAAATTAAGCTTACATCTCCTATCAAACTATCATTATTTGAAAAAAAATGATATAATATAGCTTTCTGTAATACATTTCCGACTAGTTAGCATAAATTATATACGTGCGCATTCATCTCTCCTTCAATAATCAATACATTGTATTTAGGAATGTGTCTGTATAGGGAGGTTAGGTCATTGAAAAACGTGATGTATGTTTCATCGCTGCAATTGCCATCAAATGTAGCGCTCATGATTCTCGGTTGTATGTTCATTATGCTGTTTAATGATTTTAGAGCACGAAGACTGAGGGACAGTCCTATTCCCCCTAAAGTGGCATTGACTGAATATCCCCATGCATATACAAACACAAAAGTCCACCCATTACCGGTTTCATGGTATTTTAGTTCTAATTCGCTATGGTCATACCTATGCTCTTGTACGCATCTGATATCTATATTCTTATCGACTGCAGACGCTGTTAGCTCGGGTAGTTGATTATTGTTCTAAAGTTCCAGACGTTGAAAGTTGCTAACAGTTTTTTTTTTATCTAAGTAGTTTTCTTGTGTTTACGATCTGTACTTGAGTTTTCATATACTTGGGCCAGAGCTATGTCTTCTGTACATAGTGCACCTTGTTTGTCAAGGCAAATGATGCGATTTGTGGGTGTACTGCTGTTGGGCTCTGTAGTTTATTTTTCGAACCCTGGTCCATAGCGCTAACTTCAGTGAGACGCGCCCTTTGAGGGAACGCTGGACAGAAAATCGGCACGTATTTTGAGATTGGTTTAGGGTGATGCGGTTTGAGCGTGTGATGTTGGGATTCTGTTGCTGATTTTTTGGATTCTGCCTATACAACACTCCAAACAGAAACGGCGAACTCCTGAGAACAGACTTGTATACTTGAACACTATATTCCAAAAAACAAAGAGCAAACTATGGACATACTCCTACCCAAATAACACAAAAGCATACTCTTCTTTCGAATGAGTATTCTTAGATCACAGAATCGTCACGGCAAAACTACGCCTGATTCTATGCAGAAATACAACGCAAATCAGTATATCTATACGTTACAACTGGTCCCATTTGCAGTGATATATGCAATCGCTATTCGGTAACAGTGGGAAATACATTTGTCATACTCCAAATGAGGAATACGAACACTTTGTTAGTGCCCACCTAGAAGCAGCAGAAGAGTACACACCTACCAAACTAAGAGTCAAATACACTGCCCCATGGGAGAAAGAAGCAGTAAGAGAAAAAAAGAAATTACATTAAAGATACATCACAACGTAATAAAACAAACTCAACTAATACCAACATAGCAAATCTTAAGAAAGCCCAGATAGAACTGACTAAAACATACAGAACAAAAAAACAAAAAACGACTAGCATATATTCAAGACCAAATAAATAAAATCAGATATTCGGTAGAAGACATACAGTCGCGAATAGCGTGACAAACTGTAAAAAAATTGTGGTAGAGAAGTACCTCGAGATCAAAATTAAAGACAACCAGATAAAAAGATAAACTCCAAAAGTGGAAAGACCACTTCCAGAAATTGTTAGGAATTCCCCCTAAAATCATAGAAAATAATACCCCCAAAATAGTGAATAACAAACTAGACATTAAACTAGAAGACTTTACAATAGAAGAACTTAACGAAGCCCTGAGAAAACTAGAAAATACGAAAGCTGCAGGCTTTGACGAAGTACCCCCTGAGGTATGGAAGATGAAGATACTTCTTAGACTATACAATGCAATATATAAACCAAATGCGATAGAGAAATGGATGAAAGGCTTCATTTTCTCATTAACCAAAAAAGGCGACCAAGGAAACGCTAAAAACTACAGAGCTGTCTAAATGCCCTTCTTAATGCCAGAGAAGATCCTTAAGTAAAACCAAAATGGGTTTCATAGAAATCGACCAACAACTTTTCATATCCTGACTGTTTGTAGAGTCATAGAATAGAGCAAATAATCTACTCTTTGTAGATTTCTCCAAGGCATTTGACCTCATACATAGAGGAAAAAATGGAGCTAATACTACTAGTATACAGAATCCCCAAGGAAACGGTTACCGCTATAATGATGCTCTATAAATACAGTAAAACAATGGTTCGTTCACCTGATGGAGACAGAGATTTCTTTGACATTGTTACTGGAGTCATACAAGGAAATACGTTAGCACCATATATATGTATAATCTGTCTGAATTATGTATACCGAACATCATTAGATCTCAGGAACATGATAGCCGTGGAATGAATTTTTGATCATATGTAAAAAGTAACGAGACTATGGTTTAATTTCGATCTTTTAAATTTCTAATTTAAATGAAGACAAAACTGAGCAACAAAAATGTATTATTTTATCTCTATCTCTCTCTCTCTCTCTCTCTCTCTCCTCTCTATATATATATATATATATATATATATATATATATATATATATATATACAATATGAAACAAGAAATGAAACGAAACGAAAATTGAATAATTTTTGTTTCATCTCATTTGAAAATAACCTTAATAGATCCAGTATATATAAAAACCAAAACGCTCTCAAGTTGGCAGAAATTCATAAATAAACACATAATCTGAATATGTTTTTTTCATATTTTACATACTTATATATATAAATATATAATAATAAATTATTCTTGCTCAGTTGTGTACTTATCTTCATTACTTTCGTTTCATCTAATCTGCAAAGTACACCGCTCCTCAACATTGCTCTAATAATAAACAAACTCATCCACTGAATATTTGTTTTTGCATATTTGACATACATACTTTTTTGCTTTAATATATATATATATATGTATATATATATATATGTGTGTGTGTGTGTGTGTGTGTGTGTGTGTGTGTGTGTGTGTTTCTGTGTATTATGTCACTTTGCGTTTTATATATATTAGCTATGTATTTTACTATTTGCCTTTCACTTACTGTACAAAATTTTTCTCCCCTTTTTAAAAACTATTTTTTGTTGTTTTTAGAGTTGAAGATAACGAACTTAACCATTCCGAGATAGAATACTGAATAAGCTGAACTTGAAGCTGTCTCTTTCATTTCCGTGGCCACTGAGGGCAAGAAAATATAATGGAGAGCTCTACTCAAAGCTGTCGTTATTCTTCGACAAGATTTGGGTAAACTTGTTAATGAGCCCTTGGCAAGTTATCGCCTTTGACTTATTGACACAGGGTCTTAGTGTGAGGAAAAGAATAGACCAGAAGAGACAGGGCAATTGATTAGCTGCAAACAAAGAAGCTCAAAGCTGCAGGCGTGAGAATATCTGAACGCTGATATCTTAAAGAATAATCAATCATTGTACTATCATTTACAAAATCAATATTACTTTGCCTACTCCGACTAAATTAACAGTAGCAGTTACGAATACTAATAATGCTAATAAAATTATTAATACAACTACTATTGCTGGTGATCTTATTATTATTATTATTATTATTATATTATTATTATTATTATTTGCTCTTTTGAGTTTTCACATCAGCATTAGCCGATGTTATTTCACTGGAGTCTGAGTAACAGCAAGTCTCCTCAGGTCTCCAGGACTCTTCTGAGTATTCTGGCAGATTGCAGCAGTGCAGTGTTCTGAATGGTTTCAATTCGTCCTCTGATTTCCAAACTTTCCAAACCCTTTTCCCATCCTTTTAGGACCGTTCCAAGTGCACCAACTACAATTGGTATAACTTTCACTTTCATATTCCATAACTTTTTCAGTTCTCTGGCAAGGTCCAGATATTTGTCCATTTTTTCATTTTCCTTTAGCTTTACCCTGTGATCTGCTGGAACTGCAAAATCCACCAGTTGAAAAGTTCTTTTTTTTTTGTTTATCAACACTAGGTCTGGTCTTCTTGCTGGGATAAGGTGATCCGTTTTTATTTCAAAGTCCCAAAGAATTTTATGTTTCGTTCTCAAGAACAGATTCTGGTTTATGCATATACCATTTTGTTGTATGGTCAAAATTTTTTGCATAATTCCCAGTGGATCACCTTCCCAACCCAGTCGTGTCTAGTTTTGTATTCTCGTTGTGCTAGTTTGCTACATTCGCAGAGTATATGGTTAACAGTCTCATCTCTATTCCCACAAAGTCTACATTTACTATTTAGTTGGGTCCTATCGATTTTCGCTTTGATGTAGTTTGTCCTTATGGCATTATTTTGTGCAGCAATTATAAGTGATTCCGTTCCTCTTTTGAGGTTTCCTTTTCTTAACAATGTCCAATTCTTTTCATGGGCAGCCTCTTCAATTTGTCGTTTGAAGCGTCCATAATTGTTTTTCTTCCCATTTTTGTTTTCTAGTTTTTCTGATTGTCCATCGGTCGCCTCTACTATTGTTGGCCGCCATAAGTAGTTTGTCTTTGCTCTTTCTTGTGTAATCTTCAAGTTGTTGGATTGTGGTTTCTACGCATTCCTCTATGTTGGCAAGACCTCTTCCCCCTTCCTTTCTTGACACATATAATCTATCTATCTCATCTCTAGGGTGGAGAGCCTTGTGCATTGTCATTAATTTTCTCGTCCTTTGGTCAATCTGTCGGAGTTCTTTTGTCCATTTTAAGAATGGTCCTGAGTATTGATTGCTTTGATCAGATTTCTGCTGTTAAGTTTGGTTTCTAGAAGTTTTCTAGTTCTCCTGAGATATTCTTTTTTAACTTTTCCTTTCATTTCTGTTTGCATGATATTGTCCGCTTCTAAAATTCCTAAGTATTTATAGCTTTCATTTTCATCAAGTGATTTTATAGTTTCCTGATTTGGCAGTTGTATTCCATGCATTAGTTTTCTTTCACAGCGTTTTATTACTAGCATAGCACACTTTTCAATTCCAAATTCCATCCCTATATCCTGGCTATATATTCTAATAGTTTGTATTAGGCTCTCCAATTCTTTTTCATTTTTTGCAAATTTTTTTATGTCATCCATGTACATGAGGTGGTTTATCTTTTCTTGTGAGTTAGTGTATTATTATTATTATTATTATTATTATTAGTTTTCACATCAGTGTTAGCTGATGGTCTTTCACTGGAGTCTGAGTGACAGCAAGTCTCTCAGGTCTCCAGGACTCTTCTGAGTATTTGCAGCAGTGCAGTGTTCTGAATGGTTTCAATCCTTCCTCTGATATCCAACTTTCCAAACCTTTTTCTAATCCTTTTGGGACTGTTCCAAGTGCACCAACTACAATTGGTATAACTTTCACTTTCATATTCCATACTTTTTCAGTTCTCTGGCAAGGTGTCAATTTTTCATTTTCCTTTAACTTCACCCTGTGATCCGCTGGCACTGCAAAATCACCAGTTGACAAGTTCTTTCTTTTTGTTACAACACTATGATAAGTCCCAGAGAATTTTGTGCGTTTCGTTCTCAAGAACAGATTCTGGTTTATGCATGATCACGCCACTTGCGGTAAAGTGACAACAGGTCTCCTAAGGTCTCCAAGTATTCTAGCCGATCATAACATTGCTGTTGTCAGGATGGCATCGATTATTCCTGCGATTTCTAATAGCTCCAGTCTTTTTTTTTTTTAGTTTACGGAGACCGTTTTAAGGCACCATCTACAATTGGTACTACCTTCACCTTCATGTTCTACAGTTGTTTCAGTTCTCTGGCAAAGTTAAAGTATTTGTCTATCTTTCATTTCCTTTCATTTTCACCCTGTGATTGCAAAATCTACCGGACTGCAAAGACGTCTAAATTCACTTTATGATAAATTATTTTATGCGTCTTATTCTCTAGCATGGATACTGGTTTGAGCCTAGATAATTTAATAGAATGATCAAAATGTATGTTTTTGCACAATACCCAGTGGATCACGTTCCCACACAATCATGTATCCAACTTTTGCTAATGTGCTGCATTCAATGGTTAACTGTTTCGTCTCGGTCGCCACATATCCTACACTTGCTATTCCGTTGTGTCTTATCTATTTTCACTTTGATATAATTTGTTATTATGACATTGCTTTTGCTGCAATTATGAGAGATTCAATATCTCTATTGAGGTTTATTTGTCTTAGTCATATCCAGGTCTTCTCATGTGCAATCTCTCCAAATTGTGGCTTGAATTATCCATATTGTTTTCTTCCCATTTCTGTTTTCTAGTTATTGTTACATTATTATTATTATTATTATTATTATTATTATTATTATTATTATTATCTATTTACGAGTTTTTCACATGAGTATCAATTTATGGTCTCTTTGAAATCCAAGTGAGAGCAAGTCTACTCTCTAGAAAATGTATCTTTTAAATTATTCTAGACAATATCCGTAACGCTGAGATCTCCGGTTCTTTCAGCCTCTTTTACATGATCTGTTAGATTGTACCAAGGGATTAAAAACTACTATTACTATCACTGTCCCTATCACGTTCCATAATTTACCAAATCTCTGGCAAGGTCCAGGTATTTATCGAGTTTTTTCCTTTCTTTTATTTTTGATTTGTGATCCACTGAAAAGGATATGTCCACTACTTGACCAATTAATCAGTGATTAATTTGTTGCTTAAATATATCTTTCATATTAATGTCTTTCATATTAATAATACTTCGAATTATTACAGGAGTTATTTATTGTGTTTCTAGTCAATCATTTGCTCCGATTAAATATTAATATTTATACCATGCTTAGAATTATTTGATCACACTGGTCAATAAAATTCTTGTTAAATTTATATCAATCACTGTTATTATCTATTTTTAATGTATTGATCCTTTTGATTCTTTTGAATGTATTGATTGTTTTTTCCTTAATGCTCTCATTTTTTTTTTGCTATCGAGATATTTCACAATATCAAAATTTCATCTTTTTCTCTCTGTCATCGTCGCCTATCAGATGAACCATGAGATTAAACTCTTATTAAATTTGCTAGTGAATGAAATAAGAAAATGTTTCATAGTCTATCTTTATTTGCAACACAGTTTGAAAGAGGTTTAAGGTCCAGTCACGTTTAAAGTACCAGTTCCCACTAGATCAACGAAGCTAAGCAGCGATGAACCTGTTCAATACTTAGATAGGTGACATTTTAAATAAGAGCAGGTACTGTAAGTGACCACATATCAAAATGACTCGATTCAACATTAAATTAACCGAAAAGGGTTGATATGCCGTAAAACAAACAAAAAAATAAATAATTTGAAAGTTATTCATCAATACAAACTATAGAATTTATATGAAACTCATTGTTAGGTAAGAAATTGGTTGCTATGAAGATACAAAGCTCACAATCAGTATTTAATGCTCTGTCAAATTGTTTCACCAGACTCAGCTTGATATGCACAAGAGGAAATATATTTTCTTGACTGACGATTGGATCATTGACAATATTTGCCATACCAACTTCCAGAGTCTCATGTAAGGCCACTATTTCTGGTTCCAATGCTTGTCTCTTGCTCTGTTGTCTCACATGCAAATAAAGCAGGGATATATTATAAATCATCTTTGTTGAACAAGAGGAAGTCACAATGTTGAGGTTCACACGAAATTGTCCATTTGTGCTCGTGGTATTTTAGTAGGTCTATCACAGTTGAAATATCATTATGCTCCTCTCGCAAACACACAGAATAATCTACTTGAATAGCTGCATAAACATTGTCAATATGTAGTACAACAGACATCGAGCTGCGCTTAGAACAATCTAGGAATAATTTCCAATCGTTTGGATTATACGATGGAATTCGTAATTCCCGGAGAAGACCCAAGATATTATACACACTTATTTTTCCCTTTAAAAATCCACCCACACCTTTTCCCGATTTTGTAAGTATGAAACTTTTGTGGTATTGTTTAGTAGAGCCTTTTCTTGTAGTCTCGAAGCGATATTTATGCTGCCTTTTTGGAGAGACCTAAATCACGCACAAGCTCAATCAGCTTTGGCTGGTTAACCTTCTGAGTTGATGACTGTAATGCAGCATAAGAAGAATTGTCTGAATCTGTAAATATTTATTGAGTAACATTGTCCGTCTCTTACATTTTCTCGATACTCTCTTCTTCAGATGGAGACAACCCAATAAAAACTGAAACTAGTTGCTTGTCAGAGGGAAGAGTAGGATGAATTGCTAATGGGATACTAGGATAAGTGATTTTACATCTGTTTTCTCACCAACGCTTTTTTTTTTTTTTGACCAGACAAAAATAGAAGTCAGTTGTGTGATCTTTTGGTTCCCGCCAGGTCATGGGAATTCCGAAAGGTAAACCCTTACGTTTCTCTTTTTTCAAACGAAGCAGCATATCTTCACAATTATGACATACTGTATGAGGGACCAATTCCTTGTCTTGGTCACCAGTAAATCCGAAGTAGACTTAATGAAATATTACTTATAACAGATAAAAGTTGTAATTGACAAAGAGACAAATACATAATGACATAACCCCAAATGTGAAAATAAAATCGGGGAGAAAAAATTACAACGATAACCAAACTCGATCTGCTTAAACGGTGAACCTTAATAATCCTATTTTCTGGTTTAGGCCATGTTTTTTCTTCCCTAAAAAAATTGGAATTTGCATTCATATATTTTTGGGAAGGTTATGATTTTCTTCTCTGCTGATCATTATCAACACGTCAGTTGCTAATATATACCAGTATCTGATTATACTCAGATAAGTCCACCGGTTATTTAATTCCTGTCAGTGGAGACCGACACGAAAAATTGTATTATTATTATTATTATTATTATTATTATTATTATTATTATTATTATTATTATTATTATTATTATTATTATCATCATCATTTAATTACTTTCCTAGTACTGTACAAAAACAACGACTATATTATGTAAGTTTGCTCGTTATATTGTACTTATTAAATATCAAAAACTGTATGCTGTTCTACATTTCCTTGTTACTGTTCAGTACGTTCTTAATAGCAAACATAACTCATCCAATGGCTTCATGTTTTTCTACAAATTTAAACATTTATAATAGATGCAAATATCTGTAATATACATATATTTTAAAATATTTAATATCAAACAAATATCTATCTACAGAGCAAATTGCATGTTATAGGTCTATTTGGCACTATTATTCTGGTTTACCCATTGTATTGTATACATATATGTACAAATCTTTTGGCTTCTCAGACAAAAGAAAATTACCACTTCCCCAAAAGTGTTAAATTTTCTTTCACAACTGAATAAGTATATATTTTTATTCATCAAGTTTGACATAACAGAAAAAATTACTTTCATGCCGTCAGAAATAATATCTATGTAGTGGAAAAATACATGAGTTACACGCGGAAGTACAACTATCATATCTTAAATATGTCGATTCCTCCTCTTCCAGGTCCTATCACTGGTTTGACAACATGCATTTTACGTCTGATTCGGCAATGCTTTCGGCATCCACGTTGAGTTTTCTTTAGATCCACAGAACGAGGATCGCCCAGCTTGGGGCGTCTTTGTGACTGGCCGGAGGTGTTGTAGAAATGAACTGCCGCAGACGTTAGCTACTTCAAGAACAAGACAACTCTCTGTTAACTGTAACAATAACTTTTACTGCAAATATTATTATGTAATCATATACAAGTGTAAAAAAGTTTTGCGAACTAGGCAGGTGAGAAGAAATACGGTAAGAAATTTGGGTGGTATGTTTGCTTTATGCTAATTAGCAATTAGTTTTTCACATACTCTGGACTGTGTTACATTTTTTGAAGTTGTTCTCATTAGTGTCAAATCTTTTCTCGGGAAATATTTCTTTTGTCAGTAATTCGAAGTGTCAACTTTGTTCTGAATTTCCCTTTTTGTCATTTTACCAGACTTGGTATCCATATCTTATTGCTGAAACTTTTAGAACTAAACACTTCTGATTGGTCAGTTAATTGGCCATGTCATACCGCATTTCATTGGCCAGCCAAGGAGAACCCAGCTTTCATTCACAGAGATCGAGATTGCACAATGCGCTCTCGTGCCGCATTAGGGAGATAAACACAAACAACTTAGAGGTCTTTCGTTTGACATATTGATGTTGGTCGATGTGATTTTTCCGGTTTCATAAAAGATTATGTATTGTATTATTTATTTATACAAGTCACAACAGGGAATTTTGATAGTTTTAATAAACTTTCAATTTTAATATTTTGGTGACCTTTGCCTGAACATGTAAACTCAGTCAGGACAATTAACATTCATCAAACATTTTAGTTTTCTTCTTTTTAATTTAACGAAATTACTTCTAACTTATTAAAAGAAAAAGATTTTTCTTTTCTAGTTAATAGATTTTTAAAGGAAGAATGAGTTCTCGTGTCACATTCTTCTTCTTCTTCTTCTTCTTCTTCTTCTTCTTCTTCTTCTTCTTCTTCTTCTTCTTCTTCTTCTTCTTCTTCTTCTTCCAGACTCTTTTCCAAAACCCTAGGGACCGTTCCAAGGGCACCATTTACAATTGGCACAACCTTCACCTTTCTGTGGCAAAGACCAAGTATTAGTCTATTTTTTCGCTTTCTTTCACTACGGGAACGGCTGAATCAATGAGATGACAAGTTCTCTTTTTCTTGTTGATCAATACTAGGTCTCCTGCCTGGGATTAGATGATCTGTTTGTATCTCAAAGTCTCAGATAATTTTGTGCGTCTCATTCTCCAGAAGAGATTCCGGTTTGTGCATATACCATTTAGTTGAATGGGGAAAATTGAATTTCTTGCACAATTCCTAGTGAATCACCTTTCCCACCCAGTCGTGCCTAGTCTTGTACTCTATTTGCGCCAGTTTACTGCATTCACTTATTATGTGACTGACCGTTTCGTCCTTTTCCCCAGACATTCTGCACTTACTATTCTGATGTGTTTTATCTATTTTTGCTTTTATATAATTTTTTCTTATGGCATTATCATGTACTGCCATTATGAGAGATTGTCTTTTTCTCTTGAGGTTTCCTCTTCTTAGCTCTTCTCGTATGCAATCTCTGCAGTTTGTCGCTT
The DNA here is from genome assembly GCA_023376005.1 of Doryteuthis pealeii. Classification (NCBI taxonomy): domain Eukaryota; kingdom Metazoa; phylum Mollusca; class Cephalopoda; order Myopsida; family Loliginidae; genus Doryteuthis; species Doryteuthis pealeii. The sequence goes on along the minus strand of CM042140.1, from coordinate 57,033,530 downwards.
GAAATGTCCATATAGTTGTTTTTCTTCCCACTTCTGTATTCTTGTTTTTGTTATATTTTTGCTCGTTCATATGTTACAAATGTTTGTTTTTTCCGGCTGCTGTTATTATTATTATTATTATTATTTATTATTATTATTATTATTAGAAACACCTGTGGGTGTTGGATATTGTACAAACGGAAATATGAATTTCCGGTTAAATTAAACAAAGCGAAGAAAAGACGACAAAAATGACAAATGACTTTTTCCCGGTAAAGCGAACAAAAGAAAGATGGGTAACAATAAGTTCGGAAATAGTTATCAGATCAAAAGATAAAGATGCATAGGCGATCGTCAATACAAAAGCCAGAGGGTCGAGTCGTCAGTTGGACAGTCAGGAGAAGACGCGAACAGGGAACAAGTGAGCGTGACGGCCGCTCACGGTCACAGGCTGCGAGGCATCACCGAGCCATCCCACCTAACTATCGCCACCATCCCAACAGTAGGGCCAGTCATCGTCAACTCTCGGTCAAGTCATTGTCAATACCCGCCGCCCACCACGTACTGCCGAGAAAAAGAAATAAAAGTTCAAAGTCCCACTACATACGCCTAGTTGTGATCTTTATAACCCGACTACTAACATACACGATTTAGCAGCAGGAATGAGAATAAGAATTTGATGGCTATGCCAAATGGGTATACCAGAGTATGATCATTTAATTATTACAACGTTTGATATGTTATTTGGATTATTCGAACTGTCGTCCTTATCTTTATTTTCATCTACACAACGTTTCGGTCGAATTTCCGTACGACCTTCTTCAGGTATTTCCTGACGGACTCGGTAACCTTTTCAAACTTGAAAACCTTCTCTTTGATCTTCGGAATAATCTTGTCGAGTCTTCATATCGTAATCGTGAGCCTTAATGGAACTTCGAACCGAACTCTTTATTTCATCCACGGCGGTGGACTGTTCTCGGTCCGTTAACCATGAGTGGGTACAACTGTTAAGCTGTGTTAATTATTCTATTCTAATATCGCCCTTAACCAGGACTGAACCTGCAGCCCAGAGATACTCACTTATAATTGTATTAACTCAGCGCCTATATCCGTTGTGCCATGTGTCCAGTTGCTGGGCACATCGGTCGAAACGTTGTGTTGATAACAATAGTTTGAATAATCAAAATAATACATATTATCAAGCCTCATCTCATAAATTCATAGAAATAACGTTTAATATGTTTTCCTAAGAGATATTGCAAAATAATTCAATATGTAAAAAGTATAATAATCTTCAGTTAACATTCTCTTTTTTTTCTCTTTCTTTAATTCTTTCCTTCTTTTCATCTTTTTATTATGTTCGATTGAAACAGATTACTGTTATCGCTTCCACTTCTCACCCTCTCGATATATCTTTCTCCTACTCGCTTTCTTTCCTTCTTTCTTATAACTCTTTTTCTGTGGAGCATGTTCTTTTTCTTCTCTTTCATTCTTCATGGAATGGTCCATTATTTAGCTGAGGTTATGACACTTATAAGAAATAAGAATTCGGCGGATAAGCAACACCATATAATCAAGATTTACATTTTTGCATTTCATCTTGGACGATTTGGACGGTCCCATTTCTAATCAAAGGGAGTTTCAAGATGATAACGGATGATAATCATTAAGGAGCACGAATATTAATATATAGATTATTATTATTAGTTTTTCACACCAGCATTAGCTGATGGTCTTTCACTAGAGTTTGAGTGAAAACTAGTCTCCTCAGTTCTTCAGGACTCTCCTGAGTATTCCAGCTATTTTCAACAATAATGTGGAGGGTGTCAATTTTTCCTCTGATTTCCAGTTCCTCTAGTTTTTTCCTACTCTTTTTGGGACCGTTCCATGTGCCCCAATTACAATTTATATCACTTTCACCCTCATATTCCAGTTTTTTTTTCAATTCTCTTGCGAGGTCTAGGTATTTGTGTATCTTTTAGTTTTATTTCATCTTCACCCTGTGATTTGTGGGAACTGCAAAATCTACCAGTTGACAAGTTCTCTTTTATTTTGTTAATCAATACAGGATATTGTCTTCTGGCGGAGAGAAGGCTGTATCTCAATGTCCCAGCGAATTTTATGCGTTTCATTCTCAATTACAGATTCTGGTTTATGCATATACCATTTTGTTGTATGGTCAAAATTTATTTTTTTGCATAAAAATGATCCAAGGAAATCATCTTTCCAACCCAGTCGTTTCTAGCTTTGTATATTTGTTGTTGTTGCTGTTGCTGCCGCTGCTGCTGTTGCTGCTATTTTACTCCTTTTCACGTCAGCGTTACCTGGTGGTCTTTTACTCTCTTTCACTTTCTGAGTGACAGCAAGTCACCTGATATCTCCAGGAATCTTATGAATATTCTAGCCGATCTTATCAATGCTGAGGTCTGGATAGTATCGACTTTGATTTCCAATTTTTCTAGTCTGTTTTCCAAATCCTTTGGCATCGTTCCAAGCGCAGAAACTGTAAGGTGCAAGTATTTGTTTATCTTTCCATTTTCTTTCATTTTCACTCTGTGATCCCTCGGAACGGTAACATTCACTAGATGGCAAGTTCTTTTTTTCTTGTAGATTAACACTAGGTCAGGTATGCGGACCAGGATTATGTGATCCGTCCGTATCTCAAAGTTCCAGGAAATTTCATGCATCTCATTTCGTTTTGAGCATTTACCAATTGGTAGCATGGTCAAAATTCAATTTCCTTCCAGTGAATCACATTTTTTTACCTAGTATTGTACTCCCTTTGTGCAAGTTTGATGACTCCCTTTATCATATGATTAACCGTTTTATCTCTGTCTCTACGCATCATACACTTGCTATTCTGTTGCGTCTTATCTAATATGGCTTGGATGTCTTCAAGAGATTGAATTTTTATCTTAAGATACCCTTTCTTCGCCATATCCTGGTTTTCTAGTGTGCTATCTCTTCAGTTAATCGTTTAAAATATCTACATTATTATTATTATTATTATTATTATTATTATTATTATTATTGTTGTTGTTGTTGTTTATTTTTACACCAGCGTTAGCCGGTGGTATTTCACAGAAGTGTAAGTAACAGCAAGTCTCCTCAGGTCTCCGGGATTATTTTGAGTATTCTAGACGATCTTAACAATGCCAGGGCACCAATTACATCCACCACCCTATATTCTGCCGATTGTTTTTCAGTTCTATGGTATTGTCTATTTTTCGTTTTTGATAAATTTCAAGTTCAGATTCTCATACTTTAACATAAAGTATTATAGTATTTCAACCTACAAGTTAAGTTTATATGATTGAACAAAGCAGCAATGAACCTTCACAGAACGTCAAAATGTAGCCATAGAACATAGGTACTGTAAACAGCCTGATGCTTTTGTGTCAGACAAAGCAAAATTTATAAATTTCAAACAATTTTAGAAGTTTAACACCATTCTGAGTATTTATTTATTGATTGATTTCATCAACATCATTATATTCATTTTTTAATATCTTTTCTTTATACTCTCTATCCTTCCTCTGGTAAATTCTCGGGCTGGTGTTTTTGAGGTTAAGTAATATTGACTTACAGGAAACTATGTGGTTTTCTTATTCATAATAATAATAATAATAATAATAATAATAATAATAATAATAATAATAATAATTTTATGATAATTTTGGTTATGTTCAACAGCAGCAGCAGCACCTCTACCTCTACCACCGTCATTATGCAGATAACCACATAAAAACAGAGACACAATGGGATCAAACGTTAGCAGGGTTCGGCGAATAATAGAGACCAAAAATCGAAACCATCTGTTTGCTTTGCCTTTATTTTATCGGCTTGGCCGCCCTTGTTTCCTGCCAGTCAGTCTGCTTCTGTTTCTGCTGCCAACACTGATGTCATTGTGCTCGATGCTTAGTTGTTGATTTGTTTTTTGTTATTTCTTGTTATTTTTTGCCTGCAATATTCTTTTATTCTTTTTTTATTTTTTATTTAACAATCAATGATTATCGAAAAAAAAACAAGTTCATCGGTGTTGTGTGGACCTTACAGCCATCTGCTTGGACCGATGCAACTAAACTTGTCTATTTAGTAGATGACTTTAGCTTAGCAATCTCACTGCCTGTACTGACTTTTAAATATTTAGGATGTGAACATAAATATGTTTGCGTATTTAATTAAGCGTGTATATCTTGTGGGATTCTACGTATGTGTCTCTGTATTGACTCTTAGATTCATGTGATATTTAATAATGGTTGAGGCCTTTCAGTAACAGTTCAAACAGAAGAGAATGTATAATTTTTCATCGTTTTGTAACGTTATTTCTCAATAGTACATAATTGATATTCGATATTTGTGAACGATTTTAATTCAGGTTGTAGACATGCATTGAGATCATTACTCTATTAGGTTTTGTCATTAAATGTGTGTTCAATATTAAATAACTAACACTCTTACTTGGCCGTAATAATTAACATTTCTTTTCTTTTGCGTGAAAGACCATCTTAGAAATTATTCATTTATCACCTTATTTTCTTCTAACTTCAAACAATAATTATGCCTAATATATATATATATATATATATATATATATATATATATATATATATATATATATAAATAACAGCCAATAAATAACAAGTGGAAAATGAAGGGGAAAATGAATGTCTTATAATACAGTAAATTAATCATTATTCGGCCCAAGACGAATTCTAAACAAACACATCGGCGAATGTGTCTTCAATTGGACAAGAGCTTTATAACCGAACCTTATATGAAGTGAGTTAAAAAAAATAACAAGACTAGCAATGCATTTACGAGGGCAACTCTAAACAAGAGATAAAACATCCCAGCAGCCACATTGACATATCTTTTCAAAGTATCTCTGAAGATCTCTATTTTCTATAGTGTGAAATTCTGCCACCATATTTGTTTTAATGTCCTCTACGTCCTCAAATCCTATCCTTTGAATAATTATTTTTTGCTTAAGAAAATAAGAGAATGTCAGACGTAACTAGGGCTAATGGCCATGGGGGGTAGCGGCACTTATACAATCCTGTGTTTTGCCAACAACAGCTGATCAAAATGTATCTATACAAATCGAGAATTGGTACAAGTCTAGATGTCTACATCACAGTCAATATATCCAGATATCGTCAATTATTATATAACTTGCACAGCTCTAAATATGACATTTTAATTTTTGAATTTAGAAAATGTCAAGATTCGATCTTGATATTGTTTGAATAACACCGCGTATCAAAAGAGGTAGATAGACCGACCCGATAAGGTTTTCCTCTTTAGAGGATACTGTACGTATAAATCATTATCCTAGGGAAGCAATGCGGTCAGGATGCACAACAGGAAGATACCTGAGCAGTGTGCAGTGCATTGGGAAAACTTATGCTAGATTCCTAATATTCACGTGAAAGGTTGCTTGTCACGTAGTCCCTACCTCAATATTGATGAAAGTAACGTACACACCTTCATGAATATAGTCGTGTCAACAGAACAATGCACTTTGCCATACTCTACTACTTGTACAAAGATGACTTCAGAGACAAAAAATGTATCTTGTACTGGTCAACCAGCCACAAGAACTCAGTCCTACATACCCTGGATACTGGATCAAGAAGTGCCCTGTCCAGAAACTCCACCACATAAGCTACTGTGGTTAAAAGTCCTGCTTTTAACAACCTGGTAGAAAATTCCAGCATAACTCTTTAGCAGTCATTGTATAGTCTGTGTAAGAGAGTAAGAGTTGTTTTGCGAATATATTGAGGACTGATAATTTATGAGGCAGGTAATCATAATTCTTTAGCTTATAGATATATAGACAAGTACACATACATTACCACACTTATAGAATGATGATTATGCTTACGTCAAAACATTATGGGTTTAACATTCTTGATGAACTATGTTCATTAGCACTATTTTTCACGGTTGAAATGTATTAAAATATGAGAAAGAATTAAAACCATTGGACCACCAAAATTACGCCGTGCTCAAAGAGTTAAAAATGAATATAATAGATTTTGATATATGTTCCAATGAATTGTTCATGTCTAATCATTTATTTTCAGTAAAATTAAAAGTTTCAATTTTTGCAGGAATTGTGTATCCTCCTTGGGTGTTAACATAGCCATACGATATCGCAAGCATACAATATGAGTTTACTATTTCCCAAGAAATCTGATTAATTTGAGTAATTTTGTCAGAATATTTACAACCCACGAGCATACACATTGTATCTAAATAAAAACCGGCATCTTGCTTTAGGTTCTTGTAATTTTACTTACCATCAGTTTATCTTAATGTCACATTCATAACTTTTGTCTGCTTTCACTTTTTGCTTTATTTTTTACTTTCACTTATATTCAATTGAAAATTCTGACATTCTTATTAAATGTCCTCTTAAATATTAAATCAAAATGAAATTAAACATTTACAAGTGCTATCTTTCCTACAGTAGGAAGTGAAAACAGAATCTTTACACAAAATTATTTAGGCTATTTATATCAAGACTCATGTTTATAAAACAGAAAGGAAAACATAGAAATACAGTAGACTTCCACATAAATATTAAAACTTTAACGTAAGTACTGACATTTTAAGCAGCCATCTTTTCTAATGTACACTCTATCGCGTGCTTACATATCTCCTTACGCGTTAAAATCCAGTAGCATACTCTGCAAATAAAAACAATTATAGAATTTAAATACTTCTTTTTAAGTATTAGCAATAATATTTTTAAATGTAATATTTCAAGAAAATATATCTTCTTACAGTTTGGAAACGCGAGTTCTTCTTGCAAATAACAATAAAATTATAGATTTTGAAATAAAAGAAGCAATCTTTTAAATTTCATATTAAAAGTGTTATATATATATATATATATATATATATATATATATATATATATATATATATATATGTACATAAAGTCTTACTTTGATAGCAAGATGAGCAAACGTATAAAAATATAATCAACAACTTAACCATATTTAAAACGATTCATATACATAAAAGTACTGAAATCCTAGAATATTCAAAGTTAAAAATATTTTCTAATATGATTTGAACGCTGTAAGAAATTTGACATGAGATTCTTTAAACAGAAAACTACTTTATAATATCTTAAAATAGTTGTCATGTAAACTAAATCGTAAATTCAAAATGTACTGTATTTATTCATAGAATAAGAACTGTGTATTATTTTTTCTTCCTCCGAGTAGAATCAAAAATAAAACCAACATTTAAATATGAAAAGAATAGGAAATATTCACAAATAATGTTTTCATTCTAAATAGATTCCCTAGAACTATGTTTGTGATTTTTTTACGTTTTCACCAAGGTATTCGTCGCCATATTATAGTTAACGTTTTGTCAGAAGCTACATTTAATCCCTTATAGATATGGATGTGAATAAAATGTATACACATTTAGCGTATACTTACTGTAAAATCACAGTTAGAAGTTCAATACACACTGTTAGATTCAATTGAGAAATTTTGCACCGATTTAAAAATTGTTTAAAAAATTAAGTCAGAAACTTGTTTTTTCTTATTAACTTTGGCAGCCATTAACCTTCACATAACATCACACTCTATTTACAACATTCATATAATAAATAGCATCCGGCACATTGTAGTTGTGTAAGGGCTAGCAAGCAGATCAGTTACAATTGATTAGTAAGTTCTATCCTGACTAGTTGTCTCAATGTTATGCCAAATATGAGCTACGGTTTGTTAAAAGGTATCTCGCGTGGTGTAATGACTAACGATCTCAGATAGTAGACCATTAGTTCGATTCCCTGTAATTGTTCCATGCTTTTGGCCACGTGCCACGGATAAGCTTAATAAATGACGATAAAAAATAATATAATTCCCATGGAAATGTAATTTACGTAATGACCATTAACTCAGCGTAAGAAGAAATTGTCTATATGCGCATTAAAATTTCCGCTGCACAAGCGCTATTTGAAATGAGTTGGTGGAATTTAAGTTTTTTAGGAGTAGCAACAGTCATATTATTTCAAAATTTAATTTAGAATAGGATCGACGGTGCTTTTTTTTATTTCTTACGATCTACAACAAACCGAGAGATCATTCTGCTTGGAATATATAAATGAATATATATATATATATATATATATATATATATATATATATATGTGTGTGTGTGTGTGTGTGTGTGTGTGTGTGTGTATATGTGTGCGTGTGTGTGCGTGTGTGTGTATACATATATGTGAGTGTGTTGTTTATATATATATATATATATATATATATATATATATATATATATATATATATATTACCATGATCGATTTTGAATGAGGTACGTCACACAATTTCGAAAGAAAAAATCATGGCTAAGCAACGACAAATCCTTTCACTTCATTCGTTTTTTTTTTTGCTCTCATATACAGTATTTAATTTTTCTAGTCTGTTTTTAGACTTTTTTTTTTAATAGTCTGTATTCCCTATACGTTGAAAAAGGGTGAAGTTTCTCCCGAAATATAGGAATTGATCGAACCAGCGACAGAACAACAGTGGAATATTAAAATTCTGTTTTTTGTTCTGTTTATTTGTTTTTGTTCTTTTTTCCATTACTTCAAAATACCAAAGAAACAACGTTCACAAGAACAAAGTTTATACATAACATACACACACACACACACACACACACACACACACACACACATATATATATATATATATATATATATATATATATATATATATAGTACGACAGACCAACATAGATTAGGAAACTAGTCTATTTTCATCCATGCCGCAAATTTTGTTCCTCTCTTTCAAATCAGATTTACTCTGTTTAACGATTTCCTTATGTTAAATTCTACTTTTGGTAAACGGGTAAATACATATATTTAGAAAATTGTAATGATTTACGCCACTTCGAATTGATAGAATTTGAAGCGAAGATACAACAGATAAAAAAACAAAAGAAATAAATACTAAAATAAGGTTTGCCCGCTTTGTATCTCTTGTTGGACAAATCCATCTATATATACCTAGGAGATTAAGAATATATATATATATATAATTATATATATATATATATATATATATATAAGAAAAGCAATAGTGATAATATTTATATTTAAGCATTTATATGTAAGCATTTTGCTTACAGCTTAAAATTGAATTGAATTTGTTATAAGAAATATTAGAAAACCTGACGATGATACCCGGGCATATTGGCGTCGAGTAATATTTTGTATTAATATTACAGCGGACATTAGTATTGCTCTGTAAGAGCAATAACCAGTATTACACACACGCGCGCGCACACGCACAAACACACACATAGACAGATACACAAACACATACACACATATACTTATATATGTATATATGTGTGTGTCGAATTACTAATTCAATGCGTACTATTTGATAGGTATCTCCCTTGAAAACTTATAATGATCGGTTGCGAGGGTGAACTAATATTCCGTGCTATTATTCTATCGTTGCAGTTTGCAATTTTAGAGAGACCAATACTCTCGCTTCGATTAATTTTAATTTTTTTTTTTGATAACAATGATGTTTTTTTTTAATGTTTTTATGAAAATTTAATTTTTTTCTAAATCTCATGAGGAATTACAGAAATGAAACTGATATTACTAGGGATTAATTGTAAATTCTTCAGTATTATATCTTATAAATAAAATTTTCCCGCATTTAAAAATAAAATTGGATAAATGTCTATGAAGTGTATTTTTTGACTGCTACATATTCAAAATTTTGATTAAATTATTTCAGTACTGCAGGTTTGGGTATTAAATTCTACATAATAATATCCATTTTTGTTGTATAATTCTCTGCTAGAAATAATAATAGTAGGTTATCTTTTGTTTAGAAGAGAATTTGCTTTTTATAAAAGGAAAATCCTCATATTGTTATTGATGGTGATTATCTCAGCTTAGAATTCACCTCTACGAGAATTGTGAGTAATCTCTTCTCATTTTATGTCTTGTTTCAAATCGGTAACTTTTTTTTGTATTTCTGGAAATATTGTGAACTATCTAGAATATGCGGTCTTGATAAACATGCATATTGTACTTCCCTTTTATGCAAGAAAATATTTTCCCATGATCGATGTTGCGAGCGAAATCTCTTGTAAAATCTACAATGATTATCAACTATAAGTCAGTTGTGCAATTTGAAACAAATTACTGAACAATCTACTGATTCATTCCATTAACATGAAATGATGCCATGAACCTACATAGTCATGTAATTTTACAAGAGATGCTACTTAATAAAAATATTTTGTGAATATATTCCCGATGAAGAAATGTTTTCCACATGATTATACCCTAATTTGAAATTAGAAAAAAAAATCAAGAAAATCAGATCACCATTTGTCGATGTGGATGATGTGTTTGGTTAAACTATTTTTTGAAAAATACTTAATCATAACGGATGATGTCAATCACTGAACCTTTTTGTCTGAATGTGTAAATCTTCAATCTCCTTTCTTTATTCTTTCCTGCTAACGACGGTGAACGGTCTTTGTATCTTTTCGCATTCCTTGTGTCTCGTCCAGCCACATCAGCGTAATAACACAGTGGGAGCGCCAAAGCAAAAAAGACGAATGACAATTGGAACAAATTGCCATGATAAATTGGTAAAGCGCCTTACATTTTATTAGGCCGTGGGATAAAACAAAAAGAAATGTTTCATAGTTCTTATTGCATTTGAAGATAATTCGATCTTTTCTTGCATCCGAACATATTATTTTCACTCAAGTAAATCTTATTAGAACCACATCACCTTCCGCGATTTCCGAAATGTTATTCGAATATAGCAATCGATCTCCCGATAACCTAGTTTGCAAAGATTAAAACACTGCAAGACAAGAATGATAGACAAATCGATGCGTACTCTAAGAGGACAGCTTAACCAAAGACAACGGTATATAATGAAATTATCTTAATTTGAAGGAATTACAGTGATGGAACTATTCCTTGACGTTCTTTCTTTCGCGCTTCCTCATAATTTGTTGTCTGTCACTTCAATTGTATAATATTAAAGAAAATCGAATCACTGACAAGACTCAAATTTTTGCAATTTTCTCAATAAAATATTCTGATAAAATGTATGCCGTTCTACCATAAACAGCAGGCTGCAAGTTTTGCTTCAGTTTTTGACATGAAACTATAAAATTGATGGATGAGGTGATCTCTCTGATAAATATACTTTAAAACTTCAAAACCGTTGCAACCTATAATTCAATACCATGATTGTTACTTTCTGTTGATAAAATACATTGCAATATGAATTTGGCTGTTTAGGTTCGAATATTTGAATAGTTTCTAAAAACTAAACAAATCGGTCAATAAAAACACTGTTGGATAGAATAAGTTTTCAGCTACCAAACCTAACAAATATTTGCATACTTTTTGACAAAAAAATAATTTAAATCTTCGAAAACTCTGTATCTAGTTAATGAATTCAACTGTATCTTCAAATAAATGCATAAAATATAATGCTTATGAATTTAACAAATTAATATATATATATATATATATATATATATATATATATATATATATATATATATATATACTAGAAAATACGTGGCCCCTTGGGTTACCCATTGAGCTCGGGTTAGATTGTTGGAAATATCACATGATAAAATAATTTCATTAATTTAAAGTTTTCCCAAACTGTCCAATAAGTTATTTAAACTGGAGTAAACATTTTCATTTAACCAAAGTAAAAAAACAATGGAAGTTTCACTTAGTTAATTTCTAATTACAGGTAATTAAGATTTTAATCGCGTATATCTATGACAATCTCTCACCAACCTTAACCTATCATTCATTGCTCTCATTAGGTCCTCTGTACAGCATTCAGTGTCTGCTCAGAGTTGGTCAATGTATGTCTTTGCTCACATGTCCACACTGGCGTGCCTGTGTGTTGGTTTCCATAGAAAAAATGTATCTTAAGAGTTTGTCCTAAATCCTCCAGCAGTGTCCAGCATGTCTTACACGGATGGTTTGTGTGATAAGTGGCATGTGGATATATAGCTGCTTTTTCGTGGGGTGGTGCTTCCACAACCTGTTTAAAATTACATACTACATTCTTGAGTAGTACCCATCTAGCTTATTCTCTAGGCGCTATGTTAGTGTCCAAGTGCTGCAGTCGTACAGTAGCAACAATACAACTATGGCTTAGAAGAAAACTCTTTTCACTTAAAGGGTGGGGGGAGTCAGTGTTTGCTCATTTTAATAAAATTCCATAATTTTTAAATAAAACTCAGTGACTACCTTTACTCAACATGAAATATTTTTAATTAAATATTTATCTAATATATTTTTTAAGTAAGTTTAATAATCATGTTAAATAAGACATGTTTTCCAAATTTATATATATTCCTTTTTTTTTTTTTTTTTACTAACGATTGTTCTCATTTATTTACATCAGACTACGGTAGAGTATTCGGCTAGAGTTTCGCAAATAAGTTGATTTGAAATAATCCTCTGATTTAGATTATTTAAGAAAACAGCAAGTTTACTAATCTTGTTAAAGCAGACATGTTTTCCGAATTTTTATATATTCAATTTTTTAAATTTTTTTACAAACGATTATTCTCATTTATTTACAGCAGACTCCGGTAGAGTATTCGGCTAGAAGCCTCACGGTTCCTGATTCGATACTGACCCTCGCCAACTAAGAATATGAGTAGCCCAGGGATCTGTATGGTAAAGTGAGGAGGAGGTATATGTGGCGCTCTGCCTCAGATGCAAAGAAAACAATCTCCTTGGTCTAGCGTTAGTGAAAAAAAAAAACACAAGCATTAAAATCATTTCGTCAGATTAAAAAAAGGAAACGTTTGACTGAATTTAAATTGAAATAAATAATGTTTCACTCAATAGCATTAATGACTTACAAACTCTTACCAAAAAAATGTTAGCCTGAACAAAACAGATTTCACAACACAATGGTACCTAGCTATAATCTGCTTCCCCCTACCCCGATGCTGACTGGAGAGACGGGTTTTCGGAAGACCGTGTCCATTGCTAGCCCACGGAGGGCTATGTCTTTACCAGTTCCCCCTATATTAAAATTAATTTTAACATAGTTAAATGTCTAACACAATAACTCTCCGTCACTTACTCTCTCATTCTTACTCGTACATAGAGAGGGTGAGAGTAATGGAGAATGATAGTGAGGGACGGGTCAGTTTTTGACTTAATTGCTAATTACGACTAATTAAAACCAATTAAAATTATTTTTTTAAACATTAAGTAGTCCTAAAACCAAGGAATATCTTAGTATAAATATTGTGTCCTTCGCATAAATAGAAAAAAGCCCTTAGGAAATGAAAGTTGATAATCTCAGCTTTAGTATAATATATATATATATATATATATATATATATATATATATATATATATATATATATCAGCATGATGAAAGTTCAAATTTGAGGCGATTAATAATTTTATTCCAGGGTGGTGTATAATCCTGACATATTTTGCGCTTCATAATCTTCAGGTTGCGGTACTTCTTTAAATTTTTTTTTATTATTGTTTAGATATTGAGTGCTATTATATTGAAGCATCAATGAGAGAGTTTTGCTTTTCTAACAAAGATTGATTGATCGGATGAGCGCAATAGTCCTGCTCAAATAAACATTCATGCCAATATTGTCTTTTATTCAGTACTTAGAAATATAACAATGTTATTTTTATGCAATTTTATGCAGATGAATATAAAACATATCGTACATTAAAATTGAAGATGTTATATTCTTTATTTATAATTAAAAATGTGAGTATAAGCAAATAATTATAGAGGTAGAATATCTGTCTGAAACAGTTAATTACCTTTAATAGAAGTTAATGGAATTTTATTTATATTTACTTCATTCCTACCGTCCGTAAATGGACATTATTCCAATAATTAATAAAGCATTAAATACATGATATACATCACAATTAGCTAATTAGTCATCTCGTCTGTATGACCAATTCTGACATAAAGTTAAATTGTAACTTATTCGCCAATAATAATTGAAATTAACTTTGAAGGGACGCTGGTTTTCAAACCTGAAATAAATTGCCTTAATGGCTCATGTGAAATATATTTTTAAAAAATCAAGTATCTGCTAACTGTAAAAAATGGAAATTTCAACAGCTCCTTTCTTTGTGCTCTGATATTTATACAAGATTATTGACGACGATAATAATGTTGATACCGGTAACGATAAGAGGGACGGATATGTAGAAGATAGAGCAGGGTAATTCATATCCTAACTAAAAATGATTGGACACAAGAGGAAAGTGTTTTCGGGTAAGACAAACATGGTATTAGCGATTTCGCGTGCGGTGGGTTGGTGATTAAAATCACCATGCAAATCATTCTCTGTTTAATTTATTTGGTTGACGAAGGGTCCAAACCAAAAGCAACGTGAAAGTGTTATTTGTGTGGACAGAGGGATCGCAGTTCATTGTGGTTGCAATGGTACACTCTTCATATGCATGGATCCGGGATTCATGTGTTGCTAAGGGATATGCTCTATGACTTGTTCACTTTTTTGTTATCTTGATAATGTGTCAGTTGTTGAGCTGAAAAGTTG
>CM042140.1:56956435-57013935 GCA_023376005.1 Doryteuthis pealeii | reverse complement strand
TTAGCTTTGACAATGAGAAAGTCTCTCTATTCACTTGACTGTTAAGAATCACGACGCAATGAACATTTTCATTTCATAGGTTTCTTTTTTCTCGCCTGTTTAATGAATAATGACGTTAAATTCAGATCACATAAAATAAACATGGCATAAAAAGTGACATAAAATCTTAGAAGCTGTTTTCGTTGGAGAAAGTGTATAATCAACTTGTTTCTTTTTAATGAATTCTGGCAGCAACAGTCACTAGTGTTTAAAGTTGACGCCTTGAAGTTTTAATTTCAACTGGTCTAACCTCACAGCAATCACCTAGGGAACTATTGCTCTGTTGTGTGTTGTTTGCTTATTCACAGTTCACTGCTTGTCCACTTGGTTCGACAGAATTGATCTGTGGCTGGAAATTTCAAGCGAATTGATCAGCTGCTCGCACAAAAGGGAGCAGCATTGAACCGACTTCCCCCCGTGGCGGTTTCCGGTGCCCCTTCAAATAAGTAAACTTTCTACCAGCCATTATGGGTGACAGTTTAAACACTATAAATCACACGTCAGAGGATATGATAAAGAATAAAGAAACAACTAAGTCACCGACAAAATATTAAATGCAAAAATATAATCAAGAAAACACTAACATACATACATGCAAACATACATAAATACATACATACACATACATACACAGACATGCACGTGAACTAGTAACGTACGAACACAGAAACATAAAAATAAACACACATACTGAGTTTAACTGTATCTTAACTTCTTTGTAGCCTCGAAAACAGTCCAGTTGGTGAAGAGAGCTGTCTGACAGATTTGTGTTGGCGTGTTATTAAAATATCATTGAGAAGTTCACCAGTTAAAAAAGATAGTCTGGATGGTATCGATTCTTCGACGGATTTCTAAATCATCCAGACTATTTTCTAAACCCTTAGAGACTGTTCCAAGGGTACCAATTAGATTACAATTGGTACGACTGTTACTTTCATGTTTCACAGTTTTTGGGTTCTCTGTCCCGGTCTAATTATGATTATTATTATTGTTATTATTATTATTATTATTATTTGCTCCTTTTGAGTTTTCACATCAGCATTAGCTGATGGTCTTTCACTGGAGTCTGAGTGACAGCAAGTGTCCTCAGGTCTCCAGGACTCTTCTGAGTATGCTGGCAGATTGCAGCAGTGCAGTGTTCTGAATGGTTTCAATCATCCCTCTGATTTCCAAACTTTCCAAACCATTTTCCAATCCTTTTGGGACTGTTCCAAGTGCACCAACTACAATTGGTATCACTTTCACTTTCATATTCCATAACTTTTTCAGTTCTCTGGCAAGGTCCAGATATTTGTCCATTTTTTCATTTTCCTTTAGCTTCATCCTGTGATCTGCTGGCACTGCAAAATCCACCAGTTGGCAAGTTCTTTCTCTTTTGTTAATCAACACTAGATCTGGTCTTCTTGCTGGGATAAGGTGATCTGTTTTTAAGTCCCAGAGAATTTTATGCGTTTCGTTCTCAAGAACAGATTCTGGTTTATGCATATACCATTTTATTGTATGGTCAAAATTTAATTTTTTGCATAATTCCCAGTGGATCACCTTCCCAACCCAGTCGTGTCTAGTTTTGTATTCTCGTTGTGCTACATTCGCAGAGTATATGGTTAACAGTCTCATCTCTATTACCACAAAGTCTACATTTACTATTTTGTTGGGTCTTATCAATTTTTGCATTTATATAGTTTGTCCTTATGGCATTATTTTATGCTGCAATTTTATTATTATTATTATTATTTATTATTATTATTATTATTTCATATTGAACAATTCTATTTGTCTAAATTATCATAATAATCATTTCTTCATTATCAACACCAATAATACTTGGTATAACTTGTTGTCACGAAGCAAAGTTTTCACAAACTTAAACAGGATATTATCAAATAAAATAAAATCTGAATTCATGGTAGACATATAGAGGACCAAATGAAAAACACAAACTGAGGATATTTTTGAAATATTTAATGTCAGATGGTTTTAATTATATGACTGTTTTTCATCCTGATTTTTTAAATATTTGTATTTGCTTATTTTGTTGGCTGCAGTTTAATTAATGGCGATAGATGAAGCGGGAAAAGAAAGAAACGGAACAAAAGAGAAAAAAAACTACGGTAAACAAAGGAAGGAAATATGAAAATTGATGTAAAGAACGATCATTTGTGCCTGAAAAAGATATATAGAGAAAAGGGGAGTGACAGAAGGTAAGAAAAAGGATATATATATATATATATATATATATATATATATATATATATATATATATATATATATAACACATAGGTTGCAAAATATTTAAAAGAGTAATAATTGATTTAGAGCAAAGCGATAACGGTTAACAAAAATATATTTAATACGGAAGTTCACAAAAGTTTGTGATGACTAGCCAGATGTCATAAAGGCAGAACCTTTTTTCTTTTATCAAAGTGAACTGAAACATGTAATTCTATCACCATACCTATTTCTATTTGTTATCAGTTACTTACAAATAAAACATATAAGAACTGAATGAACTAATTTAAACTTCGTAATATAAATCTTTACAAGATTAGCAATTAATTTTGGACATATTTATTGTTTGAATTTCCAAAATTCAAATCTATTTCATATTGTGTTAATTGTACCAGATAAAAATATCTATTTTGATAATAGATGAAGAACAATGGATTACAAAATGTGAGGTATGTTGTAAAACGGTCTCGTCACATTTATGGTAATGCGTTTTTTGTTTTCTAAATGTTTAAAAAAGATTCAGCTTAGGTAACAAGAAAATTTCGAACAGACTTAGCCCAGGGAATTATAAAAGATGTTGCACTTGCATAATGCTGTGTTCGCACAAAAAGCTTCTGATTAATAATTATTGAGAATTCGCACTAAATTTAGTCTAGCCTGTTGTGCATAGATCTTCATTTAAATTCAAAATCTTAAAATAAAAGCATTAAATATTCAATCTCGATAACTTTTTCATTACACACACACACACACACACACACACACACATATATATATATATATATATATATATATATATACAAACACACATATATATATATATATATACACACACATATATATATATATATATATATATATATATATATATATATATATATATCATATTAGCCTATATTTAGCATTCATTATACTTACCCTTTGCTTTATGTAAAACACAAGTATCTGTTAATTATAACTAGTGACCAAGTGACAGCACTCTCCGAAATAGTACACCGCTCTCTTAAGAAATCTCACTGATTTTAGAAATGCTGTTGTCGGGATGAGTCCAATTCTGATAAATAATTTCGAACGTTTCTGACAGCGCGCCAATAATAATAATTACAAATGTCACGTCCATGCATAGCGATTAATTCAGTTCTCTGGCAAGGTCTTGAAATTTATCCAACTTTTCACTTGCTTTCAATTTTACTTTGTGCTCTATTTGAACAGAGACATCCATTGACAGATCTTCACCGTACTCATGAATTTTATTATTGTGTGAATTTTTACACCAGTCTTCCTTTCCACATCACATCATGCGACAACAAGGCTACAAAACGCAAGAAAACTAAAGTCAGTATTTTTTTCTTTTGGGCATAGTTTCTGTTATTTTTTACGAGATTTGTTTAGTCTATATATGATTTCAGTGTGAATAGTCCTGCAAAGGTTCAGAGCGTAATATCTATAGCGGTGGAAATCACGAACTTATTTTAAAATCTATAATATACAACATTATTATATAAATATTATATATATATATATTATATATATTATATATATATATATATATATGCAGGTACACACACACACACACACACACACACACACACATATATATATATATATATATATATATATATAAAGGAGAGATTTTGGTATGTACGTGTCGACGTATAACACCAAAACTGGAGATCACTCAAATTTTAAATCTTGCATACACATTAATATTCTTCTAACTAAGAAACACGCCAAATTTGATTATTGATTTTTACTGATTAAGGGGTGTAATTAATTAATTAAGCCAAAATCACCCAATTTGCGGAACTGTCTGTATACCAGCCCCTGCTGATAATAAAATATTGTCTCGGTCTGTTTTGTTACAGCGATATCACCAGCGTAGTTTGATTTTAGGGAATTAATTTTGCAGTCTAAGCCGTTCAGCTCGGAATTTATCGCCTAATTATGGTCCAATCTTTAACAATTTTTATATCGTCGGAAAGAAAAGAAATTAATCTTTCTAAATATGTAATTTGTATCAAAAGTGAATCATTGTTTACAGCGAGTTAAAAAAACAAAAAAATTGGCTTCGAATAGCCACGCTGCCTTTTATTATCGCGATACAAGCAGTGCAGTCTATGCCAGTCAGATCGGAATCTCTTGCCTATCTATGGTCCAATCTTTAAAATATTTATATCTTTAGAAATAAGATGAAATAGTCTTTCTGAATATGTAATTTGTATGTGTTTTTATAGATTAAATTATTTTTACAGCGAGTTAAAAAAAAACCTGCTACGTATAGCCGATAAATAGTCGATAGGTTTTTTTTCCGGACTTAATTTGTCCATATTCTTAAATTGTACACTCATTTTAATTTTAATTTTTGTAATGCATAATAATTGTAGAAAATCAAAATTGAGGCTTTACGGTTATATCATTAAAGAAATATTTTGATTGTAAATAAAAATATCGTGTAAATCAGTTTACGGTTACATATTTGTATAAATTAAACTAACATTTTCATTCGAATAAAATGACTTTTAATTCTTTAATTTATTTTCAATTTTTATTGTCAGAGTTTTAAAGGGTTAGAAATAACAATAAAATTGATGAATGTCCTTAGAAACTGTTTTACTTTGTGGGGGAGGCGAGGGGTTCGTTAACTAATTATTTTCTAAAACCACGATAAAAAAAATCAACGGTGACTAATACGGACAAAATCCGGTGTTTTAATACTTTATCTATGGCCCGACTGGATTTTAGCAGTATGTGTACTCAACAATTAGTTGTGAGACGAAATTTATTTCAAGTATTTCCGACAATATCCAGTTATTGGAACATTTCAAGAATTTTTGATATGTAAGTACGAAAATTGTAAACACCCTGAGTGCTTTGTTTATCAAAATGACATGATTCGGTAGTAAATGACCCGAAAAGTAATTATACCATAAAACAAAACAACTAACAATCAACATTTAAATTATCATTTAAAATACAATTTAAAATATTCCTCAGAATTTATCTTACAAGTTAAATTTTAAGTTTTATGATTTTACTCTTTATTGTGACAATCATCGAACAATGTTTTCTATTTATAAGTCAATAAACATCGCTGAGAAAGTTAACTCTCATAGTTTATAGTGCAACTTTTCAGTTCTGAAAAATTGGCATGTTTAAATATAGATTTCATAGGTGACATTTGAACTTTTATGAAAATTGTTGTTTTGTAATTAATACTAATGCTAAAAAAAGTCTTAATTTTTTAGAGAACTGTTGAAAATGTTGGCGGACCTGACCATCTGGACCCCCCCCCCATCTAATTTTTTTCCTTCAATGAATTATTATCGATTACACACCAATCTATCAGATTGTAAAAAATAAAAAAATTCTTAAAAGTTCTTTATTTTTTTAGTTTTCTGGGGTGCTCATTTCCTCGTATAAATTTATAGTAAATCGATCCCCCATATCGGAAACGCTCTACCTTAACAGTTGGGCTAAACTTGCATAAAAGTGTCAAAATTAAGGTTGACCCAGAAAAAACAGCACCTACAAATTTTGTAATAAAACTGTTAATTTTAACTATGGGGATCTAGGGTTTAGTGTTAGGGTTGGAGTTTAGGGTTTAAGGGTTAGTTTAATAGGAAAATGAATAAATAATTTGGGTTCTGTTTTTTCTGGGTCACCCTGTATACTGTTGACCCAGAAAAACAGAACCCACACATTTTGTAATAAAACTGTTAATTTTAACTAGGGGGTTATGGTTAGGGTTAGGGGTTGGGGTTAGGGTTAGGGTTAGGGTTAGGGTTTAGGGTTAGTTTAATCGGAAAATAAATAAATAATTTGGGTTCCGTTCGAGCAGTTCCGATATGGGAGATCGATTTACTATAAACTTTTACGAGGAAACGAGCACCCGTGAAATCTAAAAAAATAAAGAACTTTTAAGATTTTTTTTTACAATCTGATAGATTGGTGTGTAATCGATAATAATTCACTGAAGGAAAATTTTAATTCTGAGCTTCTGTTATTATTAGAATTGTTAAGGACTAAAAGTAAAAATAAAATGAAATTGACAAATACTTATTCATAGATTGTCGTAGCAGATTTTGGGCAATTTCTTTGTGAAAATTTCTTTGTTAAAGTTGTTTTGTAAAAACAAGGATTTTTCAACAAATTGGGTATACTTACAAGAACGTGTATTACATTAAGTAACAATATTTTTGTTTATCTTATTTTCCTTTCCTTACATATGTCTAATTCGGTTGTAATTTAAATATATATTACATTGTTCAGTTTTTCTGTTCTATTAGGTACATGTGATGTTACAAAATTTACAAAAAAAAACAAAACAAAAACAAATATACAAACGAATACTTTCAATTTGTTGTATAGTAATATGTAACAATTTTAAACTATAAAACCGAAAATACAAATCCTGAAATATACAAATTCTCAATGATTTTAGTTTCAAGAATTATTTTCCTCTTACCCCATCTCTAACTACTGTTTACCACTTTTTCTCTCACTCCCTGTGGTTCCATATTTCATTTTAGTCCGGTCATGTACCGGATACTTTAGCTAGTATATATATATATGTCTGCACACACAAACACACACCATGCGCACACAGACACAGACACAGACACAGACACACACACACATATATATATATATATATATATATATATATATATGTATATATATATGTGTGTGTGTGTGTGTGTGTGTGTGTGTGTGTGTGAGAGAGAGATAGATAGATAGAGAGTATAACTATATAATCTAGATATCGATATATTTATCAAAGCCAAATTATTCTAAATACGTGTACATGGAAAAGAAATGATAAAATTTGGACCAACGATTTAAAAGGCAAAATCATCTTACATTAACAACGGATTTTCTCATTTCTTAGACATGTGACATGTTTGCAAACGTTTCGTATATGTGAGTTCATGAATTTAGAAAAAAAAGTGATATGCATGCGGCGTGTAAGTATCACTTGACAGGCTTAATTTCGCTAGGATGGTCAGCTGTGTACTGTGGCCGAGGCGATAAAAGTGTTTCACTAGTGTTTCACTGTGTCTGCTGAAGTCCCGGTTTCGATTTCTGTCGGAGGGAAATCGTTAGTATATACCGCTGATGAGACTTAATAAAGTCAAAACGGTCTGTACGGTATTCTGCACACCGAGCCATCCTTTGTCGGGATTTCACTTGTCAAGTTCATTTTCTATAAGAAAAAGTATCGAATTTTATGCGATACATGCGTTGTAAGTGCCTTCAAGTAAAAATTTAATAAATATATATATATATATATATATATATAAATATATACTATATATATATATATATATGATTCCTATATATTATATATATAGTATGCATATTTTTTTTTATAAGTATAACTTTATTGAATTTATAGTGATTGACCTTGAAATCTTTCTCAATTTTATTGTCCTTGTTAAAATATAATCCGGCATTAAATTTAGTAATACTTACAAGGAAATTTAGTTCTAGTTTTATTTGTTTAACCTTTAAGAGATAATTCATAAAAAATGAAATTATTCTATTATTCTACCAGTAAATTACATTATTTTCCCAAGATTAGTTTTGTAATGTCCCGAGATCTTTAAGATCTATGACTTAATGCTTTTCTTTGTGACCGTTTTCTTTTTTAATCTTATTTTTTTCTTTGCAATCTTTTTTTATACTATGCTATCCCTCTTTTATTTTTTTCAGCAATTATTTAGTGGCAGACTGTGAACATCAGTAATGTGTACAGCTCTTAAGATCTGCAGCTCTCAACTTTTATTGCCCCGAGTAAGAATAAGTTAGGAACGAGGAAATGAAAAGATGCTTGACAGAATTCGAACTAAGAAAAGCACGTTATCGTCTCTAAACTAAACGTACCATTAGAGTAGCACTTGAAGACGCCACTCGTAGTCTATTGATTCTGATAGCCTACAATCGAATAAAGTAGGCAGGTAGAGAAGTTTGGGTAATAATAGTCGTGGTTAAGTGGCGGTAGCTGTGGTGACCATTCCGGCTACGTCAACAACAGCAGAGCACGCAACTCTAACCCCCACCTCCGCGTACCTCGAACTTCCCACTTCCCTTAGCTGTTCGACTGATAGGAAGGGTGACAGAACTTTCTGCCTCTTCACCAAGAACACCATATGGCCAACAGCGATGATGTAACTCCAACTAAATCTTTTCACTATCTACTCCCTAACCCACTCCTGTTCATTTTGACGATATTTTTGTTGCCTCTTCCTTTCAGTTTGATCTAACACCTGATCAAAAACAAGTAGTTTAATAGATTAGTTATTCCGACAACTACTTTATCTTACATAAAGTTTTCAGAAAGAATTTGAACGGGTATCAAAACTTGGCTGAAATTATTCTTAACAAGCTCGTTTTTGAGAACATTCTTATTCTTACATACAATTATATATATATATATATATATATATATATATGATGAGGCATAATAGGCCGAAATGTACATACAGAGAATGACTTTTTCTCGACTTTTTTACGCTTTACATTTGAACAGATATATTCGCCTAATTCATTAATTATCAACTAATTAAGTTTCAAATTAGGTATGATTTCAATTAAGCACATATTCTCCCAAAAATTGTCGGCATAGCCATATCAAACAAAGTCTTTGCGTACTTTCATATATATATATATATATATATATATATATATATATATATATATATATATTAATTAAAACGAATATTATTCACGGTTATTTATAGGCAAACTTATTACATTGAAACTGTAGCAAAGAAAAATCACGTTTAGCATGAAAATATATTTAGAATTTTGCATGAACGTATTTAGAGAATATTATGTAGGATGTAGATATTTTGGAACTTGCTATGTTTTCAAGTCTTTGGTTTGAGAGTTTCAGTGCTACAGAAGTTTGTAATAAATGACACCTTATATACCTGTGTTAATTATATAATATTCCGCTATATCATTTTTTGCATAATCTGGTACATATGGTTTATATTAAAATTATTTATTCAATATAACATTTCGGTACAGGTATACACATTTATGGGCATATTATATATATATATATATATATATATATATATATATATATGTGTGTGTGTGTGTGTGTGTGTGTTTGTGTGTATATGTGCCTTTGTATATATATATATATATATATATATATATATATATATATATATATATATATATGTGTGTGTGTGTGTGTGTGTGTGTGTGTGTGTGTAAGTATGTGTATATATATAATATATATATATATTATATATATATATATATATATATATATATATATACTATTAATATTTCAGTGATAAACTTCTAAGAATCGATCAAGATTATATAAAATGGAAAACTGTTATTAAATAATCTCAATGTAACGAAACGTTCACAAACATTTTGCAATTTTAAAATTTTGTATTGTTGACAAACCACTTTGCAGGAGAGGTTTCAATTGGCCAGAAATTCTAGCATTAAACTTTCCATTGAGAATCTAGTAATTGTTATTGCAAATGCCTGTGTTGTTGCGATAACTTATAAAACAAAATAAGAAACAAAACAAAAAGTTTTACATTCATTTTCCTAATCGCATCACTAAACATTTTAAAAGATATTTCCAAATCTTTTCCAACATTTTTATGAAACCGCATAAACCATTTCAGGATTTATTTTTCAAGAGACTGTCGACAATAATATTGCTTAAAATTGATGCTAGCCGTGCGTTAATTTTTTAATGGATTATTTTCATTTTTAAAGCATTAATATTTAGAAAAAAATATTATCAGAAAGATAAATTTAATCATCATAAATCTAGTAAAATAAATAATCAAAATGAACATCTGATTCTGTTCCTTGAGACATTAATGACGTCACCATTGGCAGACATCAAACTTCCGCATCGCTGATTTTAGTTTATTTCAGAATCGAGCAATAAAAAAAAGAAAGACACATATATTACTTGGAGTCGTTCATGAGAAGCCATCAAGATCTGCGTGTTAATCTTGTGCATATTATCATCAAAATCTGAAGTACGCTTTTGCCTGGCATGGACCCCGCACTAACCCGAAACACAAAACTTCACCAAAGGATTCGATGAAAATTCAGCCTAATCACCTCAACGTTTTTTTATTTTTTAATATTTTTTTATCTGTTTTACTTTTCCATATTTTCTAATATGAATTCCAAATCATTTCCCGATGAGAATTATAAAGCTCTACTACTACTACTACTACTACTACTACTACTACTACTGTAATCTTTTAATTTTAATCCAGGATTACTTCAGTAATCCTGGTTTTTAGCTTGAAATATTTTGCTTAAAGATGGGGACAAGCATGCTGTTGGTTTTCGAACAAGTGACTAATTTGTATGATTAATGTTCTGCTCCTCGGGGTTTTTTTTTTTTTTTTTTTTGTTTGTTTTGTTTTTTTATTTACTATAAACCTGACATCCTCGACGAAGAGTTTTTTTTTTTTTAGATTTAATGATATATTTAAAATTCTCTTCGACTGTTTAGCAATATTTTAATTAATAAAATAGAAGATTAATTCCTTTTGTATTAATTAAGTTTCCTATATTATCCATTGAATTATTTTGAAAGTATGAATTTATCATTTAGATATCTAAATAATATATTTTTCAAGGAAACTGATTATGATCAGTTTATGGTTAGACTGTACACGTTTATTATCTGAACAATTAAATAGTGATACTTGTTTTTCGATCCTTATCACAAGATTATATGATTTATATCGGAAAGATATATACATGTTTGAGGTATTTTAAAACATTTCTGAAGATTTTGTTCAATATTCCATATATTGTATTTTTGAACTCTTTCATTCTTTATTAATAACGATCGAACCTCTTTCAAAATCAAAAATTTGATAGCAAAAAGCAATGGGTAAAATAAAATCTAATCTTTTCAAAAATACCATTTAGACAACAATTTATTCGATGAGAAATCTATGGTAGAACCTTACAACAAAGCTGAACAAAAGCCAATTTCCTGATTTTATGAAAGAGAAATTTAATTTGTAAAATAATATTATTAACACACAATTCATTACAATTCTTCGTATCGTTATAAAGATGACATAACATCTTCAGCGTTTCTGAAGTATCAAAAATAGAATGATTCAACTGCCACAATTTATTTTTGAACATTTAAGAAGAAAAATGTATCTATGCCGTTCAGCGGTAATGAATTATGATTAAAAAAGAAAGAGAAATGATGTGTCTTATCTTCATTTATTTTTCGGATGCCATTTACTAGGTTTAGATTAGTTTAGCTCAAAACCAGTTGTACGGGAAGCCCATTTAGTATTAAACCCATTAACAATTGTTTCTAACTATTAAAACAGGCGAAACTATTTCGTGTAAATTTGCTTGACAGTTGAAAGAGTTGACCCGATGGATGTATGGAATTCGTTTTGTTCACTTGCTACCAGATGATTTCTAAGTTAATGAGGCAATGTTGGTGAAAGATCGTATGTGAATTACTTTCACCTGAATGATAACATGTCAAAATCATAAAAAGGAGAACAAAAGGTACAGGGATTGACACTAAACTGGACATGGTGTTGAGGCTCAAGTTCTAGAGCACTGATGTGTGGAGTACCCCTTCATTTGCATTGATCCCAGGACCACTCTGTCAGTGATTTTACTGCATGATGATTGTAGATAAAATATAATGCATATTTACTTGTGTCATATCGCTATATAAGTAGTAATCTCTGTATAAGTGTGTTTTCAAAACACGTATAACTTTCAAATACATAAGAAAAGCATTTACCCCAGAAAAGTAATATATATATATATATATATATATATATATATATATATATATATATATATATATATATGTGTGTGTGTGTGTGTGTGTGTGTGTGTGTGTGTGTGCATTTATGCATATATATGTATGTTAATAAGCAATTTAAAGTAATATCATACGTATATTTCAGTATCACTTATTTTTAATGTTAATCCAAACGACAAAATATAAATATGTTTACAGCATTTTTATTAGATGAAGTAATCAGTGTTAAAACATAAATAATCTTAAAAGAAATTACACGGAAAACCGGTTAAAATCATGGAATATAATCATGAAACAAAATATATCATGGCAATAAATTATCAAATTTTATATAAACACTATAATGATTGTTTATCCTGCCAAGCAAATAGCTATATTAGGATTATGCAGATGCAACTTTCTATTTTTCATTTAAAAGTTAGTCTTGGTGTTGAAATCTTGAATAATATAATTTTTTGCTCTAATACAAAAACGCGCACTGAAATCCAGAAAATATGGCTGCAGGCAGAGGATTAAGAAACAATGTCTGTTGTATTGTAAAGCGTTAATATCTTTCAACAGAAATATGACCCAAGCCTTTTAGGCTAAGCTTTTAGACGAATTTTCATCTTTAGCCAAAGGATAAATTATTATTATTATTATTATTATTTTTATTATTATTATTATTATTATTATTATTATCTTTTCACACATGCCGTAGCCGGTGGTTCACTCGACGGTGAATGGTCGGCCGGGACGGCACAATCCACGAGATGACAGGTTCTCTTCTTGTCGATTAATATTAGGTCCTGTCTCAGGGCCGGGATTAGGTGACTCGTCTGTACCTCGAAGTCCCAGATAATTCTATGCGTATTGTTCTCCAGGACAGGTTCAGGTTTGAGTATATACCATTTGTTTGCATGCTGGAATTTAATTTCTTGCACAATTCCCAGTGGATTACCTTTCCCACTGTGTCGTGCCTCATCTTGTACTCTTGTGCTAGTTTGCTGTATTTGCTTATTATATGATTAATCTTTTCATCTTTGTCGTTACACATTCTGCACTTGCTATTCTGCTACGTCTTATCTATTTTTGCCTTTATATTGTTTGTTTTTATGACATTGTCTTGTGCTGCGATTATAAGCGATTCGGTTTCTCTCTTGAGGTTTCCTTTTCTTAGCCATATCCATGTCTTTTGATGTGATATATCTTGGGTTTGACGCTTGAAGTACTCATGTATTTGTTTTTCTTCCTGGTTCTGTCTTTTAGATGTTGGTGTATTTCTGTTTGTCAATATGTTGCAATTGCTTTTCATTGCTGCTGCAATTAATCGTTCCGTACTTTTATTAATGTATTCATCAAATGCTTTAATTGTCGTATTTACACTATCACCAATATTGGCGAGACCCCTTCCCCCTTCCTTTCCTGGCACAGAAAATCTGTCTATGTCGTCTCTTGGATGTAATGCTTTGTATATGGTCATGAGTTTCCTTGTCCTTTGGTCCATCTGCCGGGGTTCTTCTCTTGCCTATTTTAGGAAATTATTATCATTATTATTATTTGTGAAATTTTCACGCCATTTCTAAAGTGTTGTCTTTATTGAAGTCTAAAAACAAGTCTCTTCAGTTCTCAATGAGGCAGTATTCTTGCAGTTCTTTGGTCTAGACAGTTTTAATTCTTCCTAACATCTCTAGTTTCCCCATCCTAGTTTCCAGGTTCTTCGATAATTTTTGCGAATGCTGCAACAATAATTTACTATCATATCATTCGATGCGAAATTTTCACAACAGCGTTAGCTGAATGTCTTTTACTGGAGTCTGGGTGACAGCAAGTCTACTTCAGTCACCAGGACTCTTTTGAGTATTCTAGTCGATCTTAACAAACCTGTTGTCTGGATGGTCTTGATTCTTCTTATTTTCAATTCTTTTACTCTTTTTCCAAACCCTTGGTGACCATTCAAAAGGTGCCAACTATAATCGGTATCACCTTATCTTCTACAGTTTGTTTCAGTTCTCAGACAAGCTCCAAGTATTCGAATATCTTATGGTTTTCTTTCATTTTCACTCTGAGTTCGTTAGAAAGGCAAAATCCACCAGATGACAAGTTATCTTCTGCTTGTTAATTAACACTTGCTCTGGTCGTCGAGCCGGATAAAGGTAATCGGTTTGTATATCAAAATCCCAGAGAAGTTCTTCTTCTTCTTCTTCTTCTTCTTCTTCTTCTTCTTCTTCTTCTTCTTCTTCTTCTTCTTCTTCTTCTTCTTCTTCTTCTTCCTTTACCGCACAGATCCCCGTGCTACTCATGCACTGATTTGTCGAGGGCTGGTATCGAACCCGTAACCTTTTTCTCTCCGCACGTTACTACTACTTAAATTAATACTACTACAACTACTACTACTACAACAAAGTATGTTTCATCATCATCAAATCATGCTAATTGCACGGATTCCCTTGAATCTTTCTCTCTCCTCCTCCTCCTTCTCCACTCTTTCTCTCTCCTATCGGTCATCGCTTCCTATGTCCTCAGAATGGCATCCAGTGTCCGCATAGAGCTGTTGTATGTGAGATTTTGCTCATCGAACAACACTAGTCTGTACATGTGACGGTGTCCTATGGAGAACGTCATTTATGGAATCATCCTTAATTCTCCAGCAGCGTCCACCAGGTTTTGTTTTTCATTCTCAGATGGTTTGTGTGACGGAACGTAAAATGCCGTATAACTGCTAATGTTTACAATTGTATATTCGGATAAAATAACCTTTGAATTTAAAATCTAATAATTTATGTTTATTCATAGAGGGATTTAAGAAATTTCAGTTAGCGGTTGTCCATTTGGTTTCATATAAATACTTATTCAAATATGAATGCAGGGTCTGATGATAATGATATTTAAGTTTGAATTAAATCGGCTACTTTTTATAAAAATGAACTACAAACATTTAAACAGTATTTTATTTCTATTTAACCACGTTAATATTAAGAGAGAAAGAATTAGAAAGATAGCTACAAATACACTCTCTACAAAATAACAGACAGATTTTAATGTCTATTTTAAAAATATTTAGAATATTGAAAATTTTGTCGAGAAATAGTTGATGTTTATTTCATGTAAAGAAAACATGTTTCTTTTTCAATTCTTGCGTTATGATATGATGACGTAAACTCTAACCAAACCAGTCAATTTAGATATGTCACCAATGCTTTGATGAAGATCTTCATTAATTAGGTGTAAAAATTTTCTTATTTCGGTTTGTTGATGATTGATTTGATTCTTGTTGATTTTCAGCCGATATTTCCCCAATGGGCAAACTCTATAACCATTTACACACTAAAGCTTTCCGTAAAGCATCTGCTTTAAAAGCTTCAGTAAACATAACAAAATTTCTAGCCGCAGTTTTCACAAAAAAAAATCCTGCACGATTCCTGTCCTTTTTTTTATCAAGCATCGCGAAAATTGAAAAACGTGCAATACAGGGAAAAAAAAAAGCCACAGGGAATAAACCAGTCAAGAATCTTGCCACGTGGCAGAGGAGCCCGAAAAACGCCGCGACACGTGATAGCCAGCGGCAAAAGGTTAAACTCATTCAAATTCTATTTTGGTACCCCCATCGTCTGTCAGTCTGTCTGTCTGTCTGTCTCTCTGTGTCTCTGTCTCTGTCTCTGTCTCTGTCTCTCTCTCTCTCTCTCTCTCTATATATATATATATATATATATATATATATATATATATATATATCCGACGGCCTTTACATACATACATATGTATGTATTTATCAGTTAAATTCTCACTCTTATTTTCAGGCAGCAGATATCCCAGTGGTTAACCACTCTGACAGATGATAAATGTGTTGGGTTTCAATCGTAGCTGGATGTATCTTGCAAGGTGATACGTAAAAAAATGAAGTCTGCGGATGATTATATATATATATATATATATATATATATATATATATATATATATATATATATGGTAGCAAATGTACCCGAATAGCGAGTTCAATCGATGCACAGAGGCATCCCATTATGGTGTAATGATCAGCATGCTCTTCTCGCCGGTCCATTATTAGTGATAGCGAGTTCAATACGTTTTATTTCCCATACTTGCTACCCTGTGTCACATCCTATCCGTGGCAAACGAATTGGGTTAAGAAAAGGGCGTTCCATCATGGTCTAATTGTTAGCAAGATAGTCTCGCATATTCATTAGTGCGGAATATCGAATTCGATCATCGCTGGATGCCTAAACCCTTGAGTTGTTTGGAACAATTTTATTTTTCTAAAGGTTATTTAATTGCCAGTTGAATTACACTGATAAATATTCGTTTAACTTCTTTGTCTTTATTACCGTGTGAACAATAAATAAATAAAAATAAGCTATTAATTTATCGATTTAATTAATTTTAATTCGTTTTTAAAATGAAATTCAGTGAACATTTTGTTGTTACCTATATTATTTCTTTTTTTTAATATTTAGAATAGTATTAGGAAAACCAACAAAAACATTTTGGAATATTTTCTTAATTTATTTTTTAGTTCAGCAAAAAATTAACTTTTCTTTTTACACTTAATACTAAATTACGTGAAATATTTTTAAAAATCGTTAAATTAAAATTTCACCAAAGGAATCTTTGATATCATGACATATACCAACAGTTTAATTAATTGATTATATCCCTAATTCAGGAAAAATCAATAAATGAATTTTGTGTGTTTCTTAGTTATATGGTTATTAAGATGTACGCAATATTTCGAATCTAAATGAGATCTCTTTTCTGAGATAGAGATATAGATAGATAGATTGATAGATAGATAGATAGATAGATATGGCATATAAATAATCGAAGGATGACTGAGAAGGATCCACTTAATTGTGCAGTAAATGTTTTTTTTAAAAAGATGTGACATAAATCGTCGCGGAAAACAGTAGCAGAAAACTGTTTACAAATACTGGAATTGAATGTTTATATATATATATTATATATATATATATATATATATATATATATATATGTATATATATATTAAACGATATGATAATGAAAATGCATTTGCACAGTGGAAGTATTTTATATTTTGTATGTCAAGATCACTTTTTCTTTTTCTTCTTTTAACTTAACAGTTTTTCTAACTCATTTTGAAAATCAACCATGGAATGTGGTTAAAAAAAATAGCTACAAAGATGAGGCAAAAAGACAATGATTAGCCACAATTATACATATAAGAAAAACTACATCAAGTCATCATTCATATTTGGAAAGCGATGGCCAGTCACATGTCTAGCTTGTGTTAGGGCAATAACGGCCGTGTGTTCCCAGAAATGCAATGAAATAATAAATGAGAACTTTTTCACTATAAAATGAGTCCTTGTTAAATGAAGGGTGTGTGTCAGGGGAAAGAGAGATTTATACGTCAGCCAGATGGCCGGTCAAACGAAATACAAAAAATAAAAATAAAATTTCAAAAGTGTTGTAAAGATGGAGAAAATGACAGAGGAGGAAACGGTTGGTTGAATAGCTCACAGTGGAAAAAAAGAATGTGGGTAAATCCTTCCTATCTAAACTCTCTTTTTGATTGGCAAATGTTCTAGGAAATAAGAAGAACAAAAGAAAATAATGCACATCTTATGTAGAAAGAACTGCAATTTGGTCAAACAAAAAAAAAAAAAAGAAAAGGTTTTTAACAAAAATAATAAAACAATAATACATAAGATGGTTGTTTTCTTCAAGTTATTCATTAGTATTACATAACATTATTGCATTGCTTTATTTGTTCGTAGAGTTCATTATGTTTATTATAATGAAGTCTACTTTTTGGTAAAGTAATAATATCAATTCTTTCATAGCTTCTGAATGTTTCTTCTCAAACCTGCAATCGTCGGTACCTGTAAGATCTCTAAAGTTAAGCAACCATGAGTATTTTCACTATTAAATGAGTGAATACTTAGCAACAGCAGGTACTGTAAGCAATAATAATAATAATAATAATAATATAATAATATAAGAAAACTATGGAACATGAAGGGCGTACCTATTGTAATTGATGCCCTTGGAACGGTCCCCAAAGCCCTGGAAAAGAATTTGAATGTATTGGAAATCAGAGGAAAAATCGAGACCATCCAAGCTACAGCACTCTGAAGATCAGCTAGAATACCCAGAAGAGACCTGGAAACCTGAGGAGATTTGTTGTTACTCAGCCTCTATGTCAGTTGTGAAAACATAATAATAATAATAATAATAATAATAATAATAATAATAATAATAATAATAATAATAATAATAATAATTGGGCAGGAAAGGTGATCCACTTGGAATTCTGCAAGATATTAAAATGTGACCGTACTACCAAATGGAATATGGACAAACTAAAATCCATCCGAGAAAACAAGACGCCAAAAAATCTCTGGGATTTTAATATACAAACGGTTCAAGTTATCCCGATCAGAACACAAGATCTAGTATTAATTAAGAAAAAGAATTTATCATTTATTGGCTTTCCCTGTTCCAGTGGACCACAGGATGAAAATAAAATGAGACGAAAAAAAAAAAAAAGAAAAAAGAAAACAAATACTTGGACCTTGCGAGAGAACAGAAAAAATGTGGACCCTGACGGTGAAGGCGATCGCAAATGTAGTTGGTGACTGGGAACCGTCTCGAAGGTTTTGGATAAAAGTGTGGAGGAATTGGAAATCTGAGGAAGAATGGCAACCATCCGGACAACAACATTGTTAAGATCGGTCATAATACTCAGAGGGGTCATGGAGACCTAAGGAGACTTGCTGTTACTCAGATTTCTGTGAAAATCCATCAGCTAAGGCTAGTGAGAAAAGCTCATTAATATCGATGATGATAATGATAATAAATCTAGGTACGACTGGATTGGAAAGGTGATCCACTCGGAATTATGCAAAAAACTTAAATTTTCACCATACAGCAAAATGGTTTTGCATAAACCAGAATCCATTCTTGCAAATGAAATGCATAAAATTACCTGGGACTTTGGGATAAAGACTGATCGCCTTATCCCTGCCAGAAGACCAGATCTTGTAGTGATTAACAATTTAGAAAAAAAACAAAAAAACAAAAAAAAAACAAAAGAAAAACAGAGAACTTGTCAACTTGTAGATTTTGCAATTCCAGCATATAGCGAACTACGTAAATTTAAGTTTAAGTATTGTTTTTTTTCTCATCACTGTATGTCTGTCTGTTTTTCTCTCTATCTCTCTCTCCACACACAAACACACACACACATACACACACATACACATACACATATACATACATATCTTTGAATATGTTGCATATAATTCCAATGTTACACCCCTTTTCGAACCATACTTTGAATTCAAATGAAATATATGGGGACCAGAAATTTAAGTTTCAATATGTTTATTTTACACAAATGCGAGTAAAAAAGGACAGGAATACATATACACAGACTCATATATACATAAAAATATCAACATACACACAAAGAAAGAAGCACACATATCAAATGCATACCCAGATTAATACAATGCACACACCCGAAACACTTAGATATAAAGAGTTATATAGTTATATACAACACACACATACACAAACACACAACAATACTTATATAAACACATATACAGATTCAAAACACTCACAGACATACATATACAAGCACAAACACATGCACATGAAAACCACACAAATATGAACACAAACATATGCAAACACATCACACAACACTTGAAATCACACACACACACACATATGCACTCATAAACCCTCGTACACACGTACACACACACAAATGAACGTTCAACTAAAAGCAAAAATACATTTTCCTTCTTCTATATTGTTCTTCAAAAAGAGAAAATATAGATATACAGAATATTAGAAAACAATGTTGAGTTCAGTTTATTTATTTTTCGTGGCAGACTTTATTAAACTAGCGTTCCACTTCGATCAACATCAGTGTGCCATACCTTTGAGCTCTCAGTCGTGGGGAGAATATAATCCCAGGGGCTGGTGATTTCAATCCAAATATCTCTCTTATCTTTGACATTCATCAATGTCCTCGACTCGAAAACCCGTACTAAAGATTCCTTTGTCTCTATGCTACTGTCGCACTAACTCATCTTTATTGCTGATCTTTCCTCGCTGTTCTCAGCACTACCTTCAACCCGGGCAACCTCCAGGCTTTGCACTGTCCGCTTTGGGTGACCGAATATTGCATATGTTCTTTTGTAATCTGCTTGTATCCACAGCTAAAACACAGACATACAGAAAAACCCAAAGGAAAGAAGTAACCCAGGAGATAAAATAGAATAATAAATAAATTGTTCTCTTTCATTATGATTTTTGTTTTGTTTTGAAATATTGTTCTGAAATGCAGTTTAGAAAATGAAAAAGGCGTACAGATTTTTTATATCCTCTGGTATTATGAAAAAAAAATGGGCAAAAACAAAAGAAAAAAAACGGGAAGTTGATTTGATTTTTGTGAATGTGCGCTCGTGTGTCTGAACGCAATAAAAGTATATAACTTATATAAGTTCAGGAGGAAAGTTTTTGAAAAGTAAATTCAGGAGAAAAGTTAATACGCTGCTACGAGCAAGAGAAAAACGTTCGAAAGTAAAAGCAAAGTTTGAAACGCATTGCTACCTTTGTCTCAAAATAATTGTTACTTTGATTAATTTATATGCAAATGTAACAACTACTATTTGACATCGATAGTAAATATTTTCTATCATATAAAGAAATTACAGTGGTGCAGAATTCTAATCAAAACAATCATTTACCTTTGAAATTCATTTCTGTGGACATGTTTGATAGTACATGTATATTAGCAACTTTTTCATTATCAAATTAAGCATTCAATTATTTTTGGACCGCGGTTACCTTCATATAAAATTTTAATAACAATGCAAAAATATTGGTGTTAATCTATCTATCTATCTATCTATACGAATATACGAATCTATCTATCTATCTATCTATCTATCTATATATAATATATATATATATATATATATATATATATATATATATATATATTCGTATAGATTTGCATGTTTATACAGTCATCAAATAAGAGATCTGTAATATAAGACATATATAATATATGTAATATAAAACATATATATAAAATCGAGTTTAATCGATCGTTTTTGGAATCTAATGTGCACGAAAAACAATTTAAAAATTGAGCCACTAATTATATGAATTATGGTAAATATACTCGTCTCGTATATTGGTTTATAGTGAAATTCATTTTTGAAGTCAAGTATTGTACTTCCCATTGTCTTCTTTAAATTACTACCTTATGAAATCGCTTTCATTCTTATTGTTCAATATTATCTTTCGTTAATGATTACGTCCTTAGAATTCGATCTATAAGCAATATAAAATCTTAGATACTTATTGCACGATCATTAATCTATCAGCTCTAATTTATACATTTTCAAAATATTTATTTTCAGTGAATATTTTAAAAACTTGCATTACGGCCAAGTCAAGCTGAACGAAAAGGTAGCCCACATATCACGTGAGTTAAGAAACAATGTGTTTGTTCAGTCACTGAGTTGAGGGATCTTTTAGTAACCGTAATGTTTGTAAGCGATTTGACAGCTGTGAGCTAGATTAACAAAGCTTATTAGATAACAATATTTTAATTAAAATTCCAAAATGTTTCTATTTGAGTAACTTCACATTTCCATGAACATCGACCGTTCACTTATGCTCAGACGTGCATGTGCACACATTGATTTTAAGCTCAATAGTATCATTGAAAACAAGCAGATAGCCGATTCATTGATAATATTCTACCCTTCAGTGTCCATGAAAATTGATATCTACTATGCCGTCATATTATCCATCCTCTTATTTAAAAAAGAAACCTCCCATGATCGTTCATCCCTGCCTTAATGGAGAATGTCCTTACTCTACAAAACGACAAAGAAAAAAAATCTTAATAGAGGTGATTTAGTTTATGTGAGGTTTCTTCTGAAAAGATTTTGTGAGAATCTTTCTTGAGGAAAAATGTTGATTTCTACACATGGCTTCTAATTCGAGTTGCAAGCGGAACTTATAACCACCACAGCAATACTTATTGTTAATCTATTGCTACATCATATTCATACAACATGTTTATATATTTTGTGCTAGGTATTTTATGGTCAAAATAGCTTGGTAAAAATGACTGATTTTCTTCGCTTATATGAATAAAATTATTATTCTCTTTAAGTTATATTTACATGTTTTTTTTTTCGGATTCTTTCTCTTCATTCATTTGATTTTTATATTTTTTCTCTTTTAATTATTATATGGAATGGTCAGCTGAATCGGTAGAGCATTCGCCAAGGAAAAGCAAGAAGCGTAGTTCGATAACGGTCCTCACCACCTCAGCGTATGAGTAGCACAATTTAAGTAATTGTATCTGTGTAGTAAAGCATCCGGTAGCTGATGGTAAATGTGACACCTCGAGTCATAAAAGCAATCTCCCTGATCTAGCGCAAGCAAAAAGGGAATAGACTCCCTCGCTATTCGGCTGATACCAAAGAATATGCCACTCCGTAGACTTTACTACTTTATATATATAGATGACATATTTTCCCAAATCAAACAAGAGGAAATACTTCAAACGTAGACAACGGAATTAGCAAGGAAATGTTGAAAAATCACTTCTATTTATTTCAATTTTTTAAATAATGTGTTTTTAACAATTTTTTAATTTCCTTTATAAAACTACACGTAGCAATTACCAACATAAATTCTTTCTTCAAAATTTAAATCCACACAACAGAAATAAGATTCATCAAATACATTTTTCATAATTTTATATTCTGAAAAAATAACTCATGAAGTTTTTTTTAACAAATGTTTAAAAAGAAATTAACTGACTAATAAATACACTTTCATCAATTTCAGTATTTATTTTTTTTGGGAAGTATTGTTATTCTTAAATACTAGTTTATTATCATTTTAAATGTTCAGTTTGCAAATTATTTCAAGCCAAATTAGTAATTATGAATACTTATTTTAGCAACACAAATAATTCGTTTTCCTTCTGAAATTTGGAAATTTTTAATTATATTCGATTAGTTATGTCATGCAGTAAGACAGTAACTTATACATCCTTTATTTACAAGTAAGCAAAATTATTTTTGTATGAATCTATTTAACGTAAATAATTCAATGACAATTTATAGCTATTGGTACGAGAAAAACCGTGCGGTCTTCTTAAGTAGATGACACATAGGGAAATACCTAGAGTATTTATGAGATTGCTTAGAACTGTTTTGTTTTCTCATTAGTTATGTGTAGTTAACTGAATCAAAATAAAACTATAGAATTGTATCCTACATTCTCTTTAAAACACTGTATCAAATATTGGTGAAATTAATTTCTTAATATATTGTCTATGCTTAACTTACGAACATAACCAACCAATCTGATCGTAAGTATTCTCAATCACTCTTGAAGTAACGTCTTATAATTTAAATATCGATTTTTTTACATTTTTTTTGTCTTTTCATTATTTTTAATAGATAAATTCTATTTTTTTTCTTATTTTTGATAATGGATTCTCTTGCATTAACTTTAAAATTTCAAACTATAAAAGCGCATCAAATCACAAGGTCGTCTTGACAATTCAACATGAGTTTTTTACAAATTTATAACATATTTTATTATTTCAATTTATTCGACAATTTCAGATATAAAGGATGTATAGGTTATTCAATTAATACAAATCCATGTGAATCCTTACCGAGTTTATATACTTGTCTGTTTAGATATTTTCCTAAAGTTTAAATGCATCAACACAATTTAAAATTATTAGCTTATTTCTATATTTATTGTGATAATCAGATCAGGTTAGTTGGTTATTTGTGTTTTACGGCATCTCAACCATTGTTGGATTATTTGATGCTGGATACGTTTTGTTTTATTCATTATTGATGTGTTTTTTTATTTATTTCAAACTTACCTTTTAAACACATTTTTATAAACACATATTTTCTATTCAACCCATAGATGGAATCCTAACAGGTACTACCACTCCTGGTCAGAGTGGGCCTGGGAGCAATAGTGATAAAGCGGTACTCTACATTCTCCAGAGTTACAGAATTGGAACTTCACCGTCAGATAGAGTTTAACGCCATACCCAAGACACTAAGTCCCTCAGTCATAGCCTTCTAACCCGTACATGATAAAAAGGGTCGAGGGTTTGCCATAAGGGCAATATGATTGGGACAATCATATAGTTACTAGTGCTTGACGTGACCAGCCGGTTGATTGAAGGGGGCATCTCAGACTGCTTTGCTAGCCTAAATACGAACCAAAGTGGAGTGTTGCATATCATCAACGGCTCAGCCACAATGATTCCATCCTTAAACTTCACGATTCGCCTCCCACAGCCAACAGGTGGCCTCATAGAAGGTCTTACCGTCTGCAGAGGTGCAGCCAGTATATTCTAAAGCCCCAGACGACAGGGCTGGATGAGGTTAGTTGAAAATATTTCAAAATTGATTGATACAGTTATATAAAATGCATATATTTTCTTAATTAGAAGCGTCGTGTCTGTTGAGACTGTAAAATACACTTGACTGCACCTCTGCATAGGCATCCCATTGACCCTGTTTGGCCGACCGTGATGCCTTAGGACGCGATCCTGGAGGCTGAGCGGTCCGTGAAGTAGTCAAAGAATTGCAATACTCCACCTCAGTCTTTACTTAATCTAACATAACCACCAGTTTATTACGACACATAAAGTTACGTATACTAATTTATTGATACAGATTAAATAAAAATTATTTCCATTTATTAATATACATGAAGTTAAAGAAAAATCTATCATAAAAATTATTTCATTTTTCATTAGATCAATGTGTATCAATATATAATAGATACACATTGAGTTAATGAAAACTATTTCTACCAGTTTCTAAAACCAAACCAAACAAGAAAGATTAGCCTTTATACTGTTCGCTTACAAATCATACATGCACAGGCGGAATTTGGCATTGAATAAGCTAAAATAATGTATATGCCATTAAACAAAATAACCTAGAAACTAACATAATCATAAGTAATAAAACAAAAACGTCTTCGGTATAAAAAAAATCTCAAGGCCTGATATGCCGTAAATTACAAACAACTATAATTACAGTTGCCAAATTTGGTTGTTCTTCTCCCATTTGTCCAAATCAGAAAAACAAATTCGTCCATTGTATAAAATAAATAAATATACATATGTTTTCATTTGACCAGATTTTAAAAAATGTGCTGCAGATGAATACGGTGTATATTCATCTGTGAAAAATCTCAATTTATAGAGACGTATGTTAAATAAAAATTACCATTATGAGATTTATCTATTGAAATATATTTTTCCTAACTGTAAATAATAAGTTAGGAATAATGCGCTGGAATTGTTTTGCATATTCAGTTTAAAAAGCTTATTAGTAAAATATAATTAATCTTGGAAAATTTTGAAAGCACAAAAATCAAAAATACAATTTGGGATTTATATCTTTTTATTATTCTGTGTATCTCTAAATACGAAAATAAATCTGCAAAACCAACACGATATTAACCTCTTTTTTCTTACTAACTTGGTTTCAGTGATTTTTCTAATATTTTTTTCCTAGCAACATCTTTAGTTGAAGAAATGGAAGAGGAGATGAGTTGATTGTGCTGAATCTCCAGCCCAAAAGCCATTCTGCTTAGGCCCATTTATACGAAATAAACATTAAAACGAACTAAAACATTGTGTTCAGACAAAAGCAAATAACCATGCATCGTAGCAGTCCGTCTGGTAATTGCAAACGCAGTGATAAGACCATGATAGAGAGATCAATAGTTTTGTCTTTCTCTTTCTGTCTTGATGCTGACCAATCTCATCATTTATCTTGGTTGCTCTATGTCTCTCTGCATTCTATTCCTCCTTCCATGCAGTATTTTGCCTCTGTATTTTCATCATTATTATTTCTTTTTGTCTCCCGAACAAATACACAAACACTTGGCTTGCGCACCCACCCTGCCAGCTATATTAGTCGTTCAGCCTTGCCTTATCTCTAGCGCACGCACACAAAATACATCAAATCTGATTTCCAGGCGATCAAGTAAGCCACCGCAATCACTTGGGCTCTTCCCTAACATCCCTTTCGTTCGTCCATCTGACCAGCCAAGCGTTCAACCACCACAAACCACGACAACCATTACTGTCAATAAGATGAAACCATCTTCCGTTCTGTTGGTTTCGTGCGGCAGCCATCGTCCTCCTCCTCCTCCTACCCCTTTTCTTTTTCCTCCGCTCACGCTACTTTTTTCCGATCTGACCGCCATTTTGTATTCTTAATTTTCTTCGTACAAAGCGTTGATCCCATTTCTTCTTTTCCCTCTTCCATTTTTCATTTTTTCATTCCAGTTGATTTTTTGTAATTTCTATCAAATCCCTCGCCGTTTCTTAACAATATTCTTTTCTTTCTGCATCATTCTTTTTCTCTCACATTTCCTTTCTCTTTCTTAATAGTACTTCTCTATTTTTATTATACGATTTTGTTTCTTATTTTCTCCCCCATCTCTCCCCCCTCTTTCTGACTTTCTCTCTCTCTCTCTCTCTCTCTCTCACTCTCTCACTCTCTCACTCTTTATTTTATTTTATTTTATTTTATTTTATTTTTCCTCCATTTCTTTAATTATAATTCAATATTTTTTTAGTAACTTAGCGTGTTTGCTTGTTAGCTAATTTCATTTATTTTTTTCTATGTTTCTGACTAAATATCTTTCCATTCAGTATATTCCATCTTATATATCTTTTTATTTCGTGGTTTCCTTGATTTATTTAGCCGGTAGCATAATTTCGTGATAAATTACGTGACTATTTAGACCAGTATCAATAATTCGGTCAGATGTATACTGGTCCTTTGCCTAAAAAACATTATATAAATATATATAAACACACACACACACACACACACACACACACACACACACACACACACACACACACACACACACATATATATATATATATATATATATATATATATATATATATATATATATATATATATATATATATTTATATATATCTGTGTGTTTGTACTTTGACACTGCTACTACACAAACGAAATATGATACCATGTCACAAATATATATTCGAAATATAACAAAATATAACAAAGAAAGAAAAGAAGATTCAAAACAACAGCAGAAACACTAGACTCATGATATTACCAACATCATAACTCAAAATTTATTAGACATTTAATCAATTTCAGCATAAATATAGAAATAAACGCCCCCAACTAATTAAAAAGCTGATATCTAAAAATTCATTGTAAGAAATTACCAAAACATACATCGGTGAAACTTCTAGAAATTTACAGGAAAGAACAGATGAACATCAAACAAACAATACACTCTATGTCATTGTGCAACTCCGTAAATTTCAGATCACATTTTCCATAT
Source organism: Doryteuthis pealeii (assembly GCA_023376005.1). Lineage (NCBI taxonomy): Eukaryota > Metazoa > Mollusca > Cephalopoda > Myopsida > Loliginidae > Doryteuthis > Doryteuthis pealeii. Next base: position 56,986,436 of record CM042140.1, on the reverse strand, counting down.
AAAAATGATTTTCTAATTACCATAAATAAATAAATAAACCAGACAATTTATGAAGATGATGTCTAGAAAGTACTTGAGTCCTTCGAAGTCAATTTACGTCCAAATTTTACAAAAAAAAAATTTCCTTACTATATTCCCTTCACAAATTAAAATTCATAGAATGTGAAATACTAAAAGACGTAAACAAAAAGGATCAATAAAACTGACCAATCAAACATCAAAAGACGCTCGACATAATTCATCTCGCTTCTCCCCACTTAAATGTAAAACATTTTTTGGTAATAAAATCGTTTGCACTCAGCTGACGCTACACAGGATCAAATCATGTCAATCTAATTTTCTAAACTATCCTTGTCTTTCTTATTCTTGTGAGTTACAAGATATATCAACCTTCGTAGAGTATCTAATGCCAAAACTATACTTGTAGAAGAACAGTAGTGGTACTATTTAGCCTTAATATGGGGTTCAAACCTTTCCCAAGAGTATTAGTCCGAAAATTAACGTAATAGCAGGACTGGAGTTCGAACTCGCTTACTACGATATCGCAGTCCAGCACGATGCACACTACGCTTTCTTATTCTGTTAGATTTCATTACAAACTTTACACATCTCTCTCTCTCTCTCTCTCTCTCTCTCTCTATATATATATATATATATATATATATATATATATATATATATATATATTGCGAGATTTTAACACCAGCGTAAGCTGATGGTCTTTCACTGGAGTCCGCGTGAAAACAAATTTCATCAGGTCCCCAGGACTCTTTTGAGTATTTTAGCCAATTTCCACAATGGTGTTGTCTGGATGATCCCAATTCTACCTCTGATTTCCAGTTCATCTAGTCTCTTTTTGGAGATTTTGGAGATAATTCCAAGTGTCCCAACTAAAATTGGTATCACTTTCACCCTCATATTCCACAGCTTTTTCGATTCTCTAACAAGATTCAGGTGTGTTTCTATCGTTTCGTTTTCTTTCATTTCCACCCAGTCATCTGCTGGAACTGCAAGATCTACCAATTGACAGGATCTCTTTTCTCTTGTTATTCAATACTAGTTCTGGTCTTCTGGCTGGGATAAGGCGATCTTTATCTCAAAGTCTCAGAGAATTTTATGTGTTTCATTCTCAAGAACAGATTCGGTTTTATGAATTTAACATTTTGTTGTATAGTTAAAATTTAGTTTTTTGCACAACTCCCAGTAGATCACCTTTCCAGCCCAGTCATTCCTAGCCTTGTATTCTCGTTGTGCTAGTTTGCATTATTATTATTATTATTATTATTACTAGTTTTCACATTGTTAGCTGATTGTTGTTGTTGTTGTTGTTGTTGTTGTTGTTGTTTTAGCTGTTGATATCATACATAGGAATTATGTATCTTGATATATATATATATATATATATATATATATATATATATATATATATATATATATATATATATATATATATATCAAGATACATGTACTTGTAAGCACCATAAATTTCTGGAATATTCTATAACCAAAACATGATGTAGTTAAACGTGTCAGTTGTCTTTAACAACTCATTTTTAATACGCTTTCAATTTTTTTTCTTTTTATAAGAGACCATTCTTTCTCATCACAAACATAATCAATTATACACTTCTTTTTTCCCCTCCCTCCTCTCTCTCTCTCACTCTCTCTCTCTTTCTCTCTCTCTCTCTCTCTCTCTCTCTCTATATATATATATATATATATATATATATATATATATATATATATATAATCCTTGCATATTTACACCTACTTATCAATTTATAGCAAGTCACTTTCTATATGACTTTCCCTACTGAATAATACAACATTTCAATATTCCTTCTCTTTCCTTCCTCATTTTCCCATTTTTGCTATCCTCCTGTTTAATCTATATTCCCCCAAACATTTCTTATTTATTAAAACTTACAGAGAGTTTGCCACTGAAATAATTTTCTTTTTTTTTGGGGGGGGGGGTAATTCATTCTCTTCGTTTTATTCCTGCAACTACGATCTTTTAATAGTCCATCAATTTCAAAAACTTAAAATTCATTACGTTGAAATTTTGAATGCTGCATGCTATTTCTTAAGTCTGTTTCCTTATTTAAACAAACTATTTTCTCGTCCATTTTAGTCTTTTTTTCTCTCTAATTAACTTTAAAAAAAAATTTCCACCTTTTTTTTTCCTTTTATTACTAAAAATTCTCATTATCATCGAATATACTTGTAATCCACCAAAAAACGACGGATAATAGCGTTTAAGAACAAAACACTTGAAATGCTGTTAATTGAAGAATAAATAATTTCCAGTATAATTTGCAAGTGAATGATAATTCTGTCAGGTCCCCATTCGTGCTGAACGCAATTAATTATCCAAATTCTTGTTATAAATGAGATAATTATTGAATGTTAATTGGAATATTTCCCTCTTTCTTAAACAGAAGAAGCAATATCATCATGGACTGTTTTTTAAAACAACAACCCGATGGGTTGATGAGTCGTCTAGTTTACTCTTAATATTCGCTCTTTTTTTTAGTTTTTGTTTACGTTTTTCTTCTTGCTAATTTTTCCTTTCTTTTTCATTCTAACTCTTTCCTTTCCTTCAATCGATCATTCTTTTTTTTCAATTTATTCTAATTTCATTCAATCTTCGAAATTCTTCTAACGATTCTTTTTCCTTCCAATCAATTTTCTCTTCCATTCATTAACCCTCTTTGCTCCATTTACATTTTCTCAGCAATCAAAAACTCTTCAAACTTTCCACCAAAACACACTTGACGCATTTTCTCTTTCTTTCTTTTTTCCATTTATTTTCCTTTCTTTCCCAGACGCCACTTCCCTTCCCATCATTTATCTTTGCTGCAACCACAACTCTTCTAAGTCTTCGGCCACAAACATTTCCACTGCCTCTTTTCCTTTCTCTCTTCATTTTCCCTTATTTTTCTTTACTCCCCAGACCATCTTCCGACCTCTATCCCCATCACCTCACAAGCACTCGATACTCCCCTGCTCTCTTCCTTCCTTTTGCAGAAGCCACACTTTAATATGACACTTTCCAATAGCGCGCCAGATGGAAGCGGTGAGACAGACGCGCTCAGGCAATGATTCTGTGGTTGGTATGATTGAATCATAACAATTAGAGGCTGATAGCTACGCGGACCACAAAAATTCACAAGTACTTCGTTGTCTGGGAGATTGAGCAACGGCAAGGCAATTAAAGTGTCACTCTCCAAGATGGCCGCTGAAACAATGGCCCAGTAAGCGAGATCATAAGTCATCGCCCCTTTTTGAAAAGGAAGGAAGATGGGAATGGGAAAGAAAGAAATCGAGAGAGTAATAGGAGTGAAAATGCAAGTGCATCATCCCTTCCCACAACGGAAAGAGGTCTCGGCCAATAAGGAATGAATGTAAAGAAAGGTTAAAGATTGAATAGAACCTCCTGCCGATCACCATTATTATCATCAGCTTCACGTTATCATTAGCATTGTAATTATCATCAGCGTTAGCATGGACATCATCATCATCATCATCATCATCATCGTTGTTGCCGTCGGCATCATCATCATAATCATCAGTTATTTGTCTCTATAATTATTAAAAGGAACTTTTTTATATATCATTGTCAATCGGCCATTTTTAAATCTTTTCAAAAGCTCCATTTGCTGTAGATTATTATTATTATTATTATTATTATTATTAGTAGTAGTAGTAGTAGTAGTATTAGTAGTAATAGTAGTAGTAGTAAGTTTGGTATTATTATTATTATTGCTGCTGCTGCTACTACTAGTAGTACTACTACTACTTATACTACTACAGTAGACGTTTGCTCTTTCTGTATTAGTCCTAACGGCACAATCTGATAACTGAAAAGTTCTAACGGAAGGTTTATTGAAAAAAATATTTTAAGTCAAAATTTTTTTGTAAATTTAAATTAATTTTTTTTTAAATACAATTATTAAATCCTTAAAAGCATATTCTGCCATCTGAAAAAAAAAAAACAACAAAAAAACAACAAAAACAACAAAAAAAACCCCGTAAAGTTTCAGTTAATGATTGGTTTGAAATAATTATTAATACATTTCAGATCAGATCTACTCGTTATAACGGAAAATTCTAACGGCATTCTTACAATCACTTTAGGTGCCATTATAACTGGAATCAATTAGGTTACTACTACTACTACTACTACTACTACTAATAATAATAATAATAATAATAATAATTATGATAAGGTGTCGCGTGTGGCATTAATGCCAATCATAGTATGACCAATCGAAACAATCCCTCAATAAGCTAGAAATGAGAACTAGAAATCCGGGTAAGAATTGAGACTGTCAAGACAATAGTATGGCTGATATCAGCAATAATACTTAGCAGAACCCTGGAGAGCTGAAGTGATTTGCTGTCACTCAGTCTACAGTAGAACAAAAAACGCTCGCTAAAACTGGTGTGGAAAACTCACAAAGAGCAAATTACTACTACTACTACTACTACTACTACTACTACTACTACTACTACTACTAACAATAATAATAATAAATTAAAGACAATGAGAAAAACAAAAAAAATTGGAAGAAAACAACTGTATGGATAATTCAAGTGACAAACTGAGAAATTACTCATAAGATGACATGGTTATGGCTAAGAAGTGTAAATTTAAAGAGATAAACGAAATTTATATTAAGAGAACAATTAATGATGCCATAAGGAATAATTATATCAAAATAGATGATACGCAACAAAATACCAAGTGTAAGGTATGTGGTGATAGAAAGGAAGGTTAATCTCATAAGCAAATGCAGCTAACTGACACTAAAGTAATTCAAGAGTAGGAATGAATGGGTAGAATGGTCATTCACTATGCATTGTGCAAGATATTACAATTTGACCATACTAACAAATAGTGTATGCATAATCCAGAATCTTTCCTGGGAAATGAGACTCATAAACTTCTTTGGACAACCAGACCTAGTATCAATAAACAAAAAGAAAATAACTTGTCAACTATTGGATTTTGCCGTTCCAGTGGACCGTATAGTGAAAATAAAAGAAAGCAAAATAAAGGGCAGATAATAGAATCTTGCCTGAGAGCTGAAAATGTTGTAGTAAATGAAAGAGTCACTGATACCAGTTGTAATTGGTACCCCTGGAACGTTTTTCAATGGCCTGTAAAATCCTCTGGGGGAACTGTTCACAGGGGAAATGGAAACCATTCAGATCACAGTATTGTTATGGTTAACATGGTTACTTAGATGTGTCCTGGAGACTGCATGGGGCTTGCTGTCACTCAGATTTAAATTTCCGATAATCATGTGATCTTATCTTATTCAATGCACTTTTTGGAAATTGCTATTTAGATTCTACGGGTTTATTTATTAACTGATGTAAGGTGAATTGTATTATAAATACTAATTGATCCCTGATCTTTTCTTCCTTTTCAACCGGCCTCTTTGTTTCTGTCTAATGTGTTTGTTTATTTGTAGGCCAAACCTAATAAAAAAAATGGACATAATAATTATAATGTTGGCAATGCATGTATTTCCCGCCACATTTGCTATTGAGACTGAAGTGAAACCTTACTTAAAGTTGCATCAGAAACACATCCAGCAAACATCTGGGCATGTTTTCCCTATTTTTTATTACTGCTTATTTTTATCATGGGACTTATTCTGCAACATAAAGTGTTTTGATTAGACCTGAGATACTTAAAGTATGTCCTCATCTTGTCTGGTTGACTACTGTTTTCTTTTCATATTTCATGAAACTGACTGGAATTCTGAGAATATGATGAATGTTTTTGGAGCAAAGTATGCATGGATATAGGAAATATGCAACTTAATGGGAAATGTTCAGAAAAAAAAACTGTAAATCAACGTAAAAAAAGGAGATCATGAAAAACTAGTAATGGGAATACTAGATAAAGAGAACGAATTTACCGAAATGTAAAAGTGAAAATATTAACAATGTAAATAAAACATAAAATAGAAATACATGAGACTTCAATTTACCCAAACTGTAAATAAGAATAATTAATTGGGCTAAATGTACACTTATTTTTTTAAATACATTTAAAATCTCAATGCCTTCTTTAACTCTGACTTTTTTGTTTTATACCATACTCTTCAAGAATGTGAAACCATTTCTTTACAATTAATGATATGCATATATTTAATGTACTAGCGGATATATCAGTTTGAACTGTATTTGCTCAATAGTTTGAGCACGAATGTCACATTATAAATGTTAAAATGTGATAGCTGTATATTTAACACACAAATTTGATGTTTTAATATTTGAACGAATAAAATCTCCAAAGATAACACTGTTTGGTAGTTGAAGTAATTACTACAACACTTACAAGCTGGTAAATGTAAGGTTTTCTATAGAGGTACAAAAAAGAACCACAATCAGCAGTTAAACATGAATGTTTCTCTTTTTCTTCTTAAGAAGATAGAGACTGGTGATAACAATTGATTTATTAGAAGATGAAAAACTTTCATATATATCCCACACAGCTTTTAAAATATAAAACTTAAAATGAATTAGAATGAGAAAAACAAATTATTCTGACTTTCGTGAGATTCAAAGTATTTTTTCTTATTACCAATGACTGGAATCTGAACAAAAATGTATTATGTGACATAAATAAGTAATTGGCTCCTTTTAATAACGTATTAAACAAGAAAATACATTTTCCTAAACAATAACATTAGGATTGCTATTGCTGTATGGTAATGCCTGTTCTCATGTTGTTGATGGGTTACAGCAAATAGCCCTGAAGATAGGTAGAAGTTTCAACCACCAGAGGGTATATTCTCAAAGGTTGTCATTTTCAGACTATAACTCTTTCCGCTGCTACACAGTTTTCATTGTCTAGGTGACAGTTCTGACAAGTTCCGTATATATCGGAAAATTGCTCGCTAAATTCTACAAATCAAAACTGGAATCGTTGAAATGTACTTTAATATCATAGAAATATGTTGGGAAATATTCTGATATGACATTGTTGATATATATATATATATATATATATATATATATATATATATATATATATATATATATATATATATATATATATAGGTGTATACTTAATCAACGACACTCAGTACCTATCAGTTTATCGCTTGATATGAATATTGCTCATGTGATAAACTGACATTCAGCAAGCGCCGCTGACTCTATGTCTACACTGTCCTAACTTCGATATGTTTGACCAATCACTGATGTTGAACACACTTTGTTCTAAATATAGCTAACTAACTATAATATAATATATATATATATATATATATATATATATATATATATATATATATATGTGTGTGTGTGTGTGTGTGTGTGTGTGTATAAATATATACAGTACCTTCGACAAATAGGTGTACCCATAGATTTATTATTTAAAAAATAATTCTATTATATACAAAATATACAAGGATTTTATTATTTCTTATAGAATACAATCATGTTAATTAATTATTACTTAAGTCTACAGAATTGAAACTAGCCAAATACATAAATATGTCGCAGTTGTATGATACGGACACCACTTATGTATAAATTTATGCAGTTGGTTATTTTCATTTTCATTTATTTTTTAATGAAAATGTAAAATGTATCGAATTTTATCTGACTTCAAAAAATAATATCAATGTTGCCTTCAATATAAAGAAAGGTTGTTAAAGCGGTCTGAAAGAGAATGTTTGCATGCCTGTAACGAACATTCCTATTTTTCAGCTAATCAGAAAAAAATATTTGCACACACACACACACACACACACACACACACACACACACACACACATACATGTATACACTCACTCACACACACACACACACACACACACACACACACACACACACACATATATATATATATATATATATATATATATATATATATATATATATGTATGTGTGTGTGTGTTTGTATGTATGTATAAAGGGGCCGGGTTAGCTCAGTCGGTAGAGCATTCGGCTAGAAACCACAAGGTTCCTAGTTCGATACCGGTCCTCGCCAACTCAGTGTATGAGTAGCACAGGGATCTGTACGGTAAAGTAAGGAGCTGATGATAGGTGTGGCGCTCCACCTCAGACGCCAAAAATAATCTCCTTGGTCTAGTGCTATGGAAAAGGGGATAGACACCCTTGCTGACTGGTTGATACCGACTTTAGGCCGCCCCGACGACTTTACTTTTACTTTATGTATGTATATGTATGCATAGTGTTAAATGACCTTAACACTGAAGTTTTTTTGTAGCAAAATAGAAATGAATAAAATTCTCTTCATTCTCTTCAAAATGTTTCTCTAAGCCATCAACATACTTTTCCATTGGGCGAAACTCTTTGGAACTCTTCATTTGAAATTGTGTTGTAATATTTCATTTAAGGTTCTCCATATCCAAAACCTGACGGTTGAGGTTAATTTTCTGTTTTGGGAAAAGAAAAATCGTATGAAGCATCTTCTGTTGCTCAATCTTGTGTCTCACCAAAATTCGCTCTTTAAAATCTATCGAGATTGCTCATAAGAAATAGATAATTATTATTTAACTCGCACACATGTCCAATATCTTTATTCAAATTTGAAATTGTAAAATTAAACAAATTTAAAGATTCAGTCTCGATACTTTTGAATCAGTTCTCGTATATATATATATATACATGAGTATGTATGTATGTATGTATGTGTCTGTGCATCTATGTATGCGTTCGTCTGACACATTTAAAGCATCGGTGTTGGCCTCAAGAATACATGTCTACTTACTGTTTTGCATTTTATTTCGTTTTTCACTGTGATTGTAAATTAACGAATGCGCGCAATTTATTTAGTCTGTGCATAATCATAAGCCTCCATCTCGTGTGCTTATTTATTTTCCGTGATCATTCATTAACCCACAGTGTTTTCCTCATAATCTTTGCATAATTATTCAGCGCACGTCTTTATATTTGACTTTCAGATGTTTTTCGATAACAGAATCCTTTCTTTCCATTTTTGTTACGGTTGCTAAAAAAGGCACAAAACACAAAAGTTTGCAAATATGTAAATGAATTTCGATGTCATGTGAAGGGATCAAAGAGAAAATCCCATCGGAGGATTTTTGACTGTTTACTAAAACTTGTCTTTTTTAAAAGGGTGTTTCATCGTACGCAAATAATCACCATATTAACACATTTTTTAATAACTGCAATCTTTATATAACTGCAATCATCAGTGAATATACTACTTTCTATCTAAAAGTTTTTAACTTTGTTTTTATTCTGATTTTAAAAAATTATAAAACTTTTTACCAGTTAGTCTGCTATTTGAAAGTTTTCTTTATTGTTAATTTCCATCAAAAGTATCCCGGTATACTTTTAATCGACAGAGAGTTTAAATGAACCTCACGATGGTTCCTGTATTAAAGAAAAACAAAACAAAAACAAAACTACACGTGCAATGTTTTAAATATGTCATTTTTAGGATCTTAGACCTTCTGAAATATTTTGATTGTTATTTGTTATGTCCTACTTTATCTTTAATGTTGATGAGACCCTTTCCCTTTTCTTTCTCTAGCACATATAGTCTGTCTATGTCGACTCTTGATTGTAATTCTTTGTGCAGGGTCATGGGTTTCCTTGTCCTTTGATCCATCTGCCGGACCTCCTCTCTTGTCCATTTTAGGAATGTTCCCGATTATTTTACAAGAGGGACAGTCCATGTATTTATGAACTTGATAAGGTTTCTGCTATATAGCTTGGTTTCTAGGAGCTTTCTTGTTCTTCTGAATTATTCCTTTCTTACGTTTTCTTTCATTTCTGTTTGTTTGATTGCATCTGCTTCCATTTCTCCCAGATATATATAGTTCTCTTTTTCTTCAAGTGTCCTAATTTCTTCGCGATTCGGTAGTTCTATTCCTTTCGCCGTTTCCTTCTATTCTTTCTTTATCACTAACATGGCGCACTTGTCAATGCTGTACTCCATCCCTATATATTGACTGTATATTCTTATAGTTTGTATTAGTTTCTAATGATGGTTCATTTTGGGCAAACATATTGATGTCGTCCATGTACATAATCGGCTATTAAGTGAGTAGTAGATTTTTTCTTTTATTTGAGCAGTCACTATTTTCAACATCATTGGTAGACATGTTATCGGCTTATATGTGCTGGGACGATTTATTTTTGGGGGGTCTTTCTGGATCAGGGTAGTTTTTCGTTTTGTGATCCATTCGGGTCCGTTATTATTATTATTATTATTATTATTATTATTATTATTATTATTATTATTATTATTAATAATAATAATAATAATAATAATAATAATAATGTTTAGGTTGAGTCATGAATATCAGAATAATATCAGTAGTAATGGGTAATTTTAGCAAGTTAAGAAAGGGATGGATAAATACGCAAAAATACATCAAGGCACAAAGTCTAGAAAATTGTCCTCTTCAGCACTACTCACATATCAAATATTTACAAATAATTAAACAACAGCACCATGGTATCCTCAAGTCTAAAGAATGGATTTATTTACAGAAGTGTACACAGCAGGGCATTAAGGAAAAACTATGAATAAATATAATGTGAATTTAAAGGAAATAATAAAATGGGCATAAATATATAGACAGATACCAGGTCTTTGCCAGAGAAAATAGATTTGGAAAAATCTGTGGAATATGAAAATGACTGCAAAGAAAAATCGCAGACGCTTGTAACAATAACAAAGAATCTGAAAAATAGACTGGAAGAACAAAAGATACGGTGAAATCTTGAGATCATGCAAAATCGTTAAGATCGGCTAGAATAATGATGAATTGCTGGAGAGCTGGTGATACTTGAAGTCACTCAGCCTTAATTGAAACCCACCAAATGCTAATGGTGTACGGATATACATATATAAAATATGCTAATCATCTTCCTCTTCCCCTCCCTCTTCCTACAACTGCTACTAAAATACTACTACTACTACTACTACTAATATACCATGACCTTGGAACAGTCCTAAATCGGCGCCCTTGGAACAGTCCTAAATAACTAGAAAAGGAACTGGGAATCCGGAGAAGAATGGAAATTGTCCAGAATAATGCATCAGTTAATATAGGTGGGAAAAAGTAGCAAGATAAACAAATACTGATAATACAATGGTGATAGTCTATAGATGCCCCCCAAAAATCAGGTTTCGAATAAATATATGTAAATGATATATTTGCTATACCCTAATAAGATAGAAGGTAGATAGATTTTTCTTAACACAATGAGAATATGAATAATATTTAAAGTGATCTTGGTTTTCTACAAAGAAATAGTGTTTCTAATTTAGTTGCTACTATCTTCTTTAATGTTCTCACAAAGAATAGGTATAATGTTGATTATTGACATTTTAATAGATGCTCGAACATCAAGACTAAAACAGACATATGTCAGCAGTAATCTTTGTATAAGATTGTAGGATTTACAGCAAATCATTGTCACAGTAAAACGGCGCTGTTGCAGCTAGTCACGCTTTCTAGTCTTTAGTGACATGAAGAAAATGACAAGTAATGTTGAGTATTTGAAGGATTTCGGATACAAAATGCACAGCCTCACGAGCAAATGACAAACCATAAACACAATTTATTACATACAGACATTTGCATGTTTCTTTGTAAACAATCATATCAATACGCAAATATCTTTTAGAAAGATGGACATAAATAAACAGTAAGGTAACTCTACAAACATATGCATTTAGAGATTTTGTATATTTTGAATGCGTAACTAAAACAAAGAAACACACACACGCACACACAAACACACACACACACACACACACACACACACACACACACACACACACACATATATATATATAGCATCAGCTTGGTTAAACCACAACCTGCATCAGCTAAACCACATGTTACTTGGGAAATTCTCAGTAAGAGTCATGTTCTTGTGATTACCTGAAGATGCCGTATTAATACGGTTGAAATAAATTATTGTAATGAAGCAAGTTTTTCTTCATTTACTAAATTTCTTGCTCTGTCCTGTTACTCACTGGTATTAGGCACATTGAGCTCTCCTTATGGTCTACCTGCATCAGCTTGGTTAAACCACACATGGAAAGACCCTAACTACGGAAAAAAACTATATATATATATATATATATATATATATATATATATATATATATATATGCGCCCGCGCGTGTGTGTCTAGGGGTTGACTGTGGAATGAGAAGTATCTACCCATATGGGTAGATTGTTCTGATTCTACTGTCGACGCATAAAGAATTTGGTTTAAAATTCACAGAATATTATCGAAAACAACTAAAATCTGAAGAAAGCTGGAGAGTACAACAGCTGAAACGTTGATGATCATATTATTTCGAGTAAATAATAATAATAATAATAATAATAATAATAATAATAATAATAATAATAATAATAATAATGTGGGGCGACAGAGACGAAACGATTAATCTTATAATAAGCGAATGCAGCAAACTAGCACAAAGAGAGTACAATAATAATGTGTGCATTTTCATGTGTGCCTTTTTTGTATATGTACTTTTTTGTATGTCTGCTTATGTGGATGACGAGTTTTAAAAGCCATGCATCTATAATGCTTCACATCCTTATACACATAAACACGCTTACTTACACAGATCAACGGACACACACTTACATAGTCATAGATATATGAGAACAAATATTTAGATATATAAAGACACACAAAACAAAGGGAGAAGAAGAGAGTGAGAGATAGAGAGAGAGCGAAAGAGAGAGATAGAGGGGGAGAGAGAGAGAAGGAGACATATATATATATATATATATATATATATATATATATACACAGCATATATATATATATATATATATATATATATATATATATATATATATATATATATATATATGCTGGTGTGCCTGTGCTTGTTGCGTATTCATATACGTATGTGAGTACAAAAATACACATAGATATGCACAAATATGTGTTTCTACAGTTATGTAACAACATATATATATATATATATATGTGTGTGTAGTGGGGGTGTAAATATACACATCCATGCATATATGTATGTACATACACACACACACACACACACACACACATATATATATATATATATATATATATATGTATATACATGAATGTATGTGTGCGAGTGTATATACACGTATCAAGGGCTTTTATGTTACACCGGATAACTTTTCTTATGTCCTTTAATGCCAAGGGTTAGTCCGTGTGAGGTCGTAGGTTATGCCACTGGAAATTGAGGTGCGCAAGAAACTCCCAAACACTTTCGAAGTCTTTATTGCATCGCTTCTTTCTTCTTTCAGAGCATTTTTCTCTTCTTTCTCTGTTGGTATTCAATCATTCAACGCAAATAACATACACGTTGCTTGCCCGCAGTGTCTCTCGTCAAACCTGTCAATCAAGCGAGCAAGATATCCATAGATTGGTCAGAGAAGGCCGAGGTGAAGAATGGGTCATTGCTGTCAATTAAAGTACACCGCTTCATCATGACAAACGAAACGAACGAACGGGAACCTCGAAAAACTTTGACCTTTTGTCCAGAAAAGTCACAGAAATAAAAAGCAGAAAAAAAAAGAATAACTATATCTATATGCCTTCTTGTTTTTGTTATAGTTGAAGATATTGCAAATGTCCAGGGTGTGAGTGAGTTCTCACGAAAAGGAAATCGTAAAATGTTTATGTGTAGAGGGTTGATCATAAGACATGAGAATAAGTAGAGATGAAGAAAGAGTGACGAAGCAATGTTATATGAGAGATGAAAAGGAGAGTATGTTGGAAGAGGGACAGAGAGAGAGAGAAAAGAGAAAGAGAGAGAGAGAAAGAGAGAGAGAGAGAGAGAGAGAGAGAGAGAGAGAGAGAGAGAGAGAGAGAGAGAGAGAGAGAGAGAGATATGAAGAAATAAACATTGAGAGAGAAAGGTCGAGGTTACGGATGTTAAGTGTTGAAGTCAAGAAAAGCAAACGGCGGTGAATGAAAGGCAAACTGTGACACCGATGCGAAAAAAAGGTCTACTGACTGTGCCCTGGGCTTTATTAGAAATTGATCATATCATCACCAGTAAAATTGACATTGCTTTGTAATACACCACCTCTACGCAGTTCATATGTAGATAGTGCACTCAACACCCGTATTTCAATGCTTAAAACACCTTATGCCTGATTTGTTATGAGTGTAACAAAGAAAAACTACAGAAACAATATGGTATAAAGAACCACACTGATAAGTAATTTAGACTATAAAACGGGTACACGTGTGCTGTAGACATTAATAGTGAAAATAGTGTCATACCACTCATCTGGCTTTTAAATATTGTGATCATTTACTAATTCCAGCAAGGTATGATACAAGGCCAGAATAATGGACATCCAATGAGAATTAAATTAACTAACAATGTACAGCTAGCCTAGTTTGATAACCATGACAACATGCTCTGGTTTATCATTTTTACCTACCTTCGCATTGCTTGGCCCTTAGTCCTAAATAAGAAATAAGAATATGTAATTATTTCCAATCTCCAGTTTAAAAAATTATTAGCAAACCTAATTAATTATCTTTAATTCTAGATAATAATTTAAATGGAACAATTTCTTACCTTTTGTCTTTGGATTAAAAAAAAAAGAAATACCTGTACGTTTTGTTACAGCTTATAGTAAAATGGATTTAAACTACGTATATAGAAAAGAAAATAAGTTTTTTCTTAAAATAGTGATGATATTTTTCTTCATTATACATTAGCATACGAAGCGAATTTAAAATATACTGACTGAAACCGTAATTAGTAAGACAAATTAACAATAAACGAAACATTCAGTTTCGTCAAAATATGCCTCTTGACATGTAATACGCTTTACTTAACTGTGTATATACTGTGTTCAAAGAACCTCAGAAAATAGTTTTTTGATAGGTTGTGAAGCAGCACCGTTGTATGCCTTCACCTGCAGAAATCTTCAGAATTTTTAGTTTAGCAAACAATAAAAAGCGACTTGGTGTATGGTTAAGATTAGAAACATTGTCTTTGCACAATCCTGTGTTTTGTTAAAAACATCTGATTAAAATGTGTTGATACTGCTCATTAAAACATATCAGAAATTGACAGAAAGCGTCTAGTGGAATTCTAAAACCGCTCACTTCATTAGGGTTTATTATATGATCAATTTATACAATTGTATCATCGTTAATCTATGACCTGGAATTAATTCTTATTCATCACAAACCTTCATGAGAGTGGCACTGACATTGAAATATGTATATATTATATATATATATATATATATATATATATATATATATATATATTGGGGGGTGCGTGCGTGTGTCTGTGTGTATTTGGGCAGCATTCTTTATTTATACATACAGAACTAAACAAAAGACGCCACTCCTGTTTAACAATTTTATTAACGATCTTTTCGAGCTTTCTGGCCAATCTTTTTACATTTGGAGGGAATCCGTGGATTAGTACACCGAAGATTTTATCTCAAGTACTTTCGGCACTTCGAAGTGCCATCATCAGGGGTGATGTGTTTGTGTTCCGTCCATTTGTACATATAAATTACCTAGATGGTCTTAAAATGGAACTTCAGTTGTACAGAAGCGGATAATTTTTTAAAGGATGTTGGGAATAATTTTAAGAGGTGGATATGAAGGGTTATTGTAAATATTTTCTATGATGATGTCTATAGATTCTTTGACCGGAATGTTGGTGAAAAGATTTTCAACATTAAGAGAAGCTATGATTTTGTTATCTGGTTTTGAAGTATGTAGGATTTGGAGAAGTTCATGGTTGGATTTCAATCTGTAATTAGTGGGTTTATATGGGGAAATGAGTTGATTAATAATCTTAGTTAATTCATATATTGGTGTAGTAACTTGTGAAGTAATAGGGCAGAGAGGGTGTTGAGGTCTGTGTATTTTGATTGTATCATAAATGTAGCCGGGTTTATAGTTGCTGATGATTTTGTGATGTTTTAGGCTGTATTGTTGGGCATTATTTGCCGTGATGAGTTTATTTATTTTTGTTTTTAGTTGATTAATGAGATTTTTATCAATTCTAAAAGTTTTGTGTGATTGTCTAATAAGGTTTGCAATTTGGAATTTTAGTCAGCTTTGTTAAACATAAAGAAAATATTAGTTTCATCGGCCTTTTTTAATAAAAATTTCAGGGTGGTCGCGTAGTTGTTTAACAGCAGTTTTTAACTGTTATTGAGTAGCGTGGAGGAGTTGCAGTTCTTATCAAATATGTTCTTAATAGCTTCAGCTTTTGGAAGGACATTTAATTCCGGGTGAGTTGTGATTTTCCCTTGTGTCTAGAGCATCTGGATGTTCTGAAAGAGTATTTCGATTTCAATTTTCTTATTCTGGTGATTGTATGAATTGTATAAGTGACAGTTTGGTCCAACGTTAAGAAAATATTAATTCAATATAATTGTTTTGCTGTGCTATTAATTCAATATGATTTTGAATATATAAGTCGACGGGGCGGCCTAAGTCGGTATCAGCCAATCAGCGAGGGAGTCTATCCCCTTTTCAATAGCGCTAGACCAAGGAGATTGTTGTAGCATCTGAGGTGAGCGCCACACCTACCATCAGCTCCTTACTTTACCGCACAGATCCCTGTGCTACTCATACGCTGAGTTTGCGGGGACCGGTATCGAACTAGGAACCATGTGATTTCTAGCCGAACGCTCTACCGACTGAGCTAACCCGCCCCTCTCAATCTTATTGAGCAGTCATGTGGCGTCAATGACAGGATCATGCACTTTCGGGCCCCATTACCAGGCAACCGTTTTATGACTGTTATTTGTGACTATGCTTCCAGTCTTGGCAGCGACGAAGAAGTAACTGACCATCTACCAGATTCTCAGATCAGTCATAACCTCCACCCCAAAAGCTGATAAAATCTTACTACTTGGTGAGTTTAACGCCAGAGTGGGACAAGATCATTGAACCTGGACGGCGTTGGGTAAGTATGGACTGGGATGCATGAATAAAACTGGACTTCACCGGCTCCAACTTTGTACTGAACTAGGACTCGTTATCTGCAACACATTCTTCCACGAAAAGCTAGCTCCCGAAGCAACCTGGATTCATCCGCGATCCGGGCATGGACACAGGATCGATTATGTCATAACCCGCAAACGAAACCTTCCGGATGTGTGCACTGTGAGGATTATGCGAGCTGCAGAGTGTGACTCTGATTCCAAGCTAAAACTCCATGTCATGCGCAACTCTCGCGCTCCGGGAGTAAAAGTCGTTAAACGCATCGATGTATCAAAACTTCAGGACATGCATATACGACAGGATCTGCTGAATGTGTTCGAAGAGGAGCGGTCCGACGGCACATTTCAAGAGCAAGGCCTATGAAACAACGTCAAGGTTCGGAAACATCGTGATTGGTTTGATGAAAACGATCAACAAATCAAACTTCTGGAAGAGAAAAACAAGCTGCACCAAAAATTGGGAAACATCCGAGGCACAAGTCCAAAAAGTGTTTTAAGGATGTTATCAAAAACAACCTGAAAATACTCAATATAAATACTCATGAATACAAATCGTGTGCTTAGAGGAGACTTGTTTATGGTAGCTGTAAGGGGTTTGAGGTAAGGCGGTTCGAGCACTCCACCCTACGTTAGCGGCACATGACGGCCGTCATGGACACATTTCCCACATCTAAGCCTGACCATATATGTGACCTTGTGGACAGGCCTGCCTGTCGAGGGCTGGGTTTCTTAGTCACATACGATCGCATACGAGAGGAAGCAGTGAAAAGGGATCATATGTGGCGCAGTGTGCGTAAAAAACAGTTGGACCCGTGGCCTTCTGTGTGCTCACAACCAAACTACTTGTAGAGATGGCCTTCTTCTGTGAAGAAGTGGCAATCACCAATATATATATATATATATATATATATATATAATATATATATATTATAAGCACATAGACACATACATACATTATTACTAATACAGTTAATGATTAAGGTTTATTCTAACTCTTACTCGTTATAGAAATGTAAACTCAACATGACTTATATCTGCGGTTCGTAGTGGAAGCATATGAATATCTTTGGCCATAACTGAAGCCTTCTATGGTAAATATACATTGTTAGACATGTGTGACTTTTTGTATAATAATTTGCAAGGGAAGTTAGTAGACCGTTGTTTTTTTAATTAGATTCTCATTGGGTGCCTTATGCTTAAGGCTTCATCTCAAAGCTACATTTAGCCTAGTAAAAGATTATTTTTAAATGCTCATCCTCGATGAATTCCTTTATTCTTTATATTGTTTAAGATCCATTTGCTTAGAAATTATGAACTTATATTTTCATATGACATTTTAACATTTTAAAAATATTCCATATTGAAATACACCACATCTCTTCATCAGTGGACAATTTGCAAATACACAGGCGTTTGAGCTTTCTTAGAAATAGTGATTCTCGCCGTTGATATTTTTAACCTGTTTAATATTCGCTAGAAATAATGCATAGAATACATATGGAAGTATCTATAGTTAAATAAGAATTACTTTAAATAGGTAAGTGGTTATTATAAACAGTTACATTAATCCGTTCAAAATGAAATACAATTTATTATCTTTATATATTAAAACCAAACGTAATTATATCATGTCAAATGCTAAGTATATTTCATAGATATTTCAAATTTATTTAAGTTTGTAAGTTTATCATCAGATTTTCTACCAACTGAAGGAGATTATAGTGAAATGCGTATGTATAAACAGGAATAAAATACATTTTAATCCCAATCGAGTAAAATTTGACGTATATAAATTTTAATTTAGAATTTTATGGCCAAAATTTAATCTAACTGAATATTTGAAAATTCATATTAAAGGTTGCATCGTAATTTTTACGGAAATAGTTGTCTCCATATAATTCTAGCAAGCAATATTTTAAAATATCGTAAAAGCAGTTATCTAAAAAAAAACTTTTCATGATAATCTACTATCTTTTATCGTCAAGTTTATTTTAACGAAACACACCCAGACAGACACACAAAACACACACACACACACACACACATACAGATATATATATATATATATATATAATATATATATATATATATATATGTGTGTGTGTGTGTGTGTGATTAATTAAGACTAAAAAAGAAGGGAAATACAACCGAGGAAGCGACTGAGATTGCTTATTCTCACTTCATATAAAATGCCTTTGGAAGATAATGATTCCGTATCCCTGTAGTCTGTCAGACCAACAGATGTTATGATAGTATACATCTATATGTTATATCACAAATATTGAGAATAATGCTTTCTCATAATCTCTTTATTTAATCAATAGCACCAAAGATGCACATATATATATATATAATATATATTATATATATATATATATATATATATATATTATATATATATATACCATCAGCTCATTACTTTACCGTACATATCACTGTGCTACGCATACGCTGAGTTATCGAGGCCGGCATCGAATCCGAACCTTGTGGTTCCTAGTTGAACGCCATCTACCGACTGAGTGATGCTCTGCCTCTGACGCAAAAAACAATAAGGAAAAGGGTATATTCCCTCGTGTTTGGCTGATACCGACTTTAGGCCACCCTGACGGCTTTATATATAATATATATATAATATATATATATAATATATATATATAATATATAATATTAGGAATAAATTAATAAAAAATGGATGCTATATCTATAAATAAAGTGCTCAATATCGTGGATAGAGCATGTAGATCTAAGTTTGTGAGGAATGGTCAAACAGTGCTTGGTGACTGACTATCAGTTTTCAGGATAATCTTTTTGGCTGGAAGCTTTAAGCTTTGATCTCTGAGCTGCTGAGATAGCAATTTATTTGATAATATTTTTGGTTTATAGAGCTAAAATCAGATACTGGAAAATCCCCATCTAAATATTAAAATCGAATAAATTTAATAATATCTGATGAAGCCATATGAGTCAAACATGGTATACGAATCTATTGTCAATTCCATCAACACAATTTGTCACTTTCCAATAATAATATATATAATATTATATATATATATATATCAGTTGTGTGTATGTGCGGCGTGTGTTGCGCGTAAATGTTTAATAATAGAATAAGTATGATATAAGATTTTAAAAGGATTAACTACACTGGTTTACAAAGAAATTGAGGCAAGCACAAAAATAACTGTTTTAACCTAATTTGGGGGTGCTGAATTCAGATTTGAAATCGTTTTTACTCATCACCTCTAGTTTTTTTTGCCTAGCATACTGTACATTTTGTACAGATACTGGTACAATAAGGCGTATATGCATTCAGGTTCATTTCTAATATTGTGTTGACTTATGTTTTCTTTTTTTGTTTTAGTTTTTTTTCATATTCTCCCAATGGCTTCAAGCTCGTCAAGACATTCGAGGATGCCTCAACAAGGCCAATTCTTTCTGCTACGTGTGTGGGGACTTCACGACAGTTTGGCACAGCGCGAACCATCATTCCCTCCTTAGACTGCCTACTTTCTTTATTTTGACTGTAAAATTGGTGATCAGGACCAAATCTGGACTCCACACATCGCATGGCTTCTGGTCTCATCCAAACCATCGGGACTGCAAAAGTTGAAAGCCGCTTTCTTGCAATTAACCATGCAGTTAGTCCATTGTAGCAGGGTTTACAACAGGAATGTGTGGAGTCCAAGATTTGTCCTGATCACCAATTTTACAGTCAAAATAATGAAAGTAGGAGTTCTAAGGAGGAAGTGATGGTTCGACGCTGTGCAACTGTCGTGAAGTCCCCACACACGTAGCAGAAAGAATTGGCCTGTTTGAGGCTCCTCGATGTCTTGACGAGCTGAAGGCCATGTGGAGAATATGAAAAAACTAAAAACAAAAAAGAAACATAAGTCACACAATATTAGAAATGAACCCTGAAGAAATACGCCTTTATGTACAGTAATCTGTACAAAATGTACAGTATGCATATCTAAAAAAACTAGAGTGATGAGTAAAAACGGATTTCAAATCTAATTCAGCACCCCCAAATTAGGTTAAAACAGTTATTTTTGGCTTTTGCCTCAATTTCTTGAAAACCCAGTGTAGTTATCTTTTTAAAATCTTATATCCTCACTTATTCTATATAAATACGCGCACACATCGCGCACATACACACACGATATTTATATATATATATAATATTATATATATATAATGGAAAGTGCAAATGTGTTGATGGAATTGACAATAGATTCCGTATACCATACCTATAGGCTTCATCATATATATTAAATTATTCGATTTAATATTTAGATGGGGGATTTTTCCAGTATCTGATGTAGCTCTATAAAACCAAAAATATTATACAAAATAAATGCTAATCTCGCAGCTCAGAGATCAAAGCTTAAGCTTCAGCCAAAACAGATATACTCCTGAACTGATATCAGTCACAAGCACTGTTGACTCCATAATCCTCAACAAACTTAGATCTACATGCTCTATCCACGATATTGAGCCTGGTTAATTATAGATATAGCATCCATTTTATTAATATTATTACCTATTATATATATATATACTATATATATATATATATATATATATATATATAAATATATATTAAGCCGTCAGGGTTGGCCTAAAGCCGTATCAGCCAAAACATGAGGGAATATACCCTTTTTCCTTTGTTTTTGCCGTCAGAGGCAGAGCATCACCTCAGTCCGGTAGATGCGTTCAACAGGAACCACAAGTTTCCGGAATCGATGCGGCCCTCGATAACTCCAGCGTATGCCGTACGCAACAGTGATATGTACGGTAAAAGTAATGAGCTGATGGTATATATATATATATATATATATATATATATAATATATTATAATAATATAATATTATATATTATATATATGTGCATCTTTGGTGCTATTGATTAAAATAAAGAGATTATGAGAAGCATTATTCTCAATATTTTGTATAACATATACGATGTATACTATCATAACACTTGTTGGTCTGAACGACTAACAGGGATACGGAACATTATCTTCCCAAAGGCATTTATATGAAGTGAGATAAGCAATCTCAGTCGCTTCCTCGTTGTAATTTCCTTCTTTTTAGTCTTAAATTAATCAGCACACACACACACACACATATATATATATATATATATATATATATATATATATATATACTAATATCTGTATGTGTGTGTGTGTGTGTGTGTGTGTTTGTGTGCTGTCTGGGTGTGTTTTTTTCGTAAAAATAAACTTGACGATAAAGATAGTAGATATCATGGAAAAGTTTTTTTTTAGATAACTGCTTTTACGATATTTAAAATATTGCTTGCTTAGAATTATATGGCGACAACTAATTTCGTAAAAATTAACGAATGCAACCTTTAAATATGAATTTTCAAATATTCGTTAGATTAAATTTTGGCCATAAAATTCTAAATTAAAATTTAATATACGTCAATTTTACTCGATTGGGATTAAAATGTATTTATTCCTGTTTATACATACCGCATTTCACTAATATTCCTTCAGTTGGTAAGAAAAATCTGATGATAAACTTAACAACTTAATAAATTTGAAATATCTTGAAATATACTTAGCTTTGACATGATATAGATTACGTTTTGGTTTTAAATTATAAAGATAATAAATTGTATTTCATTTTGACGGATTAATGTAACTGTTATAATAACCACTTACCTATTTAAAGTAATTCTTATTTAACTATAGATACTTCCCATATGTATTCTATGCATTATTTCTAGCGATATTTAAACAGGTGTAAAATATCACGGCGAGAATCACTTTTCTAAGAAAGCTCAACGCCTGGTGTATTGCAAATTGTCCACTGATGAAGAGAATGTGGTGTATTTCAATATGGAATATTTTAAAATGTTAAATGTCATAATGAAATATAAGTTCATATTTCTAAGCAAATGGATCTTAAACAATATAAAGAATAAAGGAATTCATCGAGGATGAGCATTTAAAAATAATCTTTTACTCGGCTAAATGTAGCTGAGATGAACCTTAAGCATAAGGCACCCAGAGAATCTAATTAAAAAAACAACGGTCTACTAACTTCCCTTGCAAATTATGTATACAAAGTCCACACATGTCTTAACAATGTATATTTACATAAAGGCTTCAGTTATGCAAGATATTCATATGCCTTCCACTACGAACCACCAAGTATAAGTCATGTTGAGTTTACATTTCTATAATCGAGTAAGAAGTTAAGAAATCAACCTTCATCATTAACTGTAATTAGTAATAATGTTAATGTATGTGTTCTATGTGCTTTATAATACTATATATATATATATATATATATATCATATATTATATATATGGTGATTGCCACTTCTTCACAGAAGAAGGCCTCTCTACCAAGTAGTTGGTTGTGAGCACCAGAAGGCCACGGGTCCAACTGTTTTTTACGCACACTGCGCACATATGATCCCTTTCACTGCTTCCTCTCGTATGCGAATGTATGTGACTACGAAACCCAGCCTCGACAGGCAGGCCCTGTCACACAGGTAACATATATGGTCAGGCCTAGATTGGGAAATGTGTCCATGACGCCGTCATGTGCCGCTAACGTAGGTGGAGTGCCCGAACCGCCTTAACCCTCAAACCCCTTAACAGCTACCTAACAGTCTCCTCTATAGCCCACGATTTTATTCTGAGTATTTATATTGGAGTATTTTCAAGGTTTTTTGATAACATCCTTAAAACACTTTTTGGACTTGTTGCCTCGGATGTTTTTCCCATTTTGGTGCCAGCTTGTTTTTTCTCTTCCAGAAGTTTGATTTGTTGATCGTTTTCATTCACCAATCACGATGTTCCGAACCTTGACGTTGTTTTCATAGGCCTTGCTCTTGAAATGTGCCGTCGGACCGCTCCTCTTCGAACACATTCAGCAGATCCTGTCGTATATGCAGGTCCTGAAGTTTTGAATACATCGATGCGTTTAACGACTTTTACTCCCGGAGCGCGAGAGTTCGCATGACATGGAGTTTTAAGCTTGAATAGAGTCACACTCTGCAGCTCGCATAATCCTCACAGTGCACACCATCCGGAAGGTTTCGTTTGCGGTTATGACATAATCGATCCTGTGTCCATGCCGATCGCGGATGAATCCAGGTGCTTCGGGAGCTAGCTTTCGTGGAAGAATGTGTTGCAGATAACGAGTCCTAGTTCAGTACAAAGTTGGAGCCGGTGAAGTCCAGTTTTAATCATGCATCCCAGTTCCATACTTACCTCCAACGCCGTCCAGGTTCAATGATCTTGTTCCCACTCTTGGCGTTAAACTCACCAAGTAGTAAGATTTTATCAGCTTTTGGGGTGGAGGTTATGACTGGTCTGAGAATCTGGTAGATGGTCAGTTACTTCTTCGTCGCTGCCAACTGCAGCATAAGTCACAAAATAACAGTCCATAAAACCGTTGCCTGGTAAGGGGCCCGAAAGTGCATGATCCTGTCATTGACGCCACATGACTGCTCCAATAAGATTGAGAGGGGCCGGTTAGCTCAGTCGTAGAGCGTTCGGCTAGAAATACAATGGTTTCCTAGTTCGATACCGGTCCCCAAAACTCAGCGTATGAGTGCACAGGGATCTGTGCGGTAAAGTAAGGAGCTGATGGTAGGTGTGGCGCTCCACCTCAGATGCACAACAATCTCCTTGGTCTACGCTATTGAAAAGGGGATAGACTCCCTCGCTGATTGGCTGATACCGACTTTAGGCCGCCCCGTCGACTTTATATTCAAAATCATAATTGAATTAATAGCACAGCAAAACAATTATATTGAATTAATATTTCCTTAACGTTGGACCAAACTGTCACTTATACAATTCATACAATCACCAGAATAAGAAAAATTGAAATCGAAATACTCTTTCCAGAACATCCAGATGCTCTAGAACACAAGGGAAAATCACAACTCACCCGGAATTAAATGTCCTTCCAAAAGCTGAAGCTATTAAGAACATATTTGATAAGAACTGCAACTCCTCCACGCTACTCAATAACAGTTAAAAACTGCTGTAAACAACTACGCACCACCCTGAATTTTTATTAAAAAAGGCCGATGAAACTAATATTTTCTTTATGTTTAACAAAGCTGACTAAAATTCCAAATTGCAAACCCTTATTAGACAATCACCAAAACCAAAAAAACTTTTAGAATTGATAAAATCTCATTAATCAACTAAAAACAAAAATAAATAAACTCATCACGGCAAATTAATGCCCAACAATCAGCACTAAAACATCCAACACAAATCAGCAACTATAAACCCGGCTACATTTTGAATACAATCAAAATACACAGACCTCCCCACCCTGCTCTGCCCTATTACTTCACAAGTTAACTACACCATATATGAATTAACTAAGATTATTAATCAACTCATTTCCCCATAAAACCCACTAATTACAGATTGAAATCCATCCCATGAACTCTCCAATCCCACATACTTCAAAACCAGATAACAAAATCATAGCTTCTCTTAATGTTAAAATCTTTTTCACCAAACATTTCCGGCCAAAGAATCTATAGACATCATCAATAGAAAATATTTACAATAACCTCATATCCACCTCTTAAAATTATTCCCCCAACATCCTTTAAAAAAATTATCCGCTTCTGTACAACTGACGTTCCAATTTTAAGACCATCTAGGTAATTTATATGTACAATATGGACGGAACACAAAACAACATCACCCCTGATGATGGCACTTCGAAGTGCGAAAGTACTTGAGATAAACATCTTCGGTGTACTAATCACGGATTCCCTCCCAATGTAAAAAGATTGGCCAGAAGCTCGAAATAGATCGTTAATAAAATTGTTAACATGGAGTGGCGTCTTTGTTTAGTTGTAACTGTATAAATAAAAGCATGCTGGCCCACCATACAACACAGACGACACGCACGCACCCGCCACATATATATATATATATATATATATATTATATATATATATATATATATATATACATATTTCAATGTCAGTGCCACTCTCAATGAAGCGTTTGTATGAATAAGAATTAATTCCAGGTCATAGATTAACTGATGATACATTGTAATATAATTGATCATATAATAAACCCTAATGAAGTGAGCGGTTTTAAGAATTCAACTAGATACGCTTTCTGTCAATTTCTGTATGTTTTAATGAGAGTATCAACATCATTTAATCAGATGTTTTTAACAAAACACAGGATTGTGCAAAGACAATTGTTTCTAATCTTAAACCATACCCAAGTCGCTTTTTATTGTTTGCTAAACTAAAAATTCTGAAGATTTCTGCAAGGTGAAAGAAGGCATACAACGGTGCTGCTTCACAACCCTATCAAAAAACTATTTTCTGAGGTTCTTTTGAACACAGTATACTACACAGTTAAGTAAAGCGTATTACTGTCAAGAGGCAATATTTTGAACGAAACTGAATGTTCCGTTTATTGTTAATTTTGTCTTACTAATTACGGTTTCAGTCATGTAATATTTTAAATTCGCTTCGTTGCTAATTGTATAATGAAGAAAATATCATCACTATTTTAAGAAAAACTTCTTTTCTTTTCTATATACGTAGTTTAAATCCATTTTACTATAAGCTGTAACAAACGTACAGGTATTTCTCTTTTTTTTTTTAATCCAAAGACAAAAGGTAAGAAATTGTTCCATTTAAATTATATCTAGAATAAAGATAATGTAATTAGTTTTGCTAATAATTTTTTTAACTGGCAGAATGGAAATAATCTCATATCTTATTTCTTATTTAGGACTAAGGACAAGCATCCGAAGGTAGGTAAAAATGATAAACCAGAGCATGTTGTCATGGTTATCAACTAGGGCTAGCTGTACATTGTTAGTTTTAATTATTCTCATGGATGTCCCATTAATTCCTGGCCTGTATCATACTTGCTGGAATTAGTAAATGATCACAATCTTTAAAAGCCAGATGCGTGGTAATGACACTATTTTCACTATTAATGTCTACGCAGCACACGTGTACCCGTTTTATGTCTAAATTACTTATCAGTGTGGTTTCTTTATACATATTGTTTCTGTAGTTTTTCTTTGTTACACTCATAACAAATCAGGCATAAGGTGTTTTAAGCATTGAAATACGGTTGTTGAGTGCACTACTACAATATGAACTGCGTAGAGGTGGTGTATTACAAAGCAATGTCAATTTACTGTGTGATATGATCAATTTCTAATAAAGGCCCAGGCACAGTCAGTAAAGACCTTTTTTTCGCATCGGTGTCACAGTTTGCCTTTCATTCACCGCCGTTTGCTTTTTTTTGACTTCAACTTAACATCCGTAACCTCGGACCTTTCTCTTCAATGTTTATTTTCTCATATTTCTCTCTCTCTCTCTCTCTCTCTCTCTCGTCTCTCTCTCTCTCTTCTCTCTCTCCTCTCTCCATCTCTCTCTCTCTTCTTTCTCCCCTTTCTCTTTCTCTTTCTCATCACCTCGTTTCTCTTCTTCTTTTTCTCTTCTCTCTCTGTCCCTCTTCCCCAAAAACCCCCAATACTTTCCCCCTCCCTTTTTTCATTCTTTCCTCAATATAACATTGCTTCGTACTCTTTCTTCATCTCTACTTATTCTTCCATGTCTATGATCAAACCCTCCTACACAAAACATTTTTACCGATTTCCTTTTCGTGAGAACTCAACTCACCCCTGGACATTTGCAATATTCTTCAACTATAACAAAAACAAGAGGCATATGATATAGTAATTCTTTTTTTTTTTCTGCTTTTATTTCTGTGACTTTCTGGACAAAAGGTCAAAGTTTTTTCGAGGTTGCCCGTTCGTTCGTTTCGTTTGTCATGATGAAGCGGTGTACTTTATTGACCAGCAAATGACCCATTCTTACCACCTCGGCCTTCTCTGACCAATCTATGGATATCTTGCTCGCTTGATTGAAGGTTTGACGAGAACACTGCGGGCAGCAACGTGTTATGTTAATTTGCGTTGAATGATTGAAATAACCACAGAGAAAGAAGAGAAAAATGCTCTGAAAGAGAAAGAAAGCGATGCATAAAGACTTCGAAGTGTTTGGGAAGTTTCTTGCGCACATTCATTTCAAAGTGGCATAACCTACGACCTCACACGGACTAACCTTGGCAATTAAAGGACATAAGAAAATTACTCCGGTGTACATAAAAGCCCT
The DNA here is from genome assembly GCA_023376005.1 of Doryteuthis pealeii. NCBI lineage: Eukaryota > Metazoa > Mollusca > Cephalopoda > Myopsida > Loliginidae > Doryteuthis > Doryteuthis pealeii. Next base: position 56,958,266 of record CM042140.1, on the reverse strand, counting down.
TGATACGTGTAATATACACTCGCACACATAACATCATGTATAATCATATATATATAATATATATATATTATATGTGTGTGTGGTGTGTTGTGTGTGTGTGGTATGTACATACATATATGCATGGATGTGTATATTTACACCCACTACACACCAAATTATATATATATATATATATGTTGTTACATAACTTGGTAGACACACAGTATTTGTGCATATCTATGTGTATTTTTTGTACTCAATACGTATATGAATAACGCAACAAGCACAGGCACCCAGCATATATATATATTAATAAAAATATATAATAATTATAAATAAAATAAATTATTATATATATATATATATATATATATGCTGGTGTATAATATATATATATATATATAAATATATATATATATATGTCTCTTCTCTCTCTCTCCCCCTCTATCTCTCTCTTTCGCTCTTCTCTATCTCTCCCTCTCTTCTTCTCCCTTTGTTTTGTGTGTCTTTATTATCTAGAACTATTTGTTCTCAATATCTATGACTTATGTTAAGTGTGGTCCGTTGATCTGTGTAAGTAAAGCGGTGTTTATGTGTATAAGGATGTGAAGCATTATAGATGCTGGCTTTTAAAAACTCGTCCACTCCAGCATAAGCAGACATACAAAAGTACATATACAAAAAAGGGCAACACATGAAAAATGCACACCATTATTAATTGTACTCTCTTTGTGCTAGTTTGCTGCATTCCTTATTATACGATTAATCGTTTCGTCTCTGTCGCCCACATTATTATTATTATTATTATTATTATTATTATTATTATTATTAATTATATATTATTATTTATCGCAAATAATATAACATCAACGTTCAGCTGTTGTCTCTCCAGCTTCTTCAGATTTGTAAGTTGTTTTGCGATAATATTCTGTGAATTTTAAATCCATTCTATTATGCGTCGACAGTAAGAAATCGAACATCTACCCCATATTGGTAGACACTTCTCATTCCACAGGTCAACCGCCTAAGACACACACGCGGCGGGCGCATATTAATATATATATTATATATATATAATATAGTATTATATATATATATATAGTTTTTTTCCGTAGTTAGGGTTTTTCCATGTGTGGTTTAACCAAGCTGATGCAGGTAACCATCACGAGAGCTCAATGTGCTAATACCAGTGAGTAACAGGACAGAGCAAGAAAATTTAGTAAATGAAGAAAAACTTTGCTTCAATTACAATAATTTTTTCAAACCGGTATTAATAGCGGCAATCTTCCAGTTAATCCACAAGAAGCATGACTCTTACTGAGAATTTCGCCAAGTAACATGTGGTTTAACCAGCTGATGCAGTTGTGGTTACCAAGCTGATGCTATATATATTATGTGTGTTGTGTCGTGTGTGTGTGTGTTTGTGTGTGTGTGTGTGTGTGTTTTGGTGTGTGCGTGTGTTGTGTTTCTTTGTTTTAGTTACGCTTCAAATATAACAAAATCTCTAAATGCAATATGTTTGTAGCAGTTACCTTATCTGTTTATTTATGTCCATCTTTCTAAAGATATTTTGGTATTGATATGATTGTTTACAAAGAAACATGCAAATGTCTGTATGTAATAAATTGTGTTTATGGTTTGTCATTTGCCGTGAGGCTGTGCAATTTTGTATCCGAAATCCTTCCAATACTCAACATTCTTTGTCATTTTCTTCATGTCCACTAAAGACTAGAAGCGTGACTAGCTGCCAACAGGCGCCGTTTTACTGTGACAATGATTTGCTGTAAATCTAAACAATCTTATACAAAGATTACTGCTGCCATGTCTGTTTAGTCTTGTGTTCGACAATCTA